>JAMWET010002553.1:225000-295000 GCA_024036415.1 Prochilodus magdalenae
GGTCACAATAATTTAGCTTCCTCCAGCACAAATCCAACCTTGGTATGAATGTACATAACCAAGTTCTGGGGTTATGATCTCAAAAAATATGTCTTAGTGTAACGGGGCCCCCAAAACAAGTTCTTCTGATGTGCTTTGGAGATTGTGTGGCGCTTTAGAGATTCTATGATAACACAAACTAGTCCTGGTTTGTTAATGTACATGAGAATTATAAATGTTCCTGTTGTCAAAGTTGCAAAAATAACACCTTCAAGTTCATGTATCACCTCAATTCTGGGTGCCCTCTGTCCATAAGAGGATCCCAACCTACCCAAACAATGCCCCGTCTAGTGACCCCTCGTACGCTATGCTTAATGAGGGTGGAATGTAGGTCGTGCTCACACCCGTAACTGGTCATAATGACTCCTCTCTAGAGTACCTTCTGCTGGGATCTGGTCTAGTTACAGTTAAAGTGGACAACACCCACGTTTCACAGAAACTTCCTTCACATCGGTGCTTCATCAGCATCTCCCTCAGGCTCTGCAAAGGAAGCCCAACGGAAAGTTTCCTGGGGCCTGGAGATGGGACGGTAAGGAAGTCTCTCAACCGGAGCTTGCACATGACCGTTATGACCATTATCTCTATACAAGACAGAGCTCACGCTACAGCCTTAAGGGGGCTTCCAAAGCTTCAGGAGAACTCGGCATCTGATCTTAGTGCTGCCACAATTACATCACGTAAAACAAACAAATCAAATTTATCTCCTGAGTAATCGGGAATAATTCGTTGGTAGTTTGCACGATGATTTTCCACATTTTGTACGCTCCTCATGGTCTCTCTCTTAGAGCAATAAACAGAGCAGGATAAGCACTATTAAAATGCATTTTTACCACATTGATTTTTCATTCACTAGTGAGCACATAGATATGGGAATTCAGGGCTGATGCTGATCTGTGATGTGTTTCATGTACCTGTCTGCCATAGCGGTTACATAAACACTAATACACTCATCATCAAAAGAACAGCTGCACCCAGAAGGAGGTGTGGTAGTGCGGTGCTGTTGGGAAGTAAGATAAAGGTGACCAGGATCAAAAACTGATACATTTAGACTGATATGATCAATATTTATTGAGCTACACATACAGAAGTCTGTCTCTCAGTATGGCATCGGGCCGCTGTGTTCGTTAACCCAACATGCCAGACGTCTCAATATGGAGCTGTAGAGGTTCCTAATGGTGTCCTGTGATAATCCATCCCACGCAGCTTGAATATCCTCACACAGTTCCTGCAGAGGTGGAGTGACACCAGGTCTTCTGGACATGTGACAACAAATCGTTTACCTTGGCGCTGAGCACAGTGTCTCCACACACTGATTCTTTGGTCGTCTAAACCAAGACAAAAGCGGGACCGGTCACTAAAGATGACAACACCATTGCAGTCTTTATTGATGTTGATGTGGTGTTAAGTAGTCATTGATGTGGCAGTAGTCGTAGTGCTCCGCGTCCATGTAGTCCTGCGTGGTGCAGCCACCTGCCAACGGTGCTGGCTCTAACTGGATGACACATGGAGGGAATCACTGCTCACCGAATGTCTGCAATCGTAGCTGTTGGGTCAGTCAGGTACAGCAATAAGGCCTGTCCCTGCCTACGTCAACTGCACGACCAGGCCTGAAACCATGTCTCACAATGTCAAACCCACCCACCAATTTTCATTCTGGTCGGTCAGTTCCTTCTGGGTCCAGCTATTTGTGCATCTATTCTTTTGACGACGAGAGCGCATGTTGCAGAAACATATCGTCGCTGTCCAAAGAAAAACAGGTATCTCCAAAATGGCAACTTTACAGGAGAGGCCAAAAACCTCATTTGATTTGAATGGAAGTCAATGGAACCAGACGTATCTCCAAGCGGTTTTGGGCCATTTCTGTTGGTCAATTCGTCATGAAATTTCCACACAGTGTAAACAGTAGCTCATGTGATCAAATGAGGCATGAAAGTAAAAATCAACAAAAATGGAGATACATGTTTTTCTTTGGACAGCGACTATATACTGACGTTAGCGTGCCAACCAGCTTACATAATTTTACAAATCATGTATGACAAAAGTTTCCGCCACAAGGCAAAACACTTCATGGCAAAAGACTTACACAGCCATAATATGACCACCCCAACTAGAGGGTAACCTATACACCACACCCTCTGCAAGCAAACCCTGAGCTAATCTCAATGTAGTCGTATCAAGATTAGCCTTCAGTGCGTCTTAGCACTTAGCCCTCAGTTCTGAGAGTCTGACTGTTTCAGGAGTGTTCAGATGGTCGCTCAGCTCAGAATAGCCAGGTGTCACATTTCAGCTTCCAGCACTGAGTGATCGTATAGCTGCCCACCAGCCTACAGAAGGTTAGAGCCTAGGCCCTTGCGTCACACTGATGAAGACCAATGATATATAATCACAGCTACTCAAATAAGCACTTCATGTATTAATAATGCAGCGGTCAACCTAGCTATTTAAGAACGGTCTCAGAGAGCAGCAGATCTACAAAAGCACGTGTGCTTTTTAACCATAAGAGAGAAACCATTATAGCCCACTCTGTATACTTCTCCTGCTGATAAAAGTAATTTCCCTGTTAACAGAACTTCCTGCCTCTGCATTTGCACCCTTTTCCCTTAGGAAGCAGAAAAATGTGAATGTGGCACTGTCCTATCTTAACCACTTACAGCAACGTACGTTTTCCAGCCCGGGGGGAGCTGATGCAAACTAAAATGAAATGTTTGTTTACTTTAGAATTTGGTATTTCCGGGACGTTGAGACGGTTTGAACGTGTGGCTGCTGATTATACACCATACAGGCTTTGAATGGATTGGGTCTGCATTGGCTTATAACCGCCCCATCCTATCAAAGGATCTCCAAAGAAACACGTAGGGTGACCAGTGTGATCACAGTGAAACAGTAAAGAGAGGTCTTACAGAAAAAGATACAACTCCTTCATGAAAACTGATTTTTCCACTGCTTTGGTCACTGCAGCATCTAACAAGCACAGTGTTATACCAACGCTAAGGAAGGTCAGTATTCATTTCAGACTCCCCTTAATAGGCCCGTCAAGATCAGGAACTGGTTGATACCTTGCCTATAAATACCTCATCTAAAAAATGAGTCATATTTAATAGAAGTGCCTCACATAGGGTTAGAATCTGATGCCAGGGCCAGCCTACACAAATCCAGCCAGGTTTAAGGGCCACATTCTCAAAGCGGACAAATTTCCAGCACCAGGCTCCAAATATGATAGCTGGGAATGAGATTCTGCAGATTTTTGCGCTAGGGATGGAGGTGGAATGAAAACAGGCCTTTTGGACACGTGACAGCAAACCCTTCACCTTGGTGCTGCCCACGCACAGATTCGTTGGACGTCTCCACCAAGGCAAAAGTGGGACTCATCACTGAAGATGACCCGCTGCCATTCTGAGTCACTCCATGATAGTCTGGCACGACATCATTTCAGTCTTGGTTGATGCTGACATTGTGTTAAGGGCAGTCGTCGTAATGGTCTGTGTGAATGTAGGCCTGCGTCGTGCAGTCGTCTGCCACTGGTACTTGTAAAAGTCGGGAACGAGTACCAGACTGTGCAGCATGACGTAACCAAAGAACAGCTACGTGGCATCCAAGACATCCGACAACACGGCAAATAAAAGGTCTAGCATGTCAGCCATGCATCTGATTCGCACATCGTCCCCCTTCAACACACCATACAGCATCAGAATCAGAATCAGAAATACTTTATTGATCCCAGGGGGAAATTGCAGTTTTTACAGTAACAACCATTTAGAATAAACAATAATAATTTACAACAAAGGTCAAAGGTCAAGCAGTAGTCTCTAAGTCTCATCCCTGAGAACTACTTCCTTGCAGGATTTTGTTCCAGCCTGCATGGCATAAACAGCCCCACCCCTTACTTAACTCTAATACATCTGATCCAGCTAATCACAGACTTGGGAAGAGGTTGATGAAGCAATTCTGGACTTTTGGGGAGGTGCTAAAGCACACTGTCGTAAAGGAAACGAGGGCCTTGGCTTTATAACACAAGAATCAGTCAGTACCGCTATGAGGTGTGGAATAATGGTTTTTCCAACACAGACATGTCAAGGCAGTATAACAGTCCAGCCCCACCCATTCACTGTCCCGGCCATTAGCCGACCTTACCGCTACTTTCTCCTGCACAGACATTACTGAGGAGCTGATAGACAACTGGGCGAAAGCAGAGTGCCTTCTTTCACCATTATCACATTGGAAGGCTATGCTGCTCCCACAGGAGCTTATAGCTTTCCACAGTGGACTAATATTCTAATTGCGGCCTTCAGCACAGAGCCAAAGCTCTCACTCAGCGTTTTACTGGGAGTCTCTTCTCATGGCTGTGATTAAATGGTGCTACCGCTCTGACAGATCTACACTGGACCTGATGGCGAGGCCACTCTGCTGGTGTATTTTTGACATCCCCTTCATGAACGCTCAGGACTGCCCTTATATGTCAGCAGCACAGGCCAGGGAACAGCTAGCTCCATAACTGTGCCCAAGTCCACAGGAAGAGAAGGTATGCTGAAAAAAAGTTCACAGGAGACAAATGTTCCTGACGTGGCAGGAATAAAATAACACTGTGACGCTCCAGGGGCTGGATCTACATAGTTTACATGGCAAACATTCCACCAAAAACATTTCGTACATGACCCCAGCAATCCCTGTTTACATCCTAGGCCTTGGCTGATGATAAAAAAACTGAACCCAAGTTCTTCCTCATTTAATGCCTGTAAACTTTATAAATGGCAACTGAAAGAAACTGCACTGATCCCAGAATATATAGTGATGATGGAGACTTATTAAAAGGGAGGGAACATTCAACATTCAGTTCCCAGTGAGTTGCAGCCAGCAGGCTAAGCGTTTGATCCTCTGTGGCTTATTACAGCAGCCAAAACAATAAACAATAATCCCGCACAAGGGAGCTAATAAGCCGTCATTGATGAACACGTGTCGCAGCCTGGCGGGCTATTTATCTTATACAGCAGCATACAAAGTCACCCTTTAAAACTATCATAGAATGAAAAACTGCATATACATTGTCACAGGTGAAGCAGAGTTCAGTACATAGAACCGAACTACCATAACCCTTAAACACTTGTTGCGCCTCCTTCAACAATCCTTCCAAATACTGGATTTCCAAAAGATGAGGGTTCGATTCCAAAATCTTAAACTGTCACAGAATAGATTCATTAATATTTACACCCCCAACCATTACATACAACCACAACAACAGAGCTACAGCAACCAACATGGTGTACTATGTGGAGAATTCCAGAATTCCAGGCTGGTAAGGGAATGTCAGCACTTTCCATTCCCTTCCCAAGAAACCCAACTGTCAGCAGTGCATAGCGGCTCATCTTTTTAAAGTTGCCTCCTATTCACCAGCTTCTTAACCCACCTGTTCCACCTTAAATGCTGCAGCTTGTACAGGTGCCAGAATGTAACTCTGGCTCCATTTAATTTGTAATACAAGCCATCTTCAACTCTCACATGTTTAACAAGGTCCGGGACACAAGAGTCCTGCACTCTGCACAGTTTCCCAAACTCCTAGACAATATGGAGCAGCTCCGCTCAATGTTTAACCCCAAAGAGACTGAAGAGAGGAGCAGCTCCATCTTTATTAGCATCACAACCCCACCAGCTATGCTGTGTGATGGTATCCGTCTGCGGTGGTTGAAGCAGATCATAAACTGAGAGTTCCATAGTGAGGTACAACTCTAATCTACTGTGTGTTGATGTCCAGATGGAAAGCCAGTAGCTACGTTCGCTGCTAGCATTAGCAATTTTCAGTTAAAGCCACTTTATGAACAGTCTTGTCTTATCTGGGGAACATTAACCTAACAGTTAACAGAGCTCATAAACTGCCTGTTAGACCAATCAGAAACAGACAAGTATATATTCTGGCATCACAACCATGGTCAACCGGCAGTCTGGCCGGCAGGAAGTCTTAAGTGGATGCCCTGTTATTGGCCAAAATAACAGCCTTGGACTTTAACATACAGAAAATAGAGTGGAATATTAATCTGGAAGTGTAATCTGTCAGACTTTCCAAATTATTCATCCCTATTCTTGTCTGTGTCTATTTTGGCATGATGGTCCTGTGTTATCATCATTTTAAACCAGCCAATCAGAGCACAGCTCATCAAGATATCCATGAGCTCACTTAAAAATGGGATAACAGCCCATTTTGTCCTAGGACCGAATCATAGGGTGTAAACGGGCAAGTAAAAAAAATCTCCCCCCCAAAAAATCACACGCCTTCTATGTAGAACATCAGAAAACAATCTATAAAGGCATCTATAAAGGGCAAAAAAGAAGCACAGGTGTGTAGAGGAGTCTAAAACTACACACAGGTGAAGGAACTGCCATTTCAACAGGGAGCGAAACCAGGTCCATAAACCCCAGGCACTGCAGAACACATCATACACCCAACACCGATCAGTGGAGGAAGTGAAGTCTGTCAGACTCCTGTTTTTCTGATCCCTGTGGTCTGAAATGGAATTACCCAAGCTTCAAAGCGGTAAGCAATAAAGCCCTGATCAATAAATGAGTCCTACACACGAAGAGTCCCTTTCCTAAAAAGACACTCAGAGGTAGATTTGCAAGGCAGGCAGTAGAACCCAAAGCAGACCTCTTACCCTTTACCATGACCCGATAAAGAATAAACCCTCCAATACACCTTTAACCTACTTTGTGTTGATGTCCAGATGGAACGCTAGTACAGGTAAGGTTATTTAAATACTTGAGATGAAAACAAACTGAAACTTTTGTTCTAGAGAAACTTACCCCGTCAGAATTATTCACAATAGGAACCAGACGCCATTTTTAAATTTCTGCATAACGTTTACGGCATTTAGCTGACGCTCTTATCCAGAGCGACTTACAGGTTATTCATATTACAGGTAGGCCAGTGTAGTGTTGGGAGTCTTGCCCAAGGACTCTTATTGGTGTAGCACAGCCTAGTCACCCAGACCAGGATTCGAACCCCAGTCTCCCACATGGAGACTGTAGCTTCCTTGGGGGGCAGTGATGTTATCCGCTGCGCCACACCAACCACATAACTCAGTCACAAAGATGTAAACAGCGCAGTGGTGAAATGGTGTAAAACCCTCCATTCTAGAGAAGCTCGCCAAGTCAGAACTGTTTACAGTGAAGGTGAATGGAACCAGACATCCACCTCTAAAAGCTCCCTCACAGAACTGCCTGAAGTCCATAAACCCCAGGTACTGTAAAATACATCATACACTGATCAGCGGAGGAAGTGAAGTCTGTCAGACTCATGTTTTTGTGAGCCCTTTGGTCTGAAATAGAATTTCCCAAGCTTCAAAGCCCTGATCAATAACTGAGTCCTACACATGAAGGGTCCCTTTCCTAACCAGACACACTTAGAGGTACATTCGTAAGGCAGGCAGCAGAACCCAAAGCAGACCTCTTACCCGTTACCATCAACCGGTAAAGAATAAACCCTGCAAAACTGTGTTTTAAGTCTACCAAGTCAACAAAATGATGACTACTTCACACCCAGGAAGCAGAACCAGTGATATCAGCTCCATCCAGCAACACTAGCCTAGACTACTATACAAGTACAGCTACCTGATCTCCCTGATCCCAGCTCTGAAGACCGCCCAGGTAAAGGCAGCACAACACGAGCAACATAAACCTGCACAGACAGACCTCCTGGCTCAGAGGGTCAGAAATGAGCACGTTTGACTGAAAGCTGTGAAAGGACACTCAAACAGTCTCCAGCAGTGCTGAAATATTTAGCACTGTATTTGATACCACAGGCTACAGATGGTGGAATCAGACACCTGGGTAGGTAGTAGTATAGATATCTGATAGGTCACCAAACGACACTCACTGGTAGACGACTAGTTCTCATTATCAGAGCTGCTTGGGTAGTGAGGCAAACTGCTAGCCCTCTAAAAGCTAGGCTAGAACTTCAGGTGGCTAGTAACGGCTAAACCGAGCAGCCCGTTTAAAGCAACGTTAGCTTAAAGCTAATTAAAGTCCTGTCAACTTACCCACCACAGGCTGACTGGCTGGCTGGCTGTATTTCAACTTTCTGCGACAGCTGCTGCGACCCAAAGCCTTCCGTTCGCCGACTGCCGTATGTTCGTGTATATTCCGGGAACTTTATTTCAACTTTTAGAGTGTTTTTCCCTCAAAGTGAACTAGCCTACATAAATACAGATATGTCTCTCTGAGCGTCTTCGCCTCAACCGTTGCCAGCGCGTTCGACCGCAGCGCGTGAGCCTCCTCAGGATTTATAGTAGAGGGCGGGGCTTTGGCGGAGCGGCAGCCAATCAGCAGCGCGGACAGCGAAAGCACCGTGAATAAATGCGTTTTAAAGCGATTTTATTGTTTAATAATTGTTTATGTGTTTATTGAACCTGCAGACTGATGGGCGTTTCCTTATTTCATCAGCAGCCACGTTGTATCAAAGTATCATTCATTAGTCAATGTGGCAGACTTTGGAATTAAACCCTCAGTTTTTTCAAAAAGGGTTTATTATAAGGAGAGGATATTTAGTCTCAAAGGGGAACTACGCCCACTTTTCAAACTTCAATTTTTTTACATAATTAAACGGTTCAGATGTAAACAGTGCCTTTCAGAGAAACCCTCTGCTAGTCAGAACTGTTTACATTGGAGGTGAATGGAACCAGACGTCTGAATTCTTTAAAGGGGAATCCCACCATTTGTAAATATATACATGATTCATTCACCGAAAGGTTAACAGAGCCTTTCAGAATGGTTTCGTGTGTAATCTTCTGTAGAAAAATTTGCTAGATAAAAACTGTTCACAGTGGCGGTGAATGGAACCAGACGTCCACCTCCAAAAACTCCCTCCCAGAGCTGCCTGATGTCTGAGACGTGTCAGGAGAACTACATTCCTTATATTCATCATATATTCACTTCAGAATTCTACAGAATGAAAGAGCTGAGATGTAAACAACATGAAACTTTTGTAAGAGTCTAATTTATTTACAGTGCTGATGATAGGAACCAGACGTCTGAAGTCTTTAAAGGGGAAGTCCACCATTTTTAAATTTCCACTATTTTTAAATTCAGTCACAGAGACGTAAGAAGAGTGATTCAGAGTGGTGAACTGGACTGTTCTGGGGAAACGTTGTAAGTTAGAACTGTTTACAGTGGTGGTGAATGGAACCAGACGTCCACCTCCAAAAGCTCCCTCACTGAAAGGTATTACATGAAGTGGTTATGAATACACTGACTGGTGTCTGAGACGCTGCTTGTTTGTGATGGAAATTTGGCTTTGATGTTTTTCAATCCTTTTATTTTAATCTACTTGTGGCGGAGGGATTTTGCCCTACAGGCAAATATGAAATGGGACAACCCTTTAAGAACCTGATGTGTCACCAGTTTTATACATCAACCAAAAACCTACATAACTTCATTAACAGGCTGCTAGCTGTGCTCTGTAGGTGACTTTGCCAGTCTGCAGTGATAGCAGAGGAGGGTGGAGTTCAGCTCCTCACTGCTTAAACACATTTAGGGCATCACATGACCCCAAAGAGGCGGATGACCATTATTTATTATCTCCACCCAGAATTATTCAGTGATATGAAGCTGAACTGAGCTCTTTAATCTCCAGCTTTATGATGTAATTTACCCGTTCCACCTTAAATGGTGCAGCAACCTCAGGTAACTGACACACTATTGAAGGTGGAACGGGTTTTTCTCACTCCAAAATCTCTGTTTGAAGTGCTGTGTAGCCCTAACACTTCACCCTACCCCTCCATCTCAACAACAGTCGGGACATCCCTACCCCTAGACCTAAACACGCAAAACCGAAGGGTAGGGCTACGTGTTAGGGGCAAGGGGTGACATGGGATTGGGCCTAAGTTGTTTTCCTGTGCTGCTGTAGGAGGTGTATTACATAACACACACACACACACACACACACACACGCGCACGCACACGCACACGCACACGCACACGCACACGCACACTGTGAGGGGGAGTCCTCTACAGCCCGACTTTTATTACTACCCACCAGCTGGCATAGAAGAGCTTCAGGTTCCAGAAGGACAGCACACGCCTAGGCCTGCAGCTACTCTACACGTCCCTCACCTACACTGTACGTCCCGCTCCACCCACCAGCTAGCTCGCCCCCAGTTCCATTACTACCTGCACTCACTGCACTATTTACATTCACATTTACATTTAAGGAATTAGCAGACGCCCTTATCCAGTCGACCTCGACCGTGCTTAGTGTTCCGCTGGATAATGCTTCCAGCTAGTACAGGAAGGTTAGAGTTTAGAACTCACCATGAGCTCAGACACTACCCGAACAAGGACCAGAGCTAATACCTAGAGAGATCAATACACAGACATATATACGCAGAAGTGCACTACCTGGCAACCCAACCCAGCGCTTATACCTATAGAGAAGACAAGTGATGGTCAGTCAAAGTATTTCAGTATATACGTCTACCAGTGCTCACTCAGTGCTTTACACAGAGATGGGTCTTCAGTCTGCGCTTGAAGACCGCGAGAGACTCAGCCGTTCGGACCACCAGTGGGAGTTCATTCCACCATCTGGGAGCCAGGACAGAGAGGAGTCTGGACGCTTGTCTTCCATGTCGGGTCGAGTCAAGCTGTACCTGAAGCTCGAAGGGCTCGAGGTACAGATTGACTCTTAACTATCCGTCTGTCACTCTCGCTCTGAGTACTTGGCCTTTGATGAGCAGGTACTCAGGAAGTGAGGTAGATGCACAGTGTCCATCCTCCAAGCCACTTATCCTTTTGGGCCACGAGTGGAGCTAGAGCCTATGCTATTGTTACTGTGGGTAGGAAACACCCAGGACAGGCCGCCAGCTCCTTACAGTAGAGATACATAGGCACACACGCTCGCTCGCTGGCTCGCTCACTCACGCATTCATTCATTCATTCATTCGTGCATTCACTCACTCAGTCACTCTCACATACACACACTCACTCACTCAAGCACTCACTCTCACATACACACACTCAGTCACGTACTCACTTACTCACTCACACACTCTCACTCACTCACTCACTCACTCACTCAGTCACTCACTCAGTCACTCACTCAGTCACTCACTCAGTCACTCACACATTCACACTTAGGGAGCAATTTAGCTTCTCCAGGTCACTTGCTGTGGTCTTTGAACTGTGGCGTGAAACCCGGAGCACCTGGAGAACACACAGGGAGAACATGCAACTCCACACAGGAAGACCCGGGACACCACAGCGGGAAATCGAGCCCAGACCCTTCCTATACAGGAACACTCAAAGGACCCTCTGTATGGTTAAAGGGCTCTTCAGATTGATGGTTCTATATGGAATCTGTATTGAAAATGGTTCTATGCAGCACCAAAAAGGTTCTTCTATTTTAAGCTTGACATCAGAACTATAGTAGAACCCTTTTTGGTGCTATGTGGAACCATATACAGCACATTCCTCTGAGGAACCCTGTCACCATCAAAGAGCCCTTTAATCATGCATAGAGGTTTATGTGCTCATGGTTCTAAATAGAACCGTCATCTTTACTGAAGAACCCTTGAAGTGAGTGGTGAGGCAACAGTGCTAGCCAATGTGTCACCATGTGGCCAGCTCATATCCTGGAAGAGCTCTTTCCAGGTTTGGCAGGTCTTCCACACATTAAGTGAGGTTCCACACACCAGCTCCTGTCCTGGCCATCAGTGTTCGGGAGAGCGGGCTGGTGTTCGGATTTAACCACACACTGTAAAGCTTGCAGAGGCACCTCTGCTAAGTGATGAAGGACCAGCCTGTTTGCTACAGCGCCACCCTGAGGCAGAGCAGTGATGCATCTCTAGTTCCTTAAGAACACCAAAGGCAGAGGCTTGCAGTTTGTGGGTGAAGCAAACTTTACCTGAGCATCTGTTCTCCACCATAATGACCTCATTATATATATACATACCTAGGAGAGTGGATCAGATCCAGCAGTGCTGCTGGACACCTCAGTGTTACTGCTGGACTGAGAATCGTCCATCAGCCAAAACTATCCAGCTAACAGCATCCTGTAGGCAGCGTTCTGTAGTGTCAGTGTCATGTGAGCAGGGTCCTGTGGGGAGTGTACTGTGGGCAGTGTCATTTGGGCAATGTCCTGTGGGGAGTGTACTGTGGGCAGCATCTTGTGGGCAGCGTCCTGTGGGGAGTGGACTGTGGGCAGAGTCTTGTGGGCAGTGTCATGTGGGCAGAGTCCTGTGGGTAGTGTACTGTGGGCAGAGTCTTGTGGGCAGTGTCATGTGGGCAGAGTCCTGTGGGGAGTGTACTGTGGGCAGCATCCTGCGGGCAGTGTCCTGTGGTGGGTATACTGTGGGCAGCGTCCTGTAGCCAGTGTCATGTGGGGAGTGTCATTAGGGGCAGAGTTCTGTGGGCAGTGTCCTGTGGGGCAGCGTCCTGTGACCACTGATGAAGGACTAAAGGATGACCAGCACTGCACTGTGCAGCAGCAGATCAGCTATCGTCTCTGACTGTCCATCTACAAGGTGGACCAGCAAGGTAGGAGTGTCTAATAGAGTGGACAGTGAGTGGACACAGTGTCTCAACACTCCAGCAGCACTGCTGTGTCTGATCCACTCACACCAGCTACTGAATTAGGCCAAATTATGAAAAATGGGTGGAGTTCCCCTTTAAATACACTCTCACAGATCTGGTACTCTATCGCCATCTACTGGACAAAAAGGAGACGTGCCAGTGTATTATGGCTGAGCTGTGAGATCTGTGTGCTCCCACCTTCAGATCTCCTCACCCGAGCTCAGGTTATTACCATATGACTAGATCAGATGATGATAAGATGAATTCAATGTTAATAACTAAACTGTCAACTTATATTAACAATTAAATAAGGTACTACCCCTATAAAGCATGCCTGAATGGACCAAAATGAGTATCAATCATAGTTTATTACAGGTTATTGATCATAAATGCCATTAATAAGCAATTATAACACATTACTGTGACTGTGGTCTGTCTAACCGCACACTTTTCTACTGTTCCAGCTCAGATTCCTTTTTCATCAGGCAGCATTAAACCCATCAGCTTCCAAGAATATTCACATTCATCGTATGGAAGAGCTTACTTTTGACCTTCGTATTAATGTGTTATAACAGCTTGTTAATGCTTTGTAAAGTGTTTATTAACTACTAATAACACTACTAATAAATAAGCTGCTTTTAAACCATAAATTCACTAATAACAAATAAGCTGCTTTTAAATCATAAATTCACTGGTTTATAAGGCTAGCCCAATGAACGAACTAACTAACTGACCGGCCGACCAACCAACCAAGCAACTAACTGACCGGCCGACCAACCAACCAACCAACTAACTGACCGACCGACCTACCAACCAACCAAACGACCAACCAACTAACTAACTGACTGACCACCGAACCAAACCAACACGGAAAACGACCAACTAACCAACTAACTAACTAACCTGACCCGACCGAACCGAACGACCACCACAAAACCAAACTGACCGACAACCAACTAAACTGACTAATTAAACTAATTGACAGACCGACTGATCGTCCAACCAACCAACTAACAGACCGACCGACCGACCAACCAACCAAACGAACAACCAACTAACTAACTAACTGATCGACCGACTGACCAACCAACTAAACGACCAACCAACTAACTAACTAACTGATCGACCGACTGACCAACCAAACAACTAACTGACCAACCGACTGACCGACCGACCACCCAACCGACCGACTGAGTGACTAACTAACCAACTAACTAACTAACCAACCTGACTAATTGACCGAATGACCACCCAACCAACCGACCGAGTGACTGACTAATTAACTAACTGATTGCCCAACCAACCAACTAACCAACCAACTAACCAACTAACTAACTAACAATCAAGGTAAATGGCAGTCAGTTACAGTTTAAACGAGCAGAGCAGCGTTTTTCCCTGACAGCGTTCCTCATGGCTTCCAGGGCTCTGGAATTGTGCTCTGTCTCTTTAATACCATGGCCAGTCAATGGAAGCCAACACTCTTTTTCCGGTCCCTTTTTTTCCCTCTCTGCTTCCTCAGTTTCCAAATAACCCAGTGCAGGCTGGGTGTGCGGAACAGGGCAGGATGGACCGGCACGGGAAAAGCAGCCTGCTCTTGGCCTTTCTGCCGCTCTGTCTGGGCTTAGTGGTGGAGGCTGACCCCGTGGGGCTGGGGGTCAGCATGGCCCGGGGGCAATTCACCTTAAACGACATGCTGAGAGAAGTGGAGCAGCTGATGGAGGACACGCAGCACAAGCTGGAGGAGGCTGTTCTCCAGGTAGGGAGCAGCTCTGGAGACTTTCGCAGAGAGGAAGAGCACTATGGAGCTTCGGGGGTACTGTTAATGGTCAGCTAAGCGGTCAGTGGCTCTGATCCAGGTGCATGTTGACTGGGTAGAGCATGGTGATCGTGAGTAGTGGTGGTCGGGGGTCAGTGGTCTCGTTTAAATAGCAGTACATACTGGTTTTTTCAGGGTTCTTTAGTAAAGAAAATGGTTCTATATGGAACCATGAGCACTCAAAGAACCGCTGGCATGGCTCTTTAGACTGATGGATCGTAAGCTGTAAGTGGTTTAGTTCTGTTTATATATCATCGCTGTCCAAAGAAAAAAACAGTATCTCCAAAAAGCCAACTTTACAGGAGAGGGCAAAAACCTCACCTAATTTGAATGGAAGTCAATGGAACCAGACGTCTTTCTAAGAGGCTTTGGCCCATTTCTGTTGGTCTATTCATCATGAAACGTTCACAGAGTGTAAACAGCAGCTGCTGTGTTTAAATGATGCATGAAGGTAAAAATCGACAAAAATTGAGATACATGTTTTTCTTTGGACAGTGATGATATGGAACGTTCTATGAGGCACCAAGTAGGGTTCTACTGTCGCTACAAGCTACATTACTTCAGCAGAACTCTCTTTATTGCTATATAGAACCAAATACACCCATCAATCTAGTCCTTTCATCATGGGTTCTATACATGGGTTCTTTGGGTTCTATACAGAACCTTTTTCTCCCTGAAGAACCCTTGGAGAACCCTCGTCAGCTCTAATTGGTCTCTATTTTTAGGGCTCTGTTTACATGCGCTCAGTAATGTCCCTGCCTCACTTGAACTGCTGCTTTGCCCTCACTGTCCACACCGCGCTTAGATGGAGAACGAGACGTCCAGGGACATGTATGGTTACACTCTGCCTGACAGCTACCAGAAGCACAACGCAACAGGAGTCCAGGTGGGCTTTCTCACTCACACACACTTATCTAAGGCTGACTTACTTAAAGAGGAACTTCCGTGATTCCTCAAACGTAGTGTACAATCAAATAGCGGGGATGTAAACAGACTCCTTCAGAGCAGTTTGGTGTGAAACGCTTCGTTGTAGAGAAGCCGTCCAGTTCAGGATTTTTCACAGTGATGCTGATAGGAACCAGACGTCCACCTCTAAAGCTTAGATATGTAATCTTGGTGCTACCGCAAGGACAGCTTTATCTCTGTACCTGACTGACCCAACAGCCACCATTACAGACATCCAACGAGCAGCGGTGTCCTCCATGAGTCATCCTGTTAGTGCAGCACCATCGGCAGACGGCTGCACCACACAGGACTACATGCACACAGACCGTTACCACGACTGTCCTTAACACCACGTCACCGTCACCAAACACTGCAGTGGTGTCGTACCAGACTGTCATGGAGTGACTCAGAATGGCAGCGGGTCATCTTCAGTGACGAGTCCCGCTTTAGTCTTGGTGGAGACGCCCAACGAGTCCGTGTGTGGAGGCACCGTGGTCAGCACCAAGATGAACGGTTTGTTGTCACACGTCCAGAAGGCCTGGTGTCCCTCCACCTCCACCCCTACCGCACCATCTGCAGGAACTGTGTGAGGATGTTCAAGCTGCATGGGATGGATTATCACAGGACACCATTAGGAACCTCTACAGCTCCATACCGAGGCGTCTGGCGTGTTGGGTTAGCAAACACGGCGGCCCAACGCCATACTGAGAGACAGACTTCTGTATGTGTAGCTCAATAAATATTGATCATATCAGTCTACATTTATCATCAGTTATTGATCAGTTATTGAATGGCTATATTTGTGTTGCAGTGATGGTCAGTCCTGGTTCCCATCACCACCACCCACCAAACACTCTGAATGAATCTGAAACTTCCCCTTCGCAGTTTTGAACTATAATTTGCATGTGTATTCTCGTGTATCTGAGTGTGGGGTTGGTAAATGTACCACACGTTTTCCTAACATACAGTTACGACTCCCAGTACACAGATTAACTCCAGTGTAATTTAGCCGAGGCCTCAGCTCAGCCCGTACTGCACATCTGTAAGTTATTAGTGTTGCTGCTTTGGTTTCTCTGCTGACGGCACCTGATTCCCCTCAAGGAAGCAGACGGCCAGACAGGAGATACTCCCTTCTCCAGAACTCTCTTTCAGGACGGACGCTGGAACGAGGTGGACCATGTGAGTGCATATTCACCGTTACAACACGAGTGACGTCTTCAGCTCGAAACGTAAACAGAGCAGTCTTAGTCATAGCACCTCAGACACATCTGGATTTGTTCTGCACATGTTTATTATTGTTCTGATGTTAATTTATTTTAGGAGATCAATACGGTAGGCGATCATCAGCCTACAGGACAGTTCTCACTCTCTGAGTGCTGTGTGTTAAAGTCCAAATATAAGATTTTAGATACCGCACAGTAATTCTCCTACATCATAGACTAACAGATTCAACCAGGCGCTAGTTAGATACAGGACTAAAGGTAACATTAATGTGAGGTAATTCATCACTTAAGGTGAGGTAATGCATCAGTTAAGGTGAGGTAATGAATTGGTTAATGTGAGATAATGCATCAGTTAAGGTGAGGTAATGAATTGGTTAATGTGAGGTAATACATCGGTTAAGGTGAGGTAATGAATTGGTTAATGTGAGGTAATACATCAGTTAAGGTGAGGTAATGAATTGGTTAATGTGAGATAATGCATCAGTTAACGTGAAGTAATGTGGTTAATGTAAGGTGAGGTAATGCAGGAGTTAAGGAGAGGTAATGCATCAGTTAAGGTGAGGTAATGCAGTGGTTAGGGTTAGGTAATGCATCAGTTAAGGTGAGGTAATGCAGTAGTTTAAGTGGGGTAATCCATCAGTTAAGGTTAGGTAATGCATCAGTTAAGGTTAGGTAATGCAGTGGTTAGGGTTAGGTAATGCATCAGTTAATGTGAGGTAATGCAGTGTTTAGGGTTAGGTAATGTATCAGTTAAGGTTAGGTAATTCAGTGTTTAGGGTTAGGTAATGCATCAGTTAAGGTTAGGTAATGCAGTGGTTAGGGTTAGGTAATGCATCAGTTAATGTGAGGTAATGCAGTGTTTAGGGTTAGGTAATGTATCAGTTAAGGTTAGGTAATGCAGTGGTTAGGGTTAGGTAATGCAGTAGTTAAAGTGAGGTAATCCATCAGTTAAGGTGAGGTAATGCAGTGGTTAGGGTTAGGTAATGCATCAGTTAATGTGAGGTAATGCAGTGTTTAGGGTTAGGTAATGTATCATTTAAGGTTAGGTAATGCAGTGTTTAGGGTTAGGTAATGTATCATTTAAGGTTAGGTAATGCAGTGTTTAGGGTTAGGTAACGTATCAGTTAAGGTTAGGTAATGCAGTGGTTAAAATGAGGTAATCCATCAGTTAAGGTGAGGTAATGCAGTGGTTAGGGTTAGGTAATGCATCAGTTAATGTGAGGTAATGCAGTGGTTAAAATGAGGTAATCCATCAGTTAGGGTTAGGTAATGCAGTGGTTAGGGTTAGGTAATGCATCAGTTAAGGTTAGGTAATGCAGTGGTTAGGGTTAGGTAATGCATCAGTTAAGGTTAGGTAATGCAGTGGTTAAAATGAGGTAATCCATCAGTTAGGGTTAGGTAATGCAGTGGTTAGGGTTAGGTAATGCATCAGTTAAGGTTAGGTAATGCAGTGGTTAGGGTTAGGTAATGCATCAGTTAAGGTTAGGTAATGCAGTGGTTAGGGTTAGGTAATGCAGTGGTTAGGGTTAGGTAATCCATCAGTTAAGGTGAGGTAATGCAGTGGTTAGGGTTAGGTAATGCATCAGTTAAGGTTAGGTAATGCAGTGGTTAAAATGAGGTAATCCATCAGTTAGGGTTAGGTAATGCAGTGGTTAGGGTTAGGTAATGCATCAGTTAAGGTTAGGTAATGCAGTGGTTAGGGTTAGGTAATGCATCAGTTAAGGTTAGGTAATGCAGTGGTTAGGGTTAGGTAATGCAGTGGTTAGGGTTAGGTAATCCATCAGTTAAGGTGAGGTAATGCAGTGGTTAGGGTTAGGTAATGCATCAGTTAAGGTTAGGTAATGCAGTGGTTAAAGTGAGGTAATCCATCAGTTAAGGTGAGGTAATGAAGTGGTTAGGGTTAGGTAATGTATCAGTTAAGGTGAGGTAATGCAGTGGTTAGGGTTAGGTAATGCATCAGTTAAGGTGAGGTAATGCAGTGGTTAGGGTTAGGTAATGCATCAGTTAAGGTGAGGTAATGCAGTGGTTAGGGTTAGGTAATGCATCAGTTAAGGTTAGGTAATGCAGTGGTTAGGGTTAGGTAATGCATCAGTTAATGTGAGGTAATGCAGTGGTTGGGGTTAGGTAATGCATCAGTTAATGTGAGGTAATGCAGTGGTTAGGGTTAGGTAATGCATCAGTTAATGTGAGGTAATGCAGTGTTTAGGGTTAGGTAATGCATCAGTTAATGTGAGGTAATGCAGTGGTTAGGGTTAGGTAATGCATCAGTTAATGTGGGGTAATGCAGTGGTTAGGGTTAGGTAATGCATCAGTTAAGGTGAGGTAATGCAGTGGTTAGGGTTAGGTAATGCATCAGTTAAGGTGAGGTAATGCAGTGGTTAGGGTTAGGTAATCCATCAGTTAAGGTTAGGTAATGCAGTGTTTAGGGTTAGGTAATCCATCAGTTAAGGTGAGGTAATGCAGTGTTTAGGGTTAGGTAATGCATCAGTTAAGGTGAGGTAATGCAGTGGTTAGGGTTAGGTAATGCATCAGTTAATGTGAGGTAATGCAGTGGTTAGGGTTAGGTAATGCATCAGTTAATGTGGGGTAATGCAGTGGTTAGGGTTAGGTAATCCATCAGTTAAGGTTAGGTAATGCAGTGGTTAGGGTTAGGTAATGCATCAGTTAAGCTGAGGTAATGCAGTGGTTAGGGTTAGGTAATCCATCAGTTAAGGTTAGGTAATGCAGTGGTTAGGGTTAGGTAATGCATCAGTTAAGGTGAGGTAATGCAGTGGTTAGGGTTAGGTAATGCAGTGGTTAGGGTTAGGTAATGCATCAGTTAAGGTGAGGTAATGCAGTGGTTAGGGTTAGGTAATGCATCAGTTAAGGTGAGGTAATGCAGTGGTTAGGGTTAGGTAATGCATCAGTTAAGGTGAGGTAATGCAGTGGTTAGGGTTAGGTAATGCATCGGTTAAGGTGAGGTAATGCAGTGGTTAAGGTGAGGTAATGCATCAGTTAAGGTGAGGTAAAGAGATAGTAGAGTAAGATCTTGCTACATTAAAGGGTCTATACACACACCCACACCCACACACACACACACACACCCACACACATACTGTATATGTATATATAGACACATAAAAGAGTGACTACATGCCCAATCCAGGCACTCCTGTAAGGGTATATCCGTAAGCGTGTTGGGTTTAGTGACATCACAAAAGTGTTCTGATTTTGGATGCTTAGTTTCCACATAGGGACGGACTGCATGGACTGGCCAGTGAATGGCACATGATCGGTTTTCCGGGCACCTTTTGGGCATTAAGGGGCTGTTGACCTCATCAAGATCCTGTGGTCATTCACTTTTCCTGAGGGGAGGGCCGAAATTGGGCCTAAGACGTTTTGGAGGGATGTGTTCAGTAAGGCTGCTAATACAGGCTCGTTAGATTTAGCAGCTGTAGCCCTCTGGACTGAGAGGCAGA
This sequence comes from Prochilodus magdalenae, assembly GCA_024036415.1. Taxonomy (NCBI): domain Eukaryota; kingdom Metazoa; phylum Chordata; class Actinopteri; order Characiformes; family Prochilodontidae; genus Prochilodus; species Prochilodus magdalenae. The sequence continues at coordinate 245,031 of JAMWET010002553.1, forward strand.
TGGTAGATGTCCGGCCTGTTTGCTCTTCACTGTCAGTGCACAAACACTTTCCAAACATGAGTCACAGGCTGCATGATTCAACATCTACCCCTCACACCCGTCTCCGACCGGGGGCTGTGGCTCTGCTTGTAAACCCTTAGTAGGTTTATTAGGCTAGGAGCATGCATGTCTCAGACGAGGGGAGGAATGTTACTGCCACGGCTTCAACAGAGAGAGGTTCTAATGGTTCTGGCATGTTCTGACACTTCAGGATACCGTATGAAAGTCAGCTTTGTGGCCGGTATAAGAACGGGTCGTTTGGGTCATGTGCCGTAAAGCGCCATACAGCGAAGGAGGCAGTAACGTGATGCCGTGCGCTGCCAGTGAGCCCGGGAGCAGAATGGGTTTATTCCACAGCCAGCGGTGCCATTAGCGCTGTCAGTGGGCGTGTTGCGGTGTATCCGCTGGCAGCGGGAGAGAGCATGGCGGGATTAGACAGAGTGGAAGGAATGTATGGAAAGCGCAGGCTGAATGAGCGTGGTTAGGACTCGTGGCACTAATAGCCCTGCCATGATGCCATTCTCTGTGGATCTGCCAGCGCTGTATTACAGTGAGGTCTGTATTATTTTCCTCACTTCCTTATTTTCATCCATGTGTACTTTACATCCCTGTACTGCTGTACAGCGTGGAACTGGGATGAGCGAGGGATGAAGGGAGTTCATTCTGAACTAGAAAAGTATATCTCCTGAAGATAGTGGAGAGGGGTTAAGCTAATGCTGGTTGCTAGCCAGTTGCTAAGGTGTTGCTAGAAATGAATGGGAGGATATGGAAGGAACAAGGGATGAATAAAAGACAAAAAACGAGGATCAGTATGGCTGTGGATTAGAGTTTGGGAATCTGCCCTGAGGGTAGTACATGCAGCTTGGTGACTGTAGGTTAAAGGAAACAGTAGGGTTTGAAGAAGAAGAAGAAGAACAAGAAAAAGAGGAAAGGGAAGAAGAGGAAGAAGAAGAAGAGGTAAAAGAAGAAGAAGAAGAGGTAGAAGAAGAAGAGGGAAAAAAAGGTAGAAGAAGAAGAAGAAGAAGTAAAAAGAAAAAGAAAAAGAAGAAGAGGAAGAAGAAGAAGAAGAAGAGGTAGAAGAAGAAGAAGAAGAAGAAGAGGTAGAAGAAGAAGAAGAAAGAGGTAGAAGAAGAAGAAGAAAGAGGTAGAAGAAGAAGGAGGTAGAAGAAGGAGGTAGAAGAAGAGGAAGAGGAAGAGGAAGAAGAAGGAGGTAGAAGAAGGAGGTAGAAGAAGAGGAAGAGGAAGAAGAAGAAGAAGAGGAAGAAGAGGTAGAAGAAGGTAGAAGAAGAAGAAGAAGGTAGAAGAAGAAGAAGAGGTAGAAGAAGAAGATGAAGAAGAGGAAGAATAAGAGGTAGAGGAAGAAGAAGAGGAAGAAGAAGAAGAAGAAGAAGATAAAGAGGAAGAAGATAAAGAGGAAGAAGAAGAAGAAGAAGATAAAGAGGAAGAAGAAGAAGAAGAAGATGATGAAGAAGAAGAAGATAAAGAGGAAGAAGAAGAAGAAGAAGAAGAAGATAAAGAGGAAGAAGAAGAAGATGATGAAGAAGAAGAAGATAAAGAGGAAGAAGAAGAAGAAGAAGAAGAAGAAGAGGAAGAAGAAGAAGAAGAAGAGGAAGAAGAAGAAGAAGAAGATAAAGAGGAAGAAGAAGAAGATAAAGAGGAAGAAGAAGAAGAAGAAGAAGAAGAAGATAAAGAGGAAGAAGAAGAAGAAGAAGAAGATAAAGAGGAAGAAGAAGAGGAAGAAGAAGAAGAACCACCATACTGGTGTTGTCATGGACACTAGCCCTTAGTTGCCGTATTGGTGATGGGGCTGCTAATGCATGACCCCATGATTAACCGAGACCAAGACAATGCAATGCCTAACACAGCAGGGCACATCAGCAGTGTGGGATGACCAGCAGCAGTGAAAACGCTCATGGCTAAATCTGTGCTGGCCGTATTCGGTGTTATGAACATGCTAACGGGAGTCGCTAGCCTGAACGCCTGAGCTGCCTCTTTCAGTAAGCACTCGGCTGCTGCTGTGGAGCTCCTACAGTCGGAGTTAACGTTACTCCAGGTTGTTGTTGGGGGATGGAAGGAACTGCCAAACTCTCAGTGCAATGTTGGCATTCAGCCTTGATTTAGCCTAGCATAGTAGCCTGCTAGCTGGTGTACAACAGGAACACCCCTTCTGATCTAGTCATGTGTTCAGTGTATCCTGGCAGTGTAAAGCAGCTGATCTGAACGCTGTAGCTGGAGCGGGTGTGTACCGGCTGTGTTGTCCGCTCAGGGGCTGTAAACAGGGCTGTGATCGACGGGCTCGGGACGTGTAGGAAACGTTTGCCAGACTCCAGCTTTCCTTCAAATGACTCATTTGGAAAAGCCACCCACATCGGTCTAGACTCTGTAACTCGATAGGCTGCTGTGATCTCGGTTGTGCGACGGGACGGTGCCTCCCTGTAACGGCTCACAGCCTGCTTCATACACATCACATACAAACTGTACCAGTGAATTCCAGCACAGCTCGGCTGAGGCAGCGCCGAAGTGACTCCGGTCTGATAAGCACTCCGCACAGCTGGGAAAGCAAATACAGGAATCTCCTGCACACTACCAACAACTGTGTGGTGTGCTGCTAGTTAGATTAGAGTGGTCCTCATGCAGCTGTGAAAACAGAGAGGGGAGTGTTTTGGCACACCTGGTCCCACTTAATGAACTGATGAGTTGGGTCAGTCGTGCGCACGGGTCCCCATAAAGAGATCAGAGCCGAGTTACCATAGTAATCTAACCCTTCTGGCTCCATGACTCAGATACTAACACGTAAACAGGGGAGGTATGTAAACTCAGGAAACTGGTGCATAACCAATCAGAACGTGCCTCGAGGCTTCTGACACAGGTTCTGAAAATGACTCACTAAACCGGTTCTAATACTCACTCACTCACTCACCCACTCAATTACTCACTCACTCACTCACCCACTCACCCACTCACTCATCCACTCACTCACTCAATTAGTCACTCACTCACTCACCCACTCACTCACTCACCCACTCACTCATCCACTCACTCACTCAATTAGTCACTCACCCACTCACTCACTCACTCACCCACTCAATTACTCAATTACTCACTCACCCACTCACTCAATTACTCACTCACCCACTCACTCACTCAATTACTCACTCACCCACTCACTCACTCAATTACTCACTCACCCACTCAATTACTCAATTACTCACTCACCCACTCACTCACTCACCCACTCACTCACCCACTCAATTACTCACTCAATTACTCACTCACCCACTCAATTACTCACTCACCCACTCACTCACTCACCCACTCAATCACTCACTCACTCACCCACTCAATTACTCACTCACCCACTCACTCACTCACCCACTCACTCACTCACCCACTCAATCACTCACCCACTCAATCACTCACCCACTCAATCACTCAATTACTCACTCACCCACTCAATTACTCACTCACTCAATTACTCACTCACTCACTCACCCACTCACTCACCCACTCAATTACTCACTCACTCAATTACTCACTCACTCACTCACTCAATTACTCACTCACTCACCCACTCAATTACTCACTCACTCAATTACTCACTCACTCAATTACTCACTCACTCACTCACTCAATTACTCACTCACTCACTCACTCAATTACTCACTCACTCACTCAATTACTCACTCACTCACTCACTCAATTACTCACTCACTCAATTACTCAATCATTCACTCACCCACTCAATTACTCACTCACTCACTCAATTACTCACTCACTCACTCACTCAATTACTCACTCACTCACTCACTCAATTACTCACTCACTCACTCACTCACTCACTCAGTTACTCACTCACTCACCCACTCAATTACTCACTCACTCACCCACTCAATTATTCACTCACTCAACTACTCAATTACTCACTCACGCACTCACTCACTGAATTACTCACTCACTCACCCACTCACCCACTCAATTACTCACTCACTCAATTACTCACTCACTCACCCACTCAATTACTCACTCACTCAATTACTCAATTACTCACTCACTCACTCAATTACTCACTCACTCAATTACTCAATCATTCACTCACCCACTCAATTACTCACTCACTCACTCAATTACTTACTCACTCACCCACTCAATTACTCACTCACTCACCCACTCAATTACTCACTCACTCAATTACTCACTCACTCAATTACTCACTCACTCACCCACTCACTCACTCACTCAATTACTCACTCACTCAATTACTCACTCACTCAATTACTCACTCACTCACCCACTCACTCAATTACTTACTCAGTCACCCACTCAATTACTCACTCACTCAATTACTCACTCACTCACCCACTCAATTACTCACTTACTCAATTACTCACTCACTCACTCACTCACTCACTCAATTACTCACTCACTCAATTACTCACTCACTCACTCAATTACTCACTCACTCACTCACCTTCTCAGCTGCTCTTCCATCTGGGTCATGGGGTGTCCCACAGCCTATCCCAGCGCTTATTGGGTGGAAGGGAGGAGACACCCTGGACAGGCCAGAAGTCCATCACAGGGCAGACACGCACACAGTAGGGGACGATTTAGCATCTTCTGACTGCATGTCTTTGGACAGTGGGAGGAAACCAGAGGCCTCGGAAAAACCGACACAGATACAGGTCTCACAGCGAGAACACGCCCACTCCACACACTCCCGGACGGACCCCTAGGCTGGGAATCAAACCCAGACCCTTCCTGCATTGAGGTGACCACCCTACACACTGGTGCAGCTGTGGGCTGGAGGTTAAAGAAACCAGCCCTGTAACCAGAAGGTCACTGGTTCAATACTCTGAACCGATGGGACATGACTTCTGGGCAGGGCCCCTAGCCCTTAACTGCTCCCCGGATATTGTGGTGCCCCCCCATGCTCCGTGCATTTCTGCTTACTGCCCCCTAGTGTGCATGTCCTCTGTGTCCACAGTTGGCCAGTGGTTTTTGCCCCACCGTCCCGGCCGTTTGAAACACTTTCCTACTTCTCAGCACCTCAGACGTGGCAGGACGCCGGGAGGCAGCTGCTTTCTGAAGGGGGAGAACAGTGTTTAATGAAAGTGGGCTGTTGGCCTGAGTGCGAGCCCCTCTAGAGTTTCGCTTGGGTGGAGAAATGCTGCTTTGGAATTTCCTGACCTGGAAGTGTAGGCTAGTACATGCATATCAGTGTGCCTGTCAGTGTTGTTTTCCACTGCCTCTTCCTCGAGTCTCCCCGGCTGTATGGCTGCTGTGTGTGCTGCACTACAGTGTGTGTGTGTTGTGTCTCTGTAGGAGTGCCTAATTGATGAAGACTGTGGGCAGGACAGCTACTGTCTGTACAACGTTAGCAGCTCCAAGTGCATTCCATGCAAGTCCGCCAGCACGGTGAGTGATCTTCCAAGTCCGAAACAAAACACAGCCTCCCGTCGTTTTAATGGAACCTCTGCTCCCTATCTGCCCTGTGCTTACAGGAGTGTGTGAAGGACGAGGAGTGCTGCGGAGAGCAGATGTGTGTGTGGGGTCTCTGTGCACAGAACAAAACCAGAGGACAGTCAGGCACCATCTGCCAGGCCCAGAGCGACTGCAGCCCTCAGCACTGCTGCGCCTTCCACAAAGGTAAGGCATCCTGGATCACAACCCCGCTCACAGCAGCTTCAGAAGGCTTCCCAACATCACTGTGTGGCATCAAAAGCATCTCAGCTGTCAGTCAGGAGGTCCAATGTTCTATGGTGGTCTAGAACCTTCATTCATTTAATCCTGTATCTTCTAAGCTTCTAATTGGTGAATGGATAGGTGGCTAGTGTGATGGAGTGATGTATGGATGGACGAATGGTTCTGTGGATAGATCCGTATGTGGATTGATGATGGATGGAAATATAGGTGGATGGAGAGATTGGTGGATAGATAAATAAATAGGTGGGTGAATGGATGGGATTATTGCATAGGTGGACAGATGGATAGGAATATAGGTGGATAAATGGATGGATAGGTGGATAGAGAGGTAGGAGGATGAACGGATACGTGGACAGATGAACAGATGAATGGAGGGTGAATAGAGGGTAGATAAAAGGACAAGTGGATAGTTCGGTAGATGGACAAAGGTATAGATAGGCAGATCGATTGGAGGATAGATGCACAGATGGATGGACAGATGATGGATGGATATATGGATAGATGGATGGATGGATAGTTTTACTGATGGATGGATAGATGATGGATGGATGTGTGTATGGATGGATGGATGAAGGATGGATGTGTGTATGGATGGACGGATGAACGGATTCACTGATGATGGATGGATATATGGATAGATGGATGAATGGATAGTTTTACTGATGGATGGATAGATGATGGATGGATATATGGATAGATGGATGGATACTTTTACTGATGGATGGATAGATGATGGATGGATATATGGATGGATGGATGACGGATGATGGATGAACGGATTCACTGATGATGGATAGATGGATGGATGGATAGTTTTACTGATGATAGATAGATAATGGATGGATAGATGGATAGATGGATGGATGGATGGATAGTTTTACTGATGGATGGATAGATGATGGATAGATGTGTATGGATGGATGGATAGATGATGGATGGATATATGGATAGATGGATGGATGGATATGTGTATGGATGGATGGATATGTGTATGGATGGATGGATAGATGATGGATGGATATATGGATAGATGGATGGATATATGGATAGATGGATGATGGATGGATAGATAGTTTTACTGATGGATGGATAGATGATGGATAATATATGTATGTATGTATGGATGGATGGATATATGGATATACGTATGGATGGATGGATGGATGGATAGATGATGGATGGATGATGGATGGTACATGCATTAGATTATGTAGATAGATAGTTTTTAACTGATGGATAGGAGGATAGAGAGATGATGGATGATGGATATGTATGATATGTATGTATTTATGGATGGATGGATGGATAGTTTTACTGATGGATGGATAGATGATGGATAGATATGTGTATGGATGGATGGATAAATGATGGATGGATATATGGATGGATGGATAGATGATGGATGGATATGTGTATGGATGGATGGATAGATGATGGATGGATGGATAGATGATGGATGGATGATGGATGGAGAGATAGTTTTACTGATGGATGGATGGATATATGGATATACATATGGATGGACGGATGGATGGATAGATGATGGATGGATGATGGATGGATAGATGATGGATGATATATGTATGTATGTATGGATGGATGGATGGATAGTTTTACTGATGGATGGATAGATGATGGATAGATATGTGTATGGATGGATGGATAGATGATGGATGGATATATGGATGGATGGATAGATGATGGATGGATATGTGTATGGATGGATGGATAGATGATGGATGGATGGATAGATGATGGATGGATGGATAGATGATGGATGGATGATGGATGGAGAGATAGTTTTACTGATGGATGGATGGATGGATGGATATATGGATATACGTATGGATGGACGGATGGATGGATAGTTGATATATAGATGGAAAAGTGGACAGGTTGGTAGATGATGGACGGTTAAAGAGATGGACAGATTGTTTGGAAGGTACATGCATAGGTATGTAGATGGATAGAAATATAGATGGATGGATAGGAGGATAGAGAGATAGGGGGATGGATGGATAGGTGGATAGTTTGCTTGATGGATGGATGGATGGATGGATGATAGTAAATGGAACGGTGAACAGAGGGACAGATAGGTGGGATAGATAGAAGGACAAGTGGAGAGTCTGGTAGATGGACAAATGTATAGATAGGAAGATAGATTGATGGATAGATGCATAAGTGGATGGATAGTTTCCCTGATGGAAGGATATATGGATGTATGTATGTATGTATGGATGGATAGTTTCACTGATGGATGGATAGTTGATGGATATATGGATGGATGGATGGATAGTTTCACTGATGGATGGATAGTTGATGGATATATGGATGGATGGATAGATGGATGGGTGGACAGTTTGGTAGATGATGGACGGTTAGATGTGGGGGGGGTAGATGGATAGCTGAAGAGATGGAGATACAGGAACAGATAGAGACAGATAGGATTTGGGGCAAGAAGCGTTACACTGTGCCAGTGCAGGGAAGATGACGGGAAACTGTGAGGTTTGGGGAAGAAGACGGGAACACTGTGAGGTTTGGGGAAGAAGACGGGAACACTGTGAGGTTCAGGGAAGAAGACGGGAACACTGTGAGGTTCAGGGAAGAAGACGGGAACACTGTGAGGTTCAGGGAAGAAGACGGGAACACTGTGAGGTTCAGGGAAGCAGACGGGAACACTGTGAGGTTCAGGGAAGCAGACGGGAACACTGTGAGGTTCAGGGAAGCAGACGGGAACACTGTGAGGTTCAGGGAAGCAGACGGGAACACTGTGAGGTTCAGGGAAGAAGACGGGAACACTGTGAGGTTCGGGGAAGAAGACGGGAACACTGTGAGGTTTGGGGAAGAAGACGGGAACACTGTGAGGTTTGGGGAAGAAGACGGGAACACTGTGAGGTTTGGGGAAGAAGACGGGAACACTGTGAGGGTTGGTGGAAGAAGACGGGAACACTGTGAGGTTTGGGGAAGAAGACGGGAACACTGTGAGGGTTGGTGGAAGAAGGCGGGAACACTGTAAGGGTTGGTGGAAGAAGACGGGAACACTGAGGTTTGGGGAAGAAGACAGGAACACTGAGGTTTGGGGAAGAAGACAGGAACACTGAGGTTTGGGGAAGAAGACGGGAACACTGTGAGGTTTGGGGAAGAAGACGGGAACACTGTGAGGGTTGGGGGAAGAAGAGTGGAAGAAGACGGGAACACTGTGAGGGTTGGTGGAAGAAGACGGGAACACTGTGAGGTTTGGGGAAGAAGACGGGAACACTGTGAGGGTTGGTGGAAGAAGACGGGAACACTGTGAGGTTTGGGGAAGAAGACGGGAACACTGTGAGGTTTGGGGAAGAAGACGGGAACACTGTGAGGTTTGGGGAAGAAGACGGGAACACTGTGAGGTTTGGGGAAGAAGACGGGAACACTGTGAGGTTTGGGGAAGAAGACGGGAACACTGTGAGGTTTGGGGAAGAAGACGGGAACACTGTGAGGCCTCCTGGTCCGAGTTAAAGCTCTACCCATATCGTTTTCATGGCGTCTGCCAGCTGTAGTAATTTCTCCTGACAGATTTACAGATTAAAGCCGAGAGAGCGAGCAAGACTTACGGCGCTCACTCCCAGTCTGGCCCAGAGCTGCAGCCACAAAACCACACACAGATTGCTGCAAATCTCTCCAGGTTCCAGATCGTCTGTCCTCTCCTCTTTCTCTCGGTTTTTCCCCTTGCTTTCTGCATGCTTTCCCCACCCCCTCACTTCTCTCAGCCACACTCACATACTTGTATCTCCAGTGACCATCTCCTCCTCTCCTCGAACACTCCCGCCTCGCGTAACTAACCTTAGCTGTGTGTCACCCTGAAGGTGCTGATTTAAAGCCAGTCCTGGAATGCGTATGAATGTATTCGATGGTGCAGGGAAGGAGGGGATCTATAGTTATTAATCTACAGTAGTAAAGTATAAGTATTTTAAATGTGCATTAAGCCCATAGACTAACAGGAGAGCCTTGGTTTATCAAATCACAAGATGGCGCTGTTTTCTTTCCTCCGAGGCTCAATATGCAGCCACAGATAATGATGGATAGATAGACAGCAGATGGACATAAGGACAGACAGGTGAAGAGATTGGTTGGTGGATAGATAGATAGATAGATAGATAGATAGAGAGATAGATAGATAGATAGATACTTAAGTGGATGGATGACTAGATGGATAGTTTGATAAATAGATAGATGTATAGATAGATAGATAGATGTATAGATAGATAGATGTATAGATAGATAGATGTATAGATTTATAGATAGATAGATAGATAGATAGATGTATAGATTGATAGATGTATAGATTTATAGATAGATAGATAGATGTATAGATAGATAGATGTATAGATAGATAGATAGATAGATGTATAGATTTATAGATAGATAGATAGATAGATAGATAGATGTATAGATAGATAGATAGATGTATAGATTTATAGATAGATAGATAGATAGATAGATAGATGTATAGATTTATAGATAGATAGATAGATAGATAGATAGATGTATAGATAGATAGATAGATGTATAGATTTATAGAGAGAGATGTATAGATGTATAGATAGATACTTAAGTGGATGGATGACTAAATGGATAGTTTGATAAATAGATAGATGTATAGATGTATAGATAGATAGATGTATAGATATATAGATTGATAGATGTATAGATTTATAGATAGATAGATAGATAGATAGATAGATAGATAGATAGACAGATAGATGTATAGATAGATAGATGTATAGATGTATAGATAGATAGATGTATAGATAGATAGATGTATAGATGTATAGATAGATAGATGTATAGATATATAGATTGATAGATGTATAGATTTATAGATAGATAGATAGATAGACAGACAGATAGATGTATAGATAGATAGATGTATAGATAGATAGATGTATAGATAGATAGATGTATAGATAGATAGATGTATAGATTTATAGAGAGAGATGTATAGATGGATAGATAGATACTTAAGTGGATGGATGACTAGATGGATAGTTTGATAAATAGATAGATGTATAGATAGATAGATAGATAGATAGATGTATAGATGTATAGATAGATGTATAGATAGATAGATAGACAGATAGATGTATAGATAGATAGATAGATAGATAGAATGTGCATATATTTAAGAATCACTTTACAATTATACCTCTATAACACTGTAATAACAAGAGAAATCCTTACATACTTCATCCAAGTGTTACGGCAGTGTAACGGCAGTGTAACGGCAGTGTTACGACAGTGTTACGACAGTGTTTTGAAACTCCATTGTGACTCTACACACAGTGATCAGAAGTAGTCTTGGGACATCTCCAGCACTCTTTAACACTACTGTCTCATATGGAGCCAAACCCCACATCGTGTTAACTGTTAACACCCCATACAGTATATACCCTATAGAACTTAGTCTTATACCAAATACCATGACCCGGTCCATCCTTCAGCTGGAACACCAGGAATGATTTAACTCTGAAAAACCCAGAGACCCGCCAAAGAGTGAATCTCAACTGTGTACTACACACTAACACTGCACCGTATATCCTCTGTACTAATCTCAACAGTGGTTTAGGGTTCTGCAGGCTAGAACCCACGATGTCAGCACATTACATCATTACTCACTACCAGGAAGGGATAGGGGATGTCATGTTTGGACAGAATTGGGTTGAACTCACGTTTCTGGTTCTGGTGCCATCACCGCAGCCGCCGTCGCATCACCGTCCACCATTATTCCACACACTTCCAGGCGTGTGAGGCTCCTCCCTTTCTGTTTTCTGTTGCACTATTGCATTGGGCCAGTAGTGTCCATCATTACCATACTCAAACATCGACTGGTGCATCATGGGTTTTTGAGTATGCTCCAACAGTATCTGCTCAGGTTCAGATGCCATTGTTTTTAGAACGGCAAGTCAACACAGTGGCATGGGAGCCCCAGCATGGCACAGCGACACACAGAGGCAGCAAGGCAAAATTAAAAACACTCACGATGGCATAGACTCTGCACTGGTTGGAAGAGGAAGCAGAAATCTGACTACCTGCTGAACTGGCCCATTAGAACCCTTCTCTTGTTCTCCTTCTCAGCTCTGCTGTTCCCCGTGTGTCGGCCCAGGCCTCAGCAGGGTCAGGGTTGCCAAGAGGAAGCAAATCAGCTGCTGGACCTGCTGCTGTGGGACGAGGATGCACCTCACGAGCACTGCCCATGTGCTACAGGCCTGCAGTGCCAACCAATGGGGTACGTCCACACACACACACACACACACACACACACACACACACACACACACACACACACACACACACACACACACTTGTACATATACCTCTACAGTATGCCCCCCATGTGTTATATATCGTCACTGTTCAAAGAAAAACACGTATCTCCATTTTTGTTGATTTTTATTTTATGCCTCATTTGATCACATGAGCTGCTGTTTGCACTGTGTAGAAATTTCCTGATCAATGGACCAATAGAAATGGCCCAAAACTTCTTGGAAAGACGTCTGGTTCCATTGACCTCCATTCAAATGAATGAGGTTTTTGGCCTCTCCTGTAAAGTTGCCATTTTGGAGATACCTGTTTTTCTTTGGACAGTGACGATATGCAAGTACCTGAACACTTGGTAGGTTAAGTTAGCTCCGTTTTCTATAAAGCCAGGACATAACCAGTAACACGTTTAGGTTTTTATTGCTGCCCATACAGTGCTGTGCAAAAGTGTTCTTCCATTTATCTTAAAGCTTCACTGTAGAATAAAAGTGGAGACACCAAACTATGAATATACCACTCATGGAATTATCCAATCCACCTTAAAACCCTCCAGAGTGGAATTATACAGTCCACCGTAACCCCCCAGAATGGAATTATACAGTCCACCTTAAAACCCTCCAGAATGGAACTACACAGTCCACCTTCAAACCCTCCAGAATGGAACTACACAGTCCACCTTAAAAAAACCCAGAATGGAATTATACAGTCCACCTTAAAACCCTCCAGAATGGAATTATACAGTCCACCTTAAAACCTTCCAGAATGGAATTATACAGTCCACCTTAAAACCCTCCAGAATGGAATTATACAGTCCACCTTAAAACCCTCCAGAGTGGAAGTATACAGTCCACCTTAAAACCCTCCAGAGTGGAATTATACGGTCCACCTTAAAATCCTCCAGAGTGGAATTATACGGTCCACCTTAAAACCCTCCAGAATGGAAGTATACAGTCCACCTTAAAACCCTCCAGAATGGAATTATATAGTCCACCTTAAAACCCTCTGATGGAATTATACAGTCCACCTTAAAACCCTCCAGAATGGAAGTATACAGTCCACCTTAAAACCCTCCAGAATGGAATTATATAGTCCACCTTAAAACCCTCTGATAGAATTATACAGTCCACCTTAAAACCCTCCAGAATGGAATTATACAGTCCACCTTAAAACCCTCTCATGGAATTATACAGTCCACCTTAAAACCCTCCAGAATGGAATTATACAGTCCACCTTAAAACCCTCCAGAATGGAATTATACAGTCCACCTTAAAACCCTCTCATGGAATTATACAGTCCACCTTAAAACCCTCCAGAATGGAATTATACAGTCCACCTTAAAACCCTCTGATGGAATTATACAGTCCACCTTAAAACCCTCCAGAGTGGAATTATACAGTCCACCTTAAACCCCTCCAGAGTGGAGCTGTACAGGAGGATGGAGCAGCTTCCTTACCCTGCAGTGGAGCTGATAGAACAAGGTTTATTACTAAGCAGGTTTGGAGCGATTCTATTGGTCGGTCCATCATGAATATTCACTAAGCTGAAAGGAGAACTAGAGCTTTTACACTGTGCAGAAAAAGAGATCAAAGTTTTTACACCACTAAATATATATTAGAGGTGGAGATATGGAGGAGTACCATACTGTGTACATCAGGAGTAGATGTGGTGTATCAGGATATGGACTGGTTCAGACTCTCATCAGGTGGAGCTGTTCAGTGTACCACTGTAGAGTCTTTAAGATCACCAGCTACATTCGTTTAGATGGGGGCGTGTTTACACCTTTGACTGGCAGTGTAGGTGAACAGGTAATTACCCTGAGCTAGTAAATCATGCAGTTGACCGAATTCAGCTGCCTCTGTTCTATTTCGTGTCTTCTGGGCTATGTGTGCTGCTATTCTCTTTGAGGATGAGTGGACCATGACTACATCATGACCATTGGTCTGAAAGGACCTGGAATGAGATCATGTTCCATTATCTTCCATTAGCACATGTCAGAGATTTCTTTAACCTCTAAAGCAACAGGGTTTTGATGCAACAGCAACAGCAACAGCATACACGACATATGACATATGCTTAAAACATGCTTACCTTTGTTCTATAGCCATAAGTCCCTGTGTGTGAACCTGAAGAGCTCATCCGGGAGAGGACCATGACTGATCTCCGGTAACCGTCCGGACAGACAGTGGCTATCCGGCGATACATCATAAGCCCGAGCCTTTAAAGGTCTGATTATTCAAGTTTGGCAGTGTCTCATATTTCCACCACATTGTAATTGAGTCTGATATCATATCTGTACATGTTGAAACCACATGGCCTCCAGGAAAACATTAAACATCAACCGCGTGACCCCAGACTGGAAAGCTTGTGTGTGTGGAAATACATGAATAACATGTACATGGATGAATTTAAAGGGCCCATATGCTAGATTGCTCTTTTATTATATTTTTCCTCTTTAACTCTTAATATTTGTGTGGATTTGTGTACCGAACGTGACCACAGTTCGTTTTTTCCTAGAGCGTTCCCAGCCTCTCATTATCCCCTAACAATGAAGCGGGCTGTTTTTGTTGGTACCGTGCCTTTAAGACCGATCTAAGATCACTGAGCTGTTCTGATTGGCTGTCCTGCCTCATTCAGTAAAGCACTCAGAGGAAAAACTCTACTTGGGTGTGAGTGGGCGGAGCTAAATTAATGTGGGTTGAATGTGCATATATGTAAATAAGTTGGTTCTTTGTACACTACTGGACAGTCCCAGACGGTTCTAGACAATTCTGGACATTTCTATGCGTTCCAGAAGCTACTCAGCACTGAACGTATCTCAGATGTTCTGGACTGTAGAGAGCTTATCAGAACATCATTGTCCTGGCCACAGAAGCTGGATCCATGTGGACCAGTAGCCACTATCGGGACATGTTAGGCCTTTAGGAATTCAGAGAACACACTTAGAACTCGGGGACAGGGTTCGGTCCAGAATGAATGAGAAGGTGTGTAGAAGAACAAGCTGCCAAAAGGAGGGAACTGAAGAACCGGCACCTACTTTAGAAGATAAAAGGGGCTCGGGAGATCCTAGAATTAAAGCATTGGAGATGCCAGCCAATCAGGGTGTGCGATGTTATGACATCACAAAGGTGTGCCCATCTCTAAACTGTCCCACTGTTGGTATGGTGGTGTTGGGGTGACGTGCAGTGCGCTTAAACGTCCAAACATGGTGTGTATTCTGGCATCCAAAGAGTTCAGCTTTGGTCCATGTGCCCCGACTACATTCCCCCAGTACTTCACAGGCTTGTCTTGATGTTGGTGAGTACACCCGCTTCAGCATTCTCCTCAGCAGTGGAGTTGTGCGAGGGGAGCGTGCGTACAGGCCTGGCGGTCCAGTCATTGCTTACTGGGTTCACTGTACCTGCGGAGTCCAGGTCTACTGTAGCTCTCCACAGGTGGTCCTGGGCTCCTGGACTGCTCGGTCTGAAATCTTGCAGGGGCACCTGGCGGTGATGATTTCCACTTCCGGATTATGGCCCCAGCAGTGCTCACTGGACCCCTCAGCAGTTTAGAGATTCTCCTGTAACCCATGCCATCAGTAGGTCTTGTGAAGGTCTTGAGAGCCAGCGCGAGACGTTTCTGGCGGGGGACTTTGGTAATGAGACACCGTTGAACCAGCTGATATTCATTCACACCGGGTGGCAGGCTAGTTTTCTAATTACTGATAGATTTCCGCTGGCGTCGTGACTTTCCCTGGCATCTCTTTCTTTCTTCACGCGTTCAAAATGTCATTATCACACATAACGTGGTATATGGACATCTATGGTTGGGTTTCTTGGCATGGGTGGATGGGACGGGTTGTTACCGAGGTCTGGTGAGAGTTTCATGTCAACAGCACCTTTAATAACATATTTACTAACCACAATATAGGGGCCCTTTAAACCATTGTGCACTTGTAGAGCACTTACTTGAACACCAGATGGCAGCGTTCCCTCAGCCGAGAGGAGCACGGAGCAGGCAGCAGGTTGACTCACTGGAGGCTGTTTGACTTGGACCCGGTCCCAGTATGGCAATGTGACATTACTAAACATTACTGAGTGACTCATCTTAGGGACCTATTCTAGTCTGGCCGTGTTCAATCAGCGCCTCGTACAGGCAAGAGTCAGGACGGCAGAGCTTTGCACAGTACAGAAGACTCGGAGCGGAATTCTCTTTTATTCCTTTATTTGGTTTACAACCACAAGGCACCCATTGATTTTTCTATTGACATTGACTGTGGCAATTAACGGCCTGACAGAGACCGGCAGGACACCGTTCCCAGACGTACGCACCGGGTTCGGAAAACGCGATGACTAGCGTGATGTTAATGTTGGGGAGAACACCAGACGACCTCCGGATAAAGGCAGACGAACAGAGACATACGGGACAACGGCTCTGTGCTGGCTTCGTCAAGGCCTCGGCATCGGATCACACCTGCCGTAGCAGTGGGACACAAAACCCTGGGGATAACCGCAGCTGCGAAATGCCCTTTGAAGCGAGGACACGGTCAGCGACATCATGACCTCGAAGCAACATTCAACAGTGTGTCAAAGGAAGCGTACGAATGGAATGAGTTCAGAAGAAGAAGCACAAACTTCCATCGCTAGGCACAGAAGACGGATTCCACCGGGAAGCAGATTTCCCAACACGCTTATACCATCGGAATTAAAGGCTTTAGACGCGGCGGCTTTTATGGATGACCTCAAATACTGATCTATATTAAGACCTGTGGCGATTATATATTAACAAGGGCTGCCTCATTAATCCACACTAGATCCCAAATACACGGCTTTCCGCACTGATAAGCCGGCATGTCAATATTTAGCCAAGGAAAGCAAACCGAAAAAAATCCAATGAAATTTGAGTTTTCCGTACAGGCCGCACACGCTCCAAGCGCTCATCCAGTGGTTTGCAGCCCTTTCTGATGTTCTAATGATGTTGGGACTTTGCTGTGAGGATTTGATTGCGTTCAACCAGCATTAAGGAGCATTGGTGAGGCCAGCTACTGTATCTGGATCACCAACTCGTCCCAAAGGTGCTGGATGGAGCCCAGTCATTCCATTATTCGGAAAGCCAAAGCTGGAATGGCTTCATATCCCTGTAGTTAGGGGAAACTCCGACAAACGTTCCCAAATTCCTACTGAGGCTGAGATGTAAACAGAGTCAGTCAGAGTGGTTTGGTGTGAAGCGCCCCGTTCTAGACAAACCCACTGGAAGGCTCACAGTGGTGGTGAATGGAACCAGACGTCAGAGTTCAGTTTAAGCAGGTGGAGGAGTTGGAGAGGGTTTGCATCGGAGAGCTCCAGAAAGTGGGACGGTCTTATCGTCGCACTGCGCGCCATACCGGTCATGCAGGTGCTACCGCAGCACGCTGCTGACAGCATACACAGGCTGTGGTATGAGTTGGCACAACGGAAAACGAGTTACGCATACCTGCACACGAATCTGCCTCTGGGTGGAATCCCCCTTCCTGTAGAAACCCTGAATACGCAGCGCTTAAATCACCGCCCCCCTCTCATTCCATCTCCCACCTTTTCATAGAAGCAGTAATACGGATATCAGCACTGACGCCGTGTTATTAGAGAGGACAGGCCGCTCCGTCGGCTCACTAGACAGTAAACTACACCCATCATTAGCTCTACTGTATGATATTACACTGTCTAGGCTGGTGCAGTACACGTACAGTCAGAGACACGCGAGCACGGCGGGAGTAACAGTAAGACGATGCGCACGTGGAGAACCGGCGGAGAACCAAATACATTCTACAGCAAGTCTCCTACAGTCTGTTTAATCTTCCATAAATAAATAGGCTCTCTATGTTAGCGATACAGCAGTGTTAAGGTTCTGGTACACAAACGGATTAGAAAAACACAGCATTGCTTTTTAATCTCCAGAAACGAAATCATCAACATCCAGGCTCCATTCACAAACACGCCCACGGTACGCATGGTCCTGTGATATGGATTCAGCCTGTCTGTTGGAGAGCGTTCACATTTTCTAGCAACGTGACCCCCCACCCTAAAGGTCATGATGGGTGTACACACACACACACACACACACACACACACACACACATACATACACCCCTCCGCCACACACACAGATACATACACATACACACACACACACACACACACACACACACACACACACACACACCCCCGCCACACACACACACACACCCATACATACACCCCCCGCCACACACACACATACACACCCATACATACACCCCACCACCACACACACACACACACATACACAGATACACACACACACACACACACAAACACACACACACACACCCCCGCCACAAATACACACGCATACACACACCCCCATACATACACTCCCCTGCCACACACACACCCACATGCACCCCGCCACACATACACCCCACCACACACAGATACACACACACACACACACCCCCGCCACAAATACACACGCATACACACACCCCTATACATACACCCCCCCGCCACACACACAGATATACACACACAACCCCATACATACACCCCCCCGCCACACACACAGATATACACACACAACCCCATACATACACCCCCCCGCCACACACACAGATATACACACACACACACCCCCATACATACACCCCCCCCCACACACACAGATATACACACACACACACACACAACCCCATACATACACCCCCCCGCCACACACACAGATATACACACACACACACACACACAACCCCATACATACACCCCCCCGCCACACACACAGATATACACACACACACACACACACACCCCATACACACACACACCCGCCACACACACACAGATACACACGCATACACACCCGCCACACACACAGATATACACACACACCCCCATACATACACCCCCCCGCCACACACACAGATATACACACACACACACCCCCATACATACACCCCCCCGCCACACACACAGATATACACACACACACACACACAACCCCATACATACACCCCCCCGCCACACACACAGATATACACACACACACCCCCATACATACACCGCCCCCCACACACACCCATACATACACCCCCCCCCCCCCCGACACACACCCATACATACACCCCCACCCCACACACACACACACACACACACACACACACACACACACAATCAAATAATAGCTGCACCCAGAAGGACTCAACTGACAGCGGTGAAACTTGGTGGACAGGTTTGATGAGACATGGACATCATGTGACGTAAGCAAGGACAGGCCTTATCGCTGTACCCCACTGACTCACTCCATTCTGACTCGTGCTGTTGCGTTGCCAGCATCCTTTGCTAGTGAATCCTGTCTCAGAGAAGAGTTGAAAAGCCACTCCATCAGTTGGAAGAGTTAAAGAGGAGTCACATTATAGGGCTCCGGGAAGTGGGACGGCCTTAACTACCATAGCCTGGCGGCAGTGGATAGATGATAGATGTCTCGGTGGAGGCGACCAACAAATCCGTGTGTGGCGGCACCGTGGTCAGCACCAAGACGAAGGGTGTGTTGTCACACGCCCTAAAGGCATGGTGTCTCTCCATCTGCAGGAGCTGTGTGAGGATGTTCAAGCTGCATGGGATGGATTATCACAGGACTCCATTAGGAACCTCTACAGCTCCATACCGAGACGTCTGGCACAGTGGGTTAGCCAACATGGCGGCCCCTGAGACGCCATACTAAGAGACAGACTTCTGTATGTGTAGCTCAGTAAATATTGATCAACACCACCGCAATCCCACACCTCCTTCTGGGTGCAGCTATTACTTTGATGATGCATGCATTATGACACACCTCATCACAATTCTCATTTCGCTACCGGACTGGGAGGTCATTGAGCGGTAACGACTAACACATCACCACACATTTACAATTAGTCAGAGCATGAAAAGGCGACTCGTCTATAAAGGCATTAGAGAAGAAGAGAACCCCGAACTCTCATCAGCTGCTATTCATTCACAGCGACCTAGAGTGTCCACCCCACCCAAAGGACCCCAAAACAACGACCGCCAAACAAGGATCGCATCACACAACGTCTTCCTCAACCGCATACACTAAATCAGATTAGTGACGGAGCAGAGCGAGACAACCTTAGTGTGTTAATCAAACAGTAACATGTGGGAAGGCTCGAGACGACTCGCGCAACAATACCATCATCAATCAATCAATCAATCATAGTGGCGAATAACTAGGAGGAAAAAAGAAAAGAAGAGAGAAAAGAAGAGAGGAAAGATGGCTGGTGTACTGGGAGAGCGTGACTACATCCTTCTTCATTCAGGTGTGGTTAATAATTCTTAGGCACAGAGCAGTGAACAAGCCACCGCGTCCCTAACCCTCCCACCTTGTGCTTGACTGAGTAAGGTTGGGAGCGACTGTAAACCGTGACCATGGAGATCCACCGGTCGCCCCCAGAGGGCACTGCAGGTACAGGTAAGTGCTCGGACAGGCTCGGGGAGAACGTTCGGGGCTCAAAGAGCCTCGCGCCTCTCGAGGCCTGACGCTTCATGCTTTCTACAAAGCGGTCGGGTGCAGCAGCCCCCCTGGCCAGAGCAAAGGCGGAGTCGAGAGTCGGCTCGCGCTTCACCTGAAGGCCTGACGGGGGCGCTCTGGAGTCCAGAGCTTTGCAGAGCTGTAGCATATGCATAGCTATCGTGGGAAAGACAGAGGAGGAGGAGGAGGAGGAGGAGAGGAGCGAGGGGGGAAGGAGGGAAAGAGATGAGGAATAAAGGGAGAGATTCAGTATCTCAAGGTGCTGGATGCCCTGAAGTAGGAGAGGAACTTGAAGCACAGGCTGACCACGAAGTACCAGATGTTGCGAGCCATCTGGGAGCGGGCGATGAAGACGCGCCAGATCAGGATGACCAGGACCGTGTTGAATGTGTAGCGGATGTTTCGCAATCTGCAGGAACAAGAGAAGAGAAATGAGAAGCAGCTTTATCATATACTGTGCTATGGGGCAGGACAAGAGTCAGCTATGGGGCAGGACGCGTTAGCTACAGGCCAGGACACGTTAGCTACGGGCCAGGAAGCGTTAGCTACCAGGTTAGGGCCGGAAGGAGGCGGCTCAGGACCAGGAGGAGTAAGCTACGGGCCAGGGCGCGTTAGCTAAAGGTCCAGGGCGCGTTAGCTAAAGGGCCAGGAGGAGTTAGCTACGGGGCCAGGGTGTGTTAGCTAAAGGGCCAGGGCACGTTAGCTAAAGGGCCAGGAGGAGTTAGCTAAAGGACCAGGGCGTGTTAGCTAAAGGGCCAGGAGGAGTTAGCTACAGGGCCAGGAGGAGTTAGCTACAGGGCCAGGGCGTTTTAGCTACGGGCCAGGCTGTGTTAGCTAAAGGGCCAGGAGGAGTTAGCTACGGGGCCAGGGCGTGTTAGCTAAAGGGCCAGGGCGTGTTAGCTAAAGGGCCAGGGCGTGTTAGCTAAAGGGCCAGGGCGTGTTAGCTACGGGGCCAGGGCGTGTTAGCCTAGGGGGCCAGGGCGTGTTAGCTACGGGGCCAGGGCGTGTTAGCTACTGGGCCAAGGCGTGTTAGCTAAAGGGCCAAGGCGTGTTAGCTAAAGGGCCAAGGCGTGTTAGCTAAAGGGCCAAGGCGTGTTAGCTAAAGGGCCAGGAGAAGTTAACTAGTAGACAAGAGGAGTAAGCTAAGGGCTAGGGGGAGGTGGCTCAGGGCCAGGACATGTCAGCCTAGGGGCCAGGGCGCGTTAGCTACGGACCAGGGCGCGTTAGCTAAGGGCCAGGGCGTGTTTGCTAAGGGCCAGGGCGTGTTTGCTAAAGGGCCAGGGCGTGTTAGCCTAGGGGCCAGGGCGTGTTAGCCTACGGGCCAGGGCGTGTTAGCTAAGGGCCAGGGCGTGTTAGCCTACGGGCCAGGGCGTGTTAGCCTACGGGCCAGGGCGTGTTAGCTAAGGGCCAGGAGGAGTTAACTAGTAGACAAGAGGAGTAAGCTAAGGGCTAGGGGGAGGTGGCTCAGGGGCAGGACATGTCAGCCTAGGGGCCAGGGCGCGTTAGCTATGGGTTTTGCCCATCCTGTGCTGATTGGTCATCCTCCAGAGCAGCATCTTCCTACAAGTTCTGCCCCCACACAAATTTGACTGTTTAGACAATGCTGTCTGCTGTCAGTTCTGCCGTATCAGCTTGATCCAGAGTCTGCTACAGAAAGCCTGGTAGATCCAACTTCACCACCTAGACTGGTGCTAGATTTATATATATATATTTTTTAAGAGGGGTCAGTTTTTACTGGGTTAGCTCTCTGTGCGTTGTGTGAGGGCATGCCAGGCTTGCCAGTAGGCACACAATAAGGAGCGTTATGAGGACGGCTCACTTGTTCAGATGTTTGCGTGCTGCCGGAAGGCCCGATAACTCCTCGTTCAGCACGTACTTCTTGGTGCCCATGCAGTAGTTCTCCATGTACTCGGCCCAGTGCAACTGCCTGACGTCGAAGTTAAACACCTGCACATAAAGAAAGAAAGGAAAATCCCAAACTCAGGCCGTATCTGCAGATCCAGTACCGATAGCGCTCCGGCGGCCAGACAGGACACTTTTGTTATTGGAATTCCAAGCACGGCATCTAGGACCCCTCGGCATAAAGCCTCCATTCACCCCTCGCCCGGCCACAGACATCCAGCCCTACAATCATACACTGTACAAACACGCACACACAGGCTGCCGCTGACGCGCCATGTGCAGCCGAATGAATCGAGCCTGTGACTGACTCATGACTGATTCTGTGCGCGTGTGGCCCCGCACCTTCCTGTCCTCGGCTCCCAGCTGGTTGAGAAGCATGGTGACGTTGTCCGTGTTCCAGACCCACGAGTGGCTGGTGAAGTACTCCAGCACCATCATGGCCTTGTGGAGCCGCGTGATCGTCTTCATCATCCTGCGTCGCCACAGAAACAGAGACAGGAGCTTATTACCCACCGCCTCTCGCAAATCAATCACGCACCACACGGACCTTATAACCATGAGTTAGTAGCAAAGATCAGACACTGAGCAGCAACAAGCACTTTGAACTGGAGCATCTGTCTGAGCAGACTCGCTCTTCGGTCTTTTGATCGCTTCTCCTTCGGTGTAATCAGGAGTTTAACCGAACGGTGTGTATGGCTCTGCATCAATTCACACTGGAGCCAACACGACAACACTAACACAGTCATCGCCAAAGAGTAGCTGCACCCAGAAGGAATCAACGCACAGGAACGAGCCTTGGTGGGTGGGTTTGACGTCGTGAGACATGCTAGCGATTCAAGTTTCACACTCGACCGTGCATGTGACATAAGCAAGGACGGGTCATATCTCTGTACCTGACTGACCCAACAGCAAGCAGTGGTGTCCTCCATGGGTCATCCTGTTAGTGCAGCACCATCGGCAGACGGCTGCACCACGCAGGACTACATGCACACAGACCGTTACCACGACTGTCCTTAACACCACGCCACCGTCACCAAAGACTGCAGTGGTGTCGTACCAGACTGTCATGGAGTGACTCAGAATGGCAGCGGGTCATCTTCAGTGACGAGTCCCGCTTTAGTCTTGGTGGAGACGCCCAACGAATCCGTGTGTGGAGGCACCGTGGTCAGCACCGAGATGAACGGTCTGCTGTCACACGTCCAGAAGACCTGGTGTCACTCCACCTCCACCCCTACCGCACCATCTGCAGGAGCTGTGTGAGGATGTTCAAGCTGTATGGGATGGATTATCACAGGACACCATTAGGAACCTCTACAGCTCCATACCGAGACGTCTGGCGTGTTGGGTTAGCGAACACGGCGGCCCGACGCCATACTGAGAGACAGACTTCTGTATGTGTAGCTCAATAAACACTGATACCAGGCTAAAGGCATCATCATGTATTATTCCTGGCAACGTTTCTCTTCCTTCCCAACACCACTGCGATCCCACACCTCCTTCCGGGTGCAGCTGTTCTTTGATGACGAGTCTGGTCTATTGGGCTATTTTCAAAGTGCTGTTTAACTGCTCAGCAGGATGTTACCATTACAGTAAGCTGTGGTTAACAGGACATTAGGTTACACTTCCCCCCAAATCAATCATTCAGGCATCCAGTAACTGATTTGCTTGACTGACACACCACCGTCCCCCCCAGTACATCACACATACAGGAAAACATCATTAGTTTTGCTGATGGCCTCACTTCGCTTCAGTTTACAGTTCACCCGTTTATCAGGAACGCAGGTCTTGGAGGGCTTTCGGGAGCTGGAGGGATTTCTCAATTAAGGCCACATCTCAGGGTGTAAATTAGAATGCTAGTGTTTTGGGTGAAGTGTATTTCCAGAGTACATGTACTCACAGTCCCTCCAAGACCTACTAAAGAAAAAACATAACATCGACCATGCAGCTGGAAAACAGCTCTCCAACACTGGGGGAAAAAATCAAACAAACAAATATAAACAAAAAAGTCTAAAACAAAAGTCATATGACTAAAACTGGCCAACACAGCAAAAAAACAAAAAAACAAAAAAACATAAAACATAAAAAAGATAAATATGAAAAAGTTGTTTACACGACCCGGATGAGACAGAGAGAACACCACTTGTACATTAATAAGCATGGAGAAAAATAAATGTAATTTTCAGATCATTTTGAAGATTAGAGAGTATGGCTCACAAACAAATATAACAAAATAAATAAATAAATAAAATAAACGAACATAAAATAAACATGGTATGGATGGGTGTAACGGTGGACATTATGACAATATTTATTGATTATTCTGGTAAAACAAGACAATATTATAATAATAATAATAATAACAATAATAAAATCATCATCATCATCATCATCATCATCATCATTATTATTATTATTATTATTATTATTATTACTACTACTAATATTATATATTTTATTTTACTTGCATACTGTCACTACACTATTGTGTCTGTTTCAACTTATTACATTTCAGATAAACGATATATTGTCTTGCATATCGTGTATTGGGGGAATGTCTTAAAGCATCGTGATATGATATTTTGGACATATCGCTCACCTCTAGATGAATCCACTCACCAAAAAAAAGCAGCAAAAAAATAAATAAAGAAATAAAGAAATAAATAAACAAACTAAACATGGTACAGATGGATCCAGGGGTGCGATATGGCGATATTTAATTTTATATTATACTGCAGTGAATTATGAGACAATACAGTTTTTTGAGTATATATTGGGTATGTTTATATATATCGAGTATATACACACATGAGCATATACTGTAGATGGACACTGTTACAGAGTGAGCATAAATAGGCAGGTTGATTGGATTTAGCCCAGATTGTAAATAAAGATCCCTATTATTATTATTATTATTATTATTATTATTATTTTTTTTTTATAATTATTAAAAAGATAAAATAAACTATGAACAAAATGGATTTAAATTCATAAAACATATTCTACATCATCATTATGCAAACTCCTGCCACCGAATAATACAGTACATTTGATAATACATCTGAAAAATAGTTAATTAATAAATGAATAATCCTTTAAACTAAGCAGCTAATTTAAACCGTATAAGGGGAAGGACACGATCAAATCAAAAACCGAATCAGACATGCTCTTTCAGGACCCCATGCACGTCTCGGCGCGGACGCCTGCCAGCAGCATCGCTCCGATGCCATGAAGTGCAGCAGACAGCCGAGCTGGACGCCCATCCTTTCCAATCGGTTCAGCAACCCATGCCACGGCACACCACGCAGTCAGCCAGCACCTGAAGTACGTATCCATGCTCCGCCCACAAATTCCGACTGCTGGAGCTAACGCTCTGAGGGGCGGACATGAGCTACAATCTCGGAGAAGTCCCAGTGAAACTGTAGCACATGACCCAGGTTCTCTCCACACACATGAGCATTTGAATATGTGTGTGTGAAGGCGTAGAGTGTTGGGCATGTCAGCCCAAACCGTGCTGCGCGCCCCACATCTGACACCAGTGTAGCATTGGTGTAGAGTGAACTGAAGTAGGTGGATGCTCGTTTAATGAACGGTAGCCCCAATGCCGTACCGGCGCTCAGTGCTGACTACAATGGGGCAGAGAGGGGCCGAGTCCCCAGTAGCCACACACTCTGTGTTGGTAGGCTAGTACAGCAACCACAGTAGTTACACTGAAAGGGTCTTTTCCGTCACAGTGCCCCCTAGAGCATGTGCGTGTGCATGACCAGAACCAGCAGCTCAAATCGTGCAACTGAACCCGAGTCATGTGCTACAGTTTCTACAGTCAGCATTCTAAAGTTTGCCCAGCCTTGCAGCGGTAGCTCCAAACACGATGTGGGCAGAGCAAGGATAGGTCAGCTGAGGGGAAGGAGGGAGGGCTCCGGAGACCTTACCGAGGCTTCTGCCCCGTCAGCCACAGATAGGCGTCGTAGAGCAGGGCAGGGATGGTGTGGCTCACCGTTGTCCAGTACTGATTGGTAAAGGGGTTGGAACGCAGATTAACATTGGGCCGCCTGAAGGCCTGCTCTAACGGGTTGGTCTTGAAGGTCATGTTTATACAGTTCTCTGTGGGGGGAATACAGAGGCATAGACACACAGACATACACAGCGTTTAAACAGGACTACAAGCAGCATGGATGGGACAGAGAGAGAGAGAGAGAGAGAGAGAGAGAGAGAGAGAGAGAGAGAGAGAGAGAGAGAGAGAGAGAGAGAGAGAGAGAGAGAGAGAGAGAGAGAGAGAGAGAGAATGAGAAAGACAGAGAGAGAACGAGAAGGAGAGAGAACAAGAGAATGAGAAAGACAGAGAGAGAAAGAAAGAGAGAGAGAGAGAGAGACAGAGAGAGAGAACGAGAGAGAGAGAGACAGAGAGAACGAGAGAGAGAGAACAAGAGAACGAGAGACAGAGAGAGAACAAGAGAGAGAGAGACAGAGAGAGACAACGAGAAAGAGAGAGAACGGGAGACAGAGAGAGACAGACAGAGAGAGAACGAGAGAGAGAGAGAGAACGAGAGAGAGAGAGAGAACAAGAGAACGAGAAAGACAGACAACGAGAGAGAGAGAGAGAGAGAGAGAGAGACACACAGACAGAGAGAGAATGAGAGAGAGAGACAAAGAGAGAGACAAAGAGAGACAGAGAGAGAGAGGGAGGGAGAGAGAGAGAGAGAGAGAGAGAGAGAGAGAGAGAACGGGAGACAGAGAGAGAAGGAGAGAGAACAAGAGAACGAGAAAAACAGAGAGAGAACAAGAGAGAGAGACAGAGAACGAGAGACAAAGAGAGAGAACGGGAGACAGAGAGAGAGAGACAGACAGAGAGAGAACGAGAGAGAGAGAGAGAGAGAGAACGGGAGACAGAGAGAACGGGAGACAGAGAGAGAGACAGAGAGAGAGAGAGAGAACGAGAACGAGAGAGAGAGAGAGAGAGAGAGAGAGAGAGAGAGAGAGAGAGAGAGAGAGAGAGAGAGAGAGAGAGAGAGAGAGAGAGAGAGAACGAGACAGAGAGAGAGAGGATAAGAGCGAGAGTGCATAATCCAGCAACCTGGTTTATACATTCTCCCCCTTCAGCTGTAAGCAACATCACAACACGTCACGTGGGGCTACACTGAGCACGGAGAAGGGAATGCGGGATGGGCTGCCGAAACACGGTGCGATTTACCTGGGCTCCCGTCCCGTTATCCGGAGGCACAGATCATAGAGGAATGCTGGCGCCTTGTGGCTCACAGCAATCCAGTACTGATTGATTAGGTGATTGGATGTGAGATTTACATTGGGCCGTCTGAAAGCCTGCTCGAGGGGGTTCCTCTTGAAAGTGGATATAACATGGTACTCTAAGAAAACAAAAGGGGGTGGGGTTCAACAGAGCAGCAAACCTCGCACAGCATTTCTAAAGGAACAAACTCAATAACATCAAACTGCGTTTACACCAGGGGCGTCCCACATGACCCATACCCTACGCCCCGCCAGAGTTCGGCCTAAAGCGAACTACTCCCTCAAACTACTACTGTACAGTCCAGGATTCGGCACGGACTGGACACGTTTCTGGATGTAGCCACATCAGTGTTCAGACACTCTTGCATCAGAGAAGTGCACAGTTGGTGCCAGATTTGGTGGATGCCTTCCCTGGCACAGTTCCGAGGAGAATTCCCTGTAGACTGGGATTGTATCCACTGCTGGTAGACCCGTATGACCGTACGCTTCCATACACCGGCAGATTCAGCTACTTCCTGAATCTATGGTCTTTGGCCACGCCCACATGCAGTCCCTCCTTTTAGCCAATCATTAACATCTGCTCTGGAGCGTTTTCCACACATGGAACGAGACACTGGCTGTCTTTGAAATGGCACAGTACTATACTGCACACTGTATACTACAGTAGTATGTACTGCACACTGTATACGCCCCCTGTGTGTGGTATACAGTACAGCAACAAGTTCTGACCTACGGTGTGGTATACTAATACAGTCACATGACCAGTTACCTCACATTTACCTCAGAGCTGTTATTACTGTACCCACTGTTTAGAGCTAGCTGATGCTAACGCTGCTCAGTTCACCTGAGATACGGTTAGCCTAGCTGTTAGCCACCCTCGGCTATTTCACTCTAAAACTGACCCTCTAAAGCGAGTTCATCTCTTATTTCTCTTCAGACCTGTATATTTAACTTTCTGAGGCTCATTCTGATGAACACACACCCCACTACAATCACTACACCCACATTTATACTCGGAGTGGGCTGCGTTTAGCTCCCCAGTGTTACCCGCCGCCATGTTCTCTGGCTGAAGCAGGCTGAGCTGGTGGGGCCACTGTGCATGATGGGATGCAGTACCCAATGAAGACACCTCCCCCTGTACAATAACTCTGACTGGAGTAGAACACCACCCGGGTATCTGCACTACACCATGAGGACAGCTCCTCCTGTACACTAGAACCTCTAACTGGAGTAGAACACCATCCAGGTCTCTCCAGGACACCATTAAGATAGCTCCACCTGTACACTAGAACCTCTGATTGGAGTAGAACACCATCCGGGTATCTCTCACTAGAACCTCTGACTGGAGTAGAACACCACCCGGGTATCTCCAGCACACCATGAGGATAGCTCCTCCTGTACACTAGAACCTCTGACTGGAGTAGAACACCATCCGGGTATCTCCAGTACACCATGAAGATGGCTCCACCTGTATACTAGAACCTCTGACTGGAGTAGAACACCATCCGGGAATCTCCAGTACACCATGAAGATGGCTCCACCTGTATACTAGAACCTCTGACTGGAGTAGAACACCATCCGGGTATCTCCAGTACACCATGAAGATGGCTCCACCGGTATGCTAGAACCTCTGACTGGACTAGAACACCATCCGGGTATCTCCAGTACACCATGAAGATAGCTCCACCTGTATACTAGAACCTCTTGACTGGAGTAGAACACCATCCGGGTATCTCCAGTACACCATGAAGATAGCTCCACCTGTACACTAGAACCTCTGACTGGAGTAGAACACCATCCGGGTATCTCCAGTACACCATGAAGATGGCTCCACCTGTATACTAGAACCTCTGACTGGAGTAGAACACCATCCGGGTATCTCCAGTACACCAACTTCTGAAAACTCTCATTCCAGGTGCCCACACCGTTTCAGCAGCCTTCAAAATAAACCATCTTAAAATCCGCGCCAAACATATTACGCTAACTAAACACCACCTGACGCCATCTGTTAAACACCAACCTGAGGAACGCATCGCATCACCCAGATCAATGCACTACAGCTAGCTCTGTGTTTAGCATATATGACAGGCTGGGCTGGGATCTCAGCTTTGGAGTGCTCAGGTCTGAACCTCCGCGTACAATCAGCCACCTTAAGAGGCTGAAAGACCACAGACAATAACGATAACACAACAGCTCCTCTGCAGGTCATCACTGTAGCACATCTTCACCTGCTTCAATCCGGCTCATTCAGAACACTCACAGCACTGCAGCACGTCTAGATACAGGGGAGCTCTCCCCCTGAGAGACACTTCCCCTCTCAGAGCTCTAAACCCAGGCCTCACTTCGCTTCTTACACAGATGCATAGACCAGAGGACTCCACGGACTGCTGCTACCACCCTGCGCAAACACCCGGGGGGTACAAGCAGGACAGGTTTGGTGAAAACTCAGAAAATGAATACCCTGAACATTTCTTCACATCATTCGTTAGGGATAATCATCACCTCCCATTCTTAAAGGTAACGGGTGTTTTGAGCCTGAGGACAATAGAGCTGTAGTCTGATTTAAGGAAGCCAACGCAAACCCAAATTTAGCTACGGTGTCTTGTTGTTCCTTCTCGGACTTGGGTTTCACTTCCTTTGTTTCAGTACTGAGCACAGCTTGTTGCTAACGCCGCTAACCAGTCGTGGGTTTGTGAGTAAATGGGTAGATTTCTCTCCTCCCCCAACGTAGGGAGTTAAAGGTCAATACTGCCATGACGCAGCACTGATTAACACTTCATCATCGCCGAAATAACAGCTCTCAA
Source organism: Prochilodus magdalenae (assembly GCA_024036415.1). Lineage (NCBI taxonomy): Eukaryota > Metazoa > Chordata > Actinopteri > Characiformes > Prochilodontidae > Prochilodus > Prochilodus magdalenae. The sequence goes on from JAMWET010002553.1 coordinate 275,525, forward strand.
ACTTTATATAATATCACCAATTACTATTATTATTATTACACAGGCCAAGCTTCAGTGTTGGACAGTAACTCAGTAATACGTTAGTGTGCTGTAAGTAGTGTGTTGGTGTACGGTAACTCAGTAAGTGTAATGTGTTAGTGTGCTGTAAGTAGTGTGTTGGTGTACAGTAACTCAGTAAGTGTAATGTGTTAGTGTGCTGTAAGTAGTGTGTTGGTGTACAGTAACTCAGTAAGTGTAATGTGTTAGTGTACTGTAAGTAGCGTGTTGGTGTACGGTAACATAGTAAGTGTAATGTGTTAGTGTGCTGTAAGTAGAGTGTTGGTGTACAGTAACTCAGTAAGTGTAATGTGTTAGTGTGCTGTAAGTAGCGTGTCGGTGTACAGTAACTCAGTAAGTGTAATGTGTTAGTGTGCTGTAAGTAGTGTATGGTGTACAGTAACTCAGTAAGTGTAATGTGTTAGTGTGCTGTAAGTAGTGTGTTGGTGTACAGTAACTCAGTAAGTGTAATGCGTTAGTGTACTGTAAGTAGAGTGTTGGTGTACAGTAACTCAGTAAGTGTGATGTGTTATAGTACTGTAAGTAGAGTGTTGGTGTACAGTAACTCAGTAAGTGTGATGCGTTAGTGTACTGTAAGTAGAGTGTTGGTGTACAGTAACTCAGTAAGTGTGATGCGTTAGTGTGCTGTAAGTAGTGTGTTGGTGTACAGTAACTCAGTAAGTGTAATGTGTTAGTGTGCTGTAAGTAGTGTGTTGGTGTACAGTAACTCAGTAAGTGTAATGTGTTAGTGTGCTGTAAGTAGTGTGTTGGTGTACAGTAACTCAGTAAGTGTAATGCGTTAGTGTGCTGTAAGTAGTGTGTTGGTGTACAGTAACTCAGTAAGTGTAATGTGTTAGTGTGCTGTAAGTAGCGTGTTGGTGTACAGTAACTCAGTAAGTGTAATGCGTTAGTGTGCTGTAAGTAGTGTGTTGGTGTATAGTAACTCAGTAAGTGTAATGTGTTAGTGTGCTGTAAGTAGCGTGTCGGTGTACAGTAACTCAGTAAGTGTAATGTGTTAGTGTGCTGTAAGTAGTGTATGGTGTACAGTAACTCAGTAAGTGTAATGTGTTAGTGTGCTGTAAGTAGTGTGTTGGTGTACAGTAACTCAGTAAGTGTAATGCGTTAGTGTGCTGTAAGTAGTGTGTTGGTGTACAGTAACTCAGTAAGTGTAATGCGTTAGTGTACTGTAAGTAGAGTGTTGGTGTACAGTAACTCAGTAAGTGTGATGCGTTAGTGTACTGTAAGTAGAGTGTTGGTGTACAGTAACTCAGTAAGTGTGATGTGTTAGTGTACTGTAAGTAGAGTGTTGGTGTACAGTAACTCAGTAAGTGTAATGCGTTAGTGTGCTGTAAGTAGAGTGTTGGTGTACAGTAACTCAGTAAGTGTAATGCGTTAGTGTGCTGTAAGTAGTGTGTTGGTGTACAGTAACTCAGTAAGTGTAATGTGTTAGTGTACTGTAAGACTGGTGGACTGAGAGACACTAGAGTCTCTTCACCTACACTGAGCTGATGAAGAGTCCTGTTCCAGAAATGATAATAGGACATTAGAGCCGTAATAAACCATAATCCTGGTACTCTCCATACTTAAGTACATCTGAAGGTACATACTTTAGTACTGTTACTCTCCATACTTAAGTACATCTGAAGGTACATACTTTAGTACTGTTACTCTCCATACTTAAGTACATCTGAAGGTACATACTTTAGTACTGTTACTCTCCATACTTAAGTACATCTGAAGGTACATACTTTAGTACTGGTACTGCAGTGGAGGTCTAAAGGGAGGAGCTTCTACCCGCATTGGAGGATATCTGTACTGTACCTCCTCTACACGCTATGTGTACTTCATCCGCCACTGCCAGGCCGATGACTAGGGCAGCTCATACCTGCTTAGAACAAGCCCCATGTTCTTTCTGGGCCTCGGAGCGATTGATTATCGCTCATCATTATCGTCCTCCTTCCACTGTACTGTACAGGTCAGAGAAACGAGGGCCATAGTCCTCCTTCATGGATGGCTGATCTACATCAGCACCACTGAACACTGACTTATGACTGAAAGAATGATTCGTACCGACTTCACCCCAGTGGAACGGATTGATGGCGCCCGTCGTGCAGTTGTACACCAACACGCTTTTTGGCCTGCAATAGAAAGTAAAACAGACGCGTGTTAAGGCTGTTATCTGAAATCGTTTTAGGTTCTCTTCTTGACCGGTGTTCAGATCAGTGTTCCCCCAGTCCTTATCCCAAGGATCTCACTACAGAGCTACAAAGTGCACCTTCACAGCAGGTGCGTCTGATAAAATGTCCAAGTGTGCCAAACACATACACTCATCATCAAACGATAGCTGCACCCAAAGCGTTGGATTGGAGTGCTGGGAGGTGGAGTCACACCAGTCTTGGTGCTGACCACGGTGCCTCCACACACGGATTCGTTGGGCGTCTCCACCAAGACTAAAGCGGGACTCGTCACTGAAGATGACCCGCTGCCATTCTGAGTCACTCCATGACAGTCTGGTACGACACCATTGCAGTGTTTGGTGACGGTGACGTGGTGTTAAGGACAGTCGTGGTAACGGTCTGTGTGCATGTAGTCCTGCGTGGTGCAGCCGTCTGCCGATGGTGCTGCACTAACAGGAGGACTCATGGAGGACACCACTGCTCGCTGGATGTCTGTAATGGTGGCTGTTGGGTCAGTCAGGTGGTCCGTCCTTGCTGAAGTCACATGTGCGGCCGAAACTTGAACCATTATCATGTTGTACGCTGTCAAACCTCACCACCAAGTCTCATTCATTCTGGGTGCAGCTGCTTGTGCAGCTATTCTTTTGATGATGAGTGCATGCTCTGAATCAGGTATAGCAAGTCCACATTCCAGCTCCAACGTACCTGCAGGACTGGGCGGAGGGGAGGGGCATATTTCACAAAGTAGATACCAGTGAACATGGATACTGCTCCATCAGCAGTGTGTGTCTGATTACTATACCAGTGAACACGGATACTGCTCCCTCAGCAGTGTGTGTCTGATTACTATACCAGTGAACACGGATACTGCTCCATTAGCAGTGCGTGTCTGATTACTACACCAGTGAACATGTATACTGCTCCCTCAGCAGTGTGTGTCTGATTACTATACCAGTGAACATGTATACTGCTCCCTCAGCAGTGTGTGTCTGATTACTATACCAGTGAACACGGATACTGCTCCCTCAGCAGTGTGTGTCTGATTACTACACCAGTGAACACGGATACTGCTCCATTAGCAGTGTGTGTCTGATTACTATACCAGTGAACATGGATACTGCTCCCTCAGCAGTGTGTGTCTGATTACTATACCAGTGAACATGGATACTGCTCCCTCAGCAGTGTGTGTCTGATTACTATACCAGTGAACATGGATACTGCTCCCTCAGCAGTGTGTGTCTGATTACTATACCAGTGAACATGGATACTGCTCCCTCAGCAGTGTGTGTCTGATTACTATACCAGTGAACATGGATACTGCTCCCTCAGCAGTGTGTGTCTGATTACTATACCAGTGAACATGGATACTGCTCCCTCAGCAGTGTGTGTCTGATTACTATACCAGTGAACATGTATACTGCTCCCTCAGCAGTGTGTGTCTGATTACTATACCAGTGAACACGGATACTGCTCCCTCAGCAGTGTGTGTCTGATTACTACACCAGTGAACACGGATACTGCTCCATTAGCAGTGTGTGTCTGATTACTATACCAGTGAACATGGATACTGCTCCCTCAGCAGTGTGTGTCTGATTACTATACCAGTGAACATGGATACTGCTCCCTCAGCAGTGTGTGTCTGATTACTATACCAGTGAACATGGATACTGCTCCCTCAGCAGTGTGTGTCTGATTACATATACCAGTGAACATGGATACTGCTTCCCTCAGCAGTGTGTGTCTGATGACTATACCAGTGAACATGGATACTGCTCCCTCAGCAGTGTGTGTCTGATTACTATACCAGTGAACATGGATACTGCTCCCTCAGCAGTGTGTGTCTGATTACTATACCAGTGAACATGTATACTGCTCCCTCAGCAGTGTGTGTCTGATTACTATACCAGTGAACATGGATACTGCTCCCTCAGCAGTGTGTGTCTGATTACTATACCAGTGAACATGTATACTGCTCCCTCAGCAGTGCGTGTCTGATTACTATACCAGTGAACATGTATACTGCTCCATCAGCAGTGTGTGTCTGATTACTATGGACATCACTTTAAAGCAATTCCCTTACACTTTAGGAAAGAATGGGATCTTATTCAGTCTCACTGTACTAGTGTTGCACCAACACTGTATCGGTATCGGTGCCAATACTGGCAGTACCGGTTTAGAGATACCCATGACGAACGCCATGAAGCAGTTTCTAAAATGTGCACATGCTCCATTTTTGCCACCAAGGAAGCTGCTGGGTGCAATTCATTACCATATAACAAGGTAAGGATACATTCACTAACACTGTTAAACCCAAGTTAAAAAGGATTTCTTAAGCCTATAATAATAATAATAATAATAATAATAATGAAATAAATAATAATAATAATAATAATTAAAATAATAATAATAATAATTAAAATAATAATAATAATAATAATAATAATAATAATAATAATAAAATAAATAATAATAAAAACAATAAATTAATAAATTTATAAATGAATAATAATAATAATAATAATAATAATAATAATAATCACAACAACAACAACAAATAAATAAATAAAATAATAATAATAATAATAATAATAATAACATTAATAAATAAAAATAGAAATAAATAATAATAATAATAATAATAATAATAATCTCTCTCTCATTAGGAAATATATATATATATGATAAATTGCTGATTTTGCTAGTTTTACCACCTACAAAGAATGGAGAGGTCTGCAATTCATAGGTACACTTCAACTGTGAGAGACAGAATATAATAAAAAAAAAAAAAAAAAAAAAAAAAATCACGTTGCATGATTTTTAAATAATTAATTAGCATTTAATTGCATGATATAAGTATTTGATCACCAACCAGCAGGAATCCTGCCTCTCAGAGACCCGTTAGTTCTCTCTAAGAAGCCTCCTGTTCTGCACTCATCACCTGCATTACCTGCCTCGTTACCTGGTGTCCTGGCTGTTATTCTACAGTACAGCTTTAAGACAAACAGAAGGAGAACCTGCTACGAGGAGCTGCGTGTGAAGGCCGACGGGTGGTGTATTTAGGCCTTTCAGTGACGAGGCTAGATCTACTGAGGTTAGCGTTTGAGTGACGCGGATCTAGTGTCCAAAAAACTGGACACTGTATAGTGATGTGTAACACGCCTGTACAGGATTCAGCTAAATCCCAAAGGGCTGAAATCCGGGACGCTCCATCCCGATCCAGGAATATTTTGGGCTAGAGTGAGTGAGAGATGATCAACGCTGCAAAGTATGCGAGCCACATTTCCCTACACCTGAACGTCTGACTCGCACCACGCACACACCGCTCCCCATCACATGACTTGTGGTTAAACGGCTCGGCATGGCTAATGAACCAGAATAAGAGGACTCTGTTACCCACACATTCCGAGATCGTATCTTACTTCAGGGGCTCGTTGAAGCGGATGGTGGCGGCACAGTGGAAGACTATGTTGATGCAGTCCGTCAGAGTGTCCTGATCTTCCTTGCTGAGGTCCAGCTCCGGCTGGGTCAGGTCACTGTCCACCGGCACGATCTTCTCCGCAAAGTCCGGCTGCTCTTCTCTCAACCTGTCGAAGAGCTGAGTCACGGACACAGAGAGGAGAAGGATCACACAACAGATTTCATCTTCAGACTCTGAACACAGCAGACAAGAGGCTCCCTCCAGTAATCACTCCAGCTCCGCACCGCGCCGGCCTCATTTCCACCGCAGGGCCGGGCGGTTCTGAACACATCTACAGTGGCATTTTTACACAGACGCGGTTCAGCACGGACTGCTTTAATGAAAAGGCCCGGCCTGCTTTAGCTAACTGTACCCGGGGCTGCCGCACCGTTCGGTGGGATGGAGAAACAATGCAGGTTCTATGTATATGTTGTAAACATGCTGCCGCACCCTGCCACAAGCCAAACTCAATCTGACACTCACTCAGCTTTAGTCTGTGCTGATAACTGGGAGCACCTGGTTAGCATTAGCTTAGCTAGCACGTTGCCAGCTATGATGACCACAGAACAGGTCTTAACCTGTTAAGAGAGCGAGTCCGGTAAACGGAGCGAAGGCTGTAGAGTGACTGAGTGAGTGAGCGACTGAGTGAGCGACTGACTGAGCGACTGACAGACAGACAGACGCTAAAGTGTGGTCTGTTAACATGATCTAGGTATAAACAGTAGGCCATCCCCGGAATAAACCCAGCGACTGTGGCCCTGGACTCACCTTGCAGTTGATCATGTCTGCGATGCGGGCGCTGGGGGACTGGCTTGCTTTGGGACGGACCAGGACGTATGCAGCTTTGACCCCGGGGCAGGAGCGCAGCAGCTTCTCCAGCAGGACTTTCCCCATGAAGCCTGTGGCCCCTGTGATGAGCACATTCTTTCCCGTGTAGTACTCCGGAATAGTGACCATCCTGAAGCCTCCTCAGTCACACACCTGGAACACCAGCAGCAAGGAAATCAGTGCCAGGGAATCTCATACACACAAACACGCACGCCTGCACACACACCGACAGACACATACACAGACAGACAGACACACACACACACAGAGACATGCACAGACAGACACACACACACACAGACACATACACAGACAGACAGACACACACACACACAGAGACATGCACAGACAGACACACACACACACAGACACATACACAGACAGACAGACACACAGACACACACACACACACACGGACAGACACATACACAGACACACACACACAGAGACACAGAGACATGCACAGACATGCGCACACACACACACAGACACGCACACACACACACACACACACACACACACACACACACACACACAGACATGCACACACACACACACACACACACACACACACACAGACAGACACACACACACACACACACACACACACACACACACACACAGACATGCACACACACACACACACACACACACACACACACACACACAGACAGACACACACACACACACACACACACACAGACAGACAGACAGACAGACACACACACACACACAGACAGACAGACACACACACACACACACAGACAGACAGACACACACACACACACACACACAGACACACAGAGACAGAGACACGCACAGACACGCGCACACACACAAACACATACACAGACAGACAGACAGACACACAGACACGCATACACACAGACAGACACACACACACACACAGACACACACACACAGACACACACACACACACAGAGACATACATGCACACAGACAGACAGACAGACACACACAGACAGACAGACACACACAGACACACACACAGACAGACAGACAGACACACACAGACATACACACAGACAGACAGAGAGACAGACAGACAGACATGTGTTGGTGAAGGATAAAGGAATGAAGAAGTTACAAGCAGCTACAGACAGGAGGTCTAGCTTGCTAGCTTGCGGTTTTGCTGATTAGCATTAGCGTTCTAAGTTTCTCTGACTCAGAATCTGTTCAGTGTGGGCGGTGCTAGAGACAGCAGCTTGGTTGGTCAGGGGAACGCTTATTTAAGTGTTAACCAAGATTAGGACCACCCAGGTGGAGAAGAGAGAGATACGGGGGCTATAAGGTGGTCGGTTCTCGGTCAGTGGAAGGTTACTCAGAGGGGCTACTGAGCACGGCTTTACTGTTCACCTGCAAGAACATGAACCCCTCTACAGAGAGACCACGGGGTGAGACTGCCAGTCAGGATGCGACCCCTGACCGCTTCCGCACACTGCTCTGCAACCACACAAGTATGGACAGACTAAAACGCTCAGCATGTGTATCCGCTGTGCTGGCGCAGCAGCTCAAGTGTGGTCTGCAACTGGAACCGCTAGCTTCCTTTAGCAGCGAGAGCTTGTGGCTCAAAGTAACACTTATCACCTTCCTGTTAACAGGCAGCCAGCTTCGCGCGAGTGCGTCGCTCCCACCCAACGCAACCTCGCGAAGGGAGAGATGCACCGAAGGGTTAAGAAACCACGCGGGCCTGTGAGCTTCTTTCACCAGCGAGGGTTAAATATTTGATTGGGTGAACTTCCCCTGGCCCTGAATATGATGAAATCCGACCACGCGGCTCGCCAGACACAGCAGGCCTCCGCTGTACCGCACGCATGACATCTTCCAGAGGACACCCTCCAGCCCGGTGGAGGGAAGACGACACACACTCACAATGTCAAAGCCAGGCAGGGAGTTAAACTAGCTGGTCCAGTTCGGCGCTTCCTTCACAGGGTCTCTGCTCATGACTCTTATTTGCTGACAGTAAACCAATACAGCCTGCTCAGCCAGGCATGCAGTCAGACTGTGGCTTAATCTAATCTCTCCCAGCGCACAGGGCTTATCAGGGTCCGCACTGACCCAACACGTACAAGCCTCTCTCCTAACCGACCAGGCTACACCGAAGCGACCAGTAGGCCGGTTCTCTGTACCGCATACACAACACCACTTATAACAGTCCTGTAATTATACATACGGAGAATTATACAACTCAGGATACCATGACAACAACCACGGCAACAACAAGTCCATTAGAGTCAACCACAAACCTTAAAGAGAGCCGTCCGTATCTCGCGAATTCTGAGGGGATGATGATGATACCAGACCATCAGCAGTATTATCAGACACGCGTTTAAACGAGGTCGATATGTCAGTATGATAGGGGACGAAGCGTGAAGAGCCGAACGTGTCGACGATGGCGGGTATCAACAGCTGCTTCTACATCATCACTGCTCTGTGCCGTGAATGTACTGGTATCGGACACCAGATACGGTCTTCAGTTCACAGTGCTACTGCTTACACACGGCTTACTGTTCTATACGAAAATGTATAATTCAATACCAGCAGAAACTTATTACTTTAATATTAGATATACAAACACACACACCTCTGCACACTGTAATCACACACACAGTGAGAGAGAGAGAGAGAGAGACAGAGAGAGAGAGAGAGAGAGAGAGAGAGAGAGAGACAGAGAGACAGAGAGAGAGAGAGAGAGAGAGAGAGACAGAGAGAGAGAGAGAGAGAGAGAGAGAGAGAGAGAGAGAGAGAGAGAGAGAGAGAGAGAGAGAGAGAGAGAGAGAGAGAGAGAGAGAGACAGACAGACAGACAGAGATACAGAGACAGAGACACAGAGAGAGACAGAGACACAGAGAGACACAGAGAGACAAAGAAACAGACAAAGAGAGAGAGACAGACAGACAGACAGACAGACAGACAGAGAGACAGACAGACAGAGAGAGAGAGACAGAGAGAGAGAGAGACAGAGAGAGAGAGAGACAGAGAGAGAGAGAGACAGACAGAGAGAGAGACAGAGAGACAGGCAGAGAGAGAGAGAGACAGACAGAGAGAGAGACAGAGAGACAGGCAGAGAGAGAGAGAGACAGGCAGAGAGAGAGACAGAGAGACAGGCAGAGAGAGAGAGAGACAGACAGAGAGACAGGCAGAGAGAGAGAGAGACAGACAGAGAGAGAGACAGAGAGACAGACAGAGAGAGAGAGACAGACAGAGAGAGAGAGACAGACAGAGAGAGAGAGACAGAGAGACAGGCAGAGAGAGAGAGAGAGAGACAGACAGAGAGAGAGAGAGAGAGAGACAGGCAGAGAGAGAGAGAGGATTTGTCATTCTGATTGATTAAAATCACTTTAAAGTTTAAAATGTCTCTTATAAAGATATAATTGTATTAATCTCTAAATTCTCATATTGAGAATGCTGTAAGATCATGGAAACATATATCAGCTAGAGAGAACACATCATTTCCTGTACTGAAAGAGCAGGCTTGCGTTTGGTAGCTTTGAGAGCCTCAGTCTAATCTTCTTTTCCATTCTGAAGTGGTGAAGGGTACTAGACTCTGCCTAGGGAATCCGGCAAGGCGAGACTAAACATGACACCTGATCCAGGGTGCTCAGACTTTTGCACAGGACTATATTTCTGTGTATATACTGAGTATAAAACACCAGACGCATCATAACCAAAGATACCGCATCACAGGACGCTCCGTTCACCACACCTATAAATCCCGTTCCCCTCAGCCTCCTCACACAGCCAGTCCCAGGAACACAGTCTTTGGCCTCCAGACCGTGAAGAAGCTGAACGCAAAGACATCCCTTTCACACCAGGTGCAGGCAGGCATTCTGGGAGGGACAGGTTCCACAGGCCTCCTGTACACGTGCTGTTTTAGCAACCTGGTTTCAGTCGACGCAGCAAGATGCTGTTTACCGCATAACACAGGAGCAGCGTGGAGCTCTGCTGGTCATCTCCACCCTCCGTTCTCAAACCAGCAAAGACACGGCCATAGCAGCTCCACTGACCATACAGGACACTCTGTAGGTGTACAGGTCCAGACTGGAGTCCATCTGTTTCTCTCTATACTGTATTACCCTGTTCTTCAATGGTCAGGACCCCCACAGGACCACCACAGAGCAGGTATGATGTGGGTGGTGGATCATTCTCAGCACTGCAGGGGCACTGACATGGTGGTGGGGTGTTAGTGTGTGTGGTGCTGGTGTGAGTGGATCAGACACAGCGGTGCTGCTGGACACCTCAGTGTCACTGGTGGGCCAAGAATCGTCCATCAACCAAAACTATCCAGCACAATACCGTCCTGTGGGCAGCGTCCTGTGGGCATCAGCCTCCTGTGCCCACTGCTGAAGGACTATAGGATGACCAACACTTCACTGTGCAGCAGCAGATGACCTATCGTCTCTGACTGTCCATCTACAAGGTGGACCAGCAAGGTAGGAGTGTCTAATAGAGTGGACAGTGAGTGGACACAGTGTCTCAACACTCCAGCAGCACTGCTGTGTCTGATCCACCCACACCAGCACACACACACTAACACCACCACCACGTCAGTGTCACTGCAGTGCTGAGAATGACCACCCCCACATCATACCTGCTCTGTGGTGGTCCTGTGGTGGTCCCACAGAGAAACCGATGGACTACAGTCTGGAACTGCACAACTACAGAGTGTCCTATAAGGTCAGTGGAGCTGATAACATGGAGATGACCTCATATGACCATGTAAAAGTTAACGACCAGTAAACGCTCTGCGGTTCTTATGTGGGGGACATGTCCAGCGTGTTTGCTCAGTAGCCGTCAGCTTTATGGAGCTCCGGCCTGCAGCTCTGACTAACACTGGTGTCGTTATGGTTTTAGAGCTCACAGAAAGAACGTTAAACAGAAAGCACAGCTTTCCATCCGAGCCATGACTAAGATTCAGCATGCTGGAAAAAGCGTGCCGGCCGCTCCATCTGGACCACATGCCTAATGTAAACTACAGCCTGTGATCAGCTGACATTTCCTTCAGTCATTCCTTCGTTAATAACCGCCCTGGGCGACCAGCGAACCACCTTGTGCGTTTAAGGCGGTAGTAACTTCAGGCTCCTGCAGATGGAGCTGCAGGGTATTGGGTCACCTAGCATTGCTAAGTGGTTGCTGCGTGTTGCTAGGGTATTCCAGGCAGTTGTTGGAGTGTTGGCAGTAGGTTACTATAGTATCTCAGATGCTTGGTAGGGTGTTGCTTTGCAGTGGCTCTACCAGGTAGTTGCTATAGTATGTCAGAGGGCTGCTACGATGTTGCTAGGTGGTTGCTATCATATCCTAGATGGTTCCTAGGGTATCCAAGGTAGTTGCTAGGGTGTTGCTTTACCATTGCAGTATCAGGTAGTTACAAGGTAGTTGCTATAGTATGTCAGAGGGCTGCTACGGTGTTGCTAGGCGTTTGTTATGGTATCTAAGGTAGTTGCTAGGGTGATGCTTTGTAGTTGCTATACCTAGTGGTTGCATGTGGCTGTGTTAGATAGTTGCTAGGGTGTTGCTATGGTATTCCAGATGGTTCCTAGGGTATCCAAGGTAGTTGCTAGGGTGTTGCTTTGCCATTGCAGTATCAGGTAGTTGCTATAGTATGTCAGAGGGCTGCTACGGGGTTGCTAGGTGTTTTCTAAGGTATCCAAAGTAGTTGCTAGGGTGTTGCTTTGTAGTTGCTATACCCAGTTGTTGCAAGTGGCTATGTTACATAGTTGCTAGGTGGTTGCTATGGTATCCCCGATGGTTCCTAGGGTATCCAAGGTAGTTGCTAGGGTGTTGCTTTGCAGTGGCTCTACCAGGTAGTTGCTATAGTATGTCAGAGGGCTGCTACGGTGTTGCTAGGTGTTTGCTATGGTATCTAAGGTAGTTGCTAGGGTGATGCTTTGTAGTTGCTATACCCAGTGGTTGCAAGTGGTCATGTTAGATAGTTGCTAGGTGGTTGCTATGGTATCCCCGATGGTTCCTAGGGTATCCAAGGTAGTTGCTAGGGTGTTGCTTTGCCATTGCAGTATCAGGTAGTTGCTATACTATGTCAGAGGGCTGCTACGGTGTTGCTAGGTGTTTGCTATGGTATCTAAGGTAGTTGCTAGGGTGATGCTTTGTATTTGCTATACCCAGTGGTTGCAAGTGGCTATGTTACATAGTTGCTAGGTGGTTGCTATGGTATCCCCGATGGTTCCTAGGGTATCCAAGGTAGTTGCTAGGGTGTTGCTTTGCCATTGCAGTATCAGGTAGTTGCTATAGTATGTCAGAGGGCTGCTACGGTGTTGCTAGGTGTTTGCTATGGTATCTAAGGTAGTTGCTAGGGTGATGCTTTGTAGTTGCTATACCCAGTGGTTGCAAGTGGCTATGTTACATAGTTGCTAGGTGGTTGCTATCATATCCTAGATGGTTCCTAGGGTATCCAAGGTAGTTGCTAGGGTGTTGCTTTGCCATTGCAGTATCAGGTAGTTGCAAGGTAGTTGCTATAGTATGTCAGAGGGCTGCTACTGTGTTGCTAGGCGTTTGCTATGGTATCTAAGGTAGCTGCCAGGGTGATGCTTTGTAGTTGCTATACCCAGTGGTTGCAAGTGGCTATGTTAGATAGTTGCTAGGTGGTTGCTATTGTATCCTAGAAGGTTCCTAGGGTATCCAAGGTAGTTGCTAGGGTGTTGCTTTACCATTGCAGTATCAGGTAGTTACAAGGTAGTTGCTATAGTATGTCAGAGGGCTGCTTCAGGGTTGCTAGGTGTTTGCTATTGTATCTAAGGTAATTGCTAAGGTGATGCTTTGTAGTTGCTATACCCAGTGGTTGCAAGTGGCTATGTTACATAGTTGCTAGGTGGTTGCTATGGTATCCCAGATGGTTCCTAGGGTATCCAAGGTAGTTGCTAGGGTGTTGCTTTGCCATTGCAGTATCAGGTAGTTGCTATAGTATGTCAGAGGGCTGCTACGGTGTTGCTAGGTGTTTGCTATGGTATCTAAGGTAATTGCTAGGGTGATGCTTTGTAGTTGATATACCCAGTGGTAGCATGTGGCTATGTTAGATAGTTACTAGGTGGTTGCTATCGTATCCCAGATGGTTGCTATCGTATCCCAGATGGTTGCTAGGGTGTTGCTTTTCCATTGCAGTATCAGGTAGTTGCAAGGTAGTTGCTATAGTATGTCAGAGGGCTGCTACGGTGTTGCTAGGTGTTTGCTATGGTATCTAAGGTAGTTGCCAGGGTGATGCTTTGTACTTGCTATACCCAGTGGTTGCAAGTGGCTATGTTAGATAGGTGCTAGGGTGTTGCTAGGTGGTTGCTATGGTATCCCAGATGGTTCTAGATTATCCAAAGTAGTTGCTAGGGTGTTGCTTTGCCACTGCAGTATCAGGTAGTTGCAAGGTAGTTGCTATAGTATGTCAGAGGGCTGCTACGGGGTTGCTAGGTGTTTTCTATTGTATCCAAAGTAGTTGCTAGGGTGTTGCTAGGTGGTTGCTATGATATCCCATATGGTTCCTATGGTTTTGCATACAGTTTCATTTGTAGTTGCTATGGTATCCCAGATGGTTCTCAGGGTGTTGCATACGGTTTCAGTTGTAGTTGCTATGGTATCTCTGGTGGCTGTCATTATGTCCCATACAGTGAGGACGGGTGTCGCTGAGCCACTTGATCAGTTTATGAAATGAACATCTGATCAAAGATCAGATCACACAAGCACACCATTCAGACCTGACCAGACAGAACATTCCAGAGCTGGACCCGTGACAACTTCCCGAAAACTGCAAGACAGGTTAGCCGGCAAACGGGAGGAATATGAGAACCAAGATGAGGTGATAAAACAGAGCTCATTCAAAAGCTCAGTCTTTTGAAAGTGGGTGTGTCCACACTATAAGCCCCGCCCCCACACAGACAACTTTACTCTGACTGGATGCACCAAGATGTCTAGTTTTCATCAGTGACAGCAGTTTCCATGGAAGAAGGCAAATGAGAGACCATCAGGAACGAGGAAACGAGGCAACGAGGCATGTCAGCGTTTCCATTACTCCGTTTCACCCATCACGTTTTCTATACTGTATTCTACACTAGATTCACAAGCGTGTGTTCACCAGGCTGACTTCAGTTTACACCGCTGCCCTGAAAGTTACCCAGGCAGACGTAACTGAAACGCCACCTTACAGCTGAAACGCCGCAAGCACTTTCCATCCCTGAACATGCAACGCTGCTGTAACACTGTCACCGGAGCCGTCTTCGGCGGACAGACGGCATGCCTGCTTCACCATATCAGACCCGATCACCTCCAACACGTTTCCTGCTCTACCAACACACTCACTTTTATCATTAGCTGCATCTGTTTACCAAAAACTGGCAGATTTTTGGCCCACTGTTCCAACATCGGTGGGATATTAGGTTGGTGTGGCCTCCAGCTGGCGTGGGGTCAATACAGCACAGTGTCAATATACACTCATCATCAAAAGAACAGCTGCACCCAGAAGGAGGTGTGGGAGTGCGGTGCTGTGGGGAAGGAAGATAAAGGTGACCAGGATCAATAACTGATGATAAATTTAGACTGATATGATCAATATTTATTGAGCTACACATACAGAAGTCTGTCTCTCAGTATGGTGTCGGGCCACCGTGTTTGCTAACCCAACACGCCAGACGTCTCGGTATGGAGCTGTAGAGGTTCCTAATGGTGTCCTGTGATAACCCATCCCATGCAGCCTGAACATCCTCACACAGTTCCTGCAGATGGTGCGGTAGGGGTGGAGCTGGAGTGACACCAGGCCTTCTGGACGTGTGACAACAAACCGTCCATCTCGGTGCTGACCACGGTGCCTCCACACACGGATTCGTTGGGCGTCTCCACCAAGACTAAAGCGGGACTCGTCACTGAAGATGACCCGCTGCCATTCTGAGGCACTCCATGACAGTCTGGTACGACACCACTGCAGTGTTTGGTGACGGTGACGTGGTGTTAAGGACAGTCGGGGTAACGGTCTGTGTGCATGTAGTCCTGCGTGGTGCTGCTTGCTGGATGTCTGCAATGGTGGCTGTTGGGTCAGTCAGGTACAGCGATAAGGCGTCCCTGCCTACGCCACATGCACAGCCGAGTGTGAAACTTGATTTGTTAGCATGTCTCACCATGGCAAACCCACCCACCAAGTTTCATTCCTGTGGGTGGATTCCTTCTGGGTGCAGCTACTCTTGTCGTGATGAGTGTGTAAAGGTGAAGAAAGGTATTTATGACCATGCTGGTCATTTTGTCTGCTTGTCAATAAGATTACCATGGGATAAGGGGTCTTATAATATGGGGGTCTTATAATCTGAAGGCCTGTTTTAGTATCTGAACTCAGACGGTCTGATTTGCCTGTCCGGTTTTCTGTTTGACCAATTAAAGTAAGGGACACTGAAACATCTCCTCGGCCACGGGCCCTGCATTTCCAGAGGCCGAAACAGAGGCACTGGGTGGGCAACAAGCAACGTCACCCCTGCCCACTCCACACTACAAACAATCTTCTAGAAGACTGTAGGTTCAGGCTGCGTCCCGAGAAGCAGTAGTGTTGTGCAGTGCGCCTCTCATCCAAAAGCTATTCAGCATTTCTGAGAGTGAGGAGGGAAAGCAGCCTCCGCAGTGACACCAGGACACTTAACTCAGGGGATAACGGCTCCGGAGAGCCGAGCCGCAGGACCGCCGCTTCTGCAGGACGCTGCATGGGACGTGGGCGTCCGCTTAGTTCTCTCTGACCTTCTGAACCGGGTGGACCCTGACGCTCGGCCCGCATAGCGCCGCATCCTACACGCATGAGACATGAGGTCCCTTTCGCGTCCAGCAGAGGCAAACGGGCCCCGGGTTCCACATCCTCGGCTTGAATAATTGATGCACCATATGCCTGAAAGGAGGCACTTGGGGATCGGAGACTGTTTATAGGCGATGGGATGAGACAGGATGAAGACGTTGTTAAAGTTTTCACTCGTTTGAAGACTCGCAGGAAGAAGGAGAGGTCAGACGGCGCGCAGGAGAGAAGCGCTCTGCTCCTTTAAGCGTGTGGGAAGAAACAAACCCAGCAAACAACTTGCATCGACTTGAATCTGTGACTTGGCTCAGCAGGGCCCGGAATTGGTAACACACAGCAGGAACATCTTGTGATCCTTATTAGTTAGGCAGCCAAGGGGATAGCACCGACCATGCATCCCCATACGGGATGCAAAGCGCCTGACACACAGCTGTGAAGGGCCCGTATCATGGAATTCCGACTTTTCCTCACTTTTACTTTCCTAATATAAGAGTGTGCGGCACTGGGACGGACTGTTTAGGGCGCTTCCTGCCTTCCACCCAACGAGCGCTGGGATAGGCCTCAGCATTCCCGGCAACCCAGAGGGATAAGCAGTTTGACGGATGGAATTAGAATTTAGAACCTTGCATACACTCACACCGCCACACACTAGGGGGCAGCGGTCAGCCCTATCCACAGCACCCACCGATCCCCCGGTCACAGGGCTGGTTCCCTAACCTCCAGCCCATAACTGGATAGACTGGATGGATGGGCTGGATGGGTGGCTGACTGTAAACATAGTCTGAAAACCACTCACGCCCCCCAAACGCTTTTCCGGTTTTCCGTTTTCCCTTCCCCCGTTTTTTTGTTACGGAGCTGTGCACGTCAACGTCCCTGCGGTTCTAGAGCTCGAAGTATGTGCCAGAAAGAGAAACCCTCTCCCACAGAACCGCTTTTCTCTGCTGCCTGAAATGCCTCGCTGGAATCCCAGCCCTGTTCTCTGCTACACTGTGATGTCATCATGTAACACAGTCCTCATGGCCCGCCCACCAGCAAGCCTGGCCTGCCTTCACACAACACACAGAGAGGTGAACCCGTGAAAACTGACCATTCCGAAACATTCTGCTCCAGTCTAGCTCGTGAAGGTGGTAGGTACGAAGGGGGGTATGGAGGGGGGGTACAGTCGATCCGAAGAGACTACTACAACAGATCTACGTTTTCCCAAAACACAATTTTTAAATTTTCACTGTGCATGTGCACCCACCCTCTGTCTCACTGTTAGAGCGCCTGTGTCTTTAAGTCCCGCCTCCTGATGAGCTCAGAGAGCTCTGATTGGTCAGCTGACCCACTCTGTTCTGACTGGCCAACCACCAGAGCATTTGAAAGTGATAGTGGCATCCTGTTAGGTTCCACTCCTACATGCAGCCAATAAGGACTTACGACTTACAATAAGTGTTACGAGATGATGTCATCGTGTAATAGCGAGAAGAGCTGGAATGGCAACATGGCGTTTCCACGTATGTGGGTTCTGTGGGTCAGAGTTTCTCCCGCTGGCGTGTACTTTGGTACTTGACACACGGAAGCAAAGCGAAGACCCAGAACACTGCACGCCCCATCCAGCAGAGGGGGCTCGTGTGCTCCTGCTGCCCGGACTCCAGGGGGCTTCCAGCGTTATTCAGTGACGTGCAGGATTATGTAATGACTTCCTATGCAGAGCGTATTAACGTTATACAGTTCTAGTTATTATCTAACTCCTTACAGCACAGGGTTATTAATAGAGCACCGTTACACGCGGTATTACAGTATGATCTAACGCCTGGCAGCACACAGTTTATTAATATTAGAAAGTCACACAGGGTTATCGAGTTACTGTACGAGAGTGAGGGCGGGGGGCTGGTGGGGGGCTGGACAGCAATAACAAACAAGCGGTTTGGAGCACAAGCAGTTTAGTGGATGGGCTGAGAGCCAGACAGACAAAGAAAGTTCCTCAGAGTAAAAAATAAAGGCAGAAATAAAAGAGGAAAAGAGCCTGCAGGCCTTGCAGTGTGCCAGAGAGAGAGAGAGAGAGAGAGAGAGAGAGAGAGAGAGAGAGAGAGAGAGAGAGAGAGAGAGAGAAAGGTTGTACATAGAGAAGGAAAGAAAGAGGGGGACAGAGAGAGAGGGAGAGAGAGAGAGAGACAGAGAGAGAGAGACAGAGAGAGACAGAGAGAGAGAGACAGAGAGAGAGAGAGAGAAAAATGGAGGGGGTGTACAGAAAGAGGGAAAGAAAAAGGGGAGAGAAAGAAAGAGAGCAGAAAGAGAGGGGGACAGAGAGGAAGGGAGAAAGAAATAGGAGAGAGGAGTAAAGAGGGGAGATAGAGAGAGGGGGAAAGCAGAGGAAAAGGAGCAAGAGAGAGAGCGAGAGGTAGAGAGAGAGCGAGAGGTAGAGAGAGAGAGAGCGAGAGGTAGAGAGAGAGAGAGCGAGAGGTAGAAAGAGAGCGAGAGGTAGAGAGAGAGAGAGCGAGAGGTAGAGAGAGAGAGAGCGAGAGGTAGAGAGAGAGAGAGAGAGGAGTAAAGAGGGGAGATAGAGAGAGGGGGAAAGCAGAGGAAAAGGAGCAAGAGAGAGAGAGAGAGAGAGGTAGAGAGAGAGCGAGAGGTAGAGAGAGAGAGAGAGAGGTAGAGAAAGAGAGAGAGAGAGAGGTAGAGAAAGAGAGAGAGAGAGAGAGAGAGAGAGAGCGCGCGAGCTACAGCTAACACTTCAGCTAGCATCCACTCTGAACCCAGCAGCGCTGAGAATCTCCCGAGCCGAGCTGAACCGCGGACCGCAGCTCACCTGAGCAGATCCGTGCGGAAGGTCCGTCCTCCTCTGCTGAACCGGCTACAGTCTGTGGAGTAGAGCTGACCAGCGGCGCTGCTGCCCGCCGCATGTGCACGCAGTCTCTCAGTCTCTCTCACTCCGGCGCTACAGAACAGGAAACGGCGCTGAAGCGCGGGTTGCCAGCTCCTGATGAAATCCCACCGCCCTCTGACGTCACGACCCACGAACGGAGATCACACTCATGCACTTTCCTGAATAAATCTGGAGTGTCCGTCACAGTAACGTACTCTACCACAGCCGAGCGACCCGGCGCATCAAAGGGAAGCTCCACCCACTTAGCACAGCCCTAAATTCAGCTGCTGAGAAGCTAACAGAGGGGCTGGAATTCAGAGAGGGGTTCACAGTGGTGGAGATAAGC
>JAMWET010002553.1:300000-302500 GCA_024036415.1 Prochilodus magdalenae
CGCTTTCCCTGACGGCCAGCAGCTGCGTGCTGTCTGACTGCGAGGAAGGTCAATTACTCGGCCTATCTCTCCATGGGATCTCCCTTTAGGCTGACTTAGGCCGGAACAGATGATGGAGAAGGAGCTTTGCGAGCCATTACTCCATAATCTAGAAGCATTATGAGCGTGCTGGGAGGATTTAGCCATCTCCTCACAACCGGAGATCTCTCTGATCACTCAGAGATGTCCATCTCTGTGGTTTACAGCTCATGTTGTCCATATGCTACAAATCTAACAAGTCATGTGGCCTACGAGTCATGTGGCCTACGAGTCATGTGGCCATTGATTTCTAGACAGTGAACACATTACAGAGTTCTGATTCTGAATAGATGGGAAACATTAGCACTGCAGACCAATCAGGACAATCTCTTTAAATACATTCCCATTCCCCACACTAAGAGGATATCCCTCCCCTCTTTCCATGACTGTACCTGACTGACCCAACAACCTTAAACGGTGCAGCAGATCCATGCTGGAGCCTCAGTCCACCTGTCCAGCTTCTTGTTTAAGCTTAATGTGTCCTCTATGTGTCTAATCTACGGTCACACTAACCCTCAGACCTCTATGTGTCTAATCTACGGTCACACTAACCCTCAGACCTCTATGTGTCTAATCTACGGTCACACTGACTCTCACACCTTTATGTGTCTAATCTACAGTCACACTGACCCTCAGACCTCTATGTGTCTAATCTACGGTCACACTGACCCTCACACCTCTATGTGTCTAATCTACAGTCACACTGACCCTCACACCTCTATGTGTCTAATCTACAGTCACACTGACCCTCACACCTTTATGTGTCTAATCTACAGTCACACTGACCCTCACACCTCTATGTGTCTAATCCACAGCCATACCGTCTCTCACTCGCAGTCGTACTGACCTTGACTCCTCTATGTGTCTAACCCATAGTCATACTGACCCTCAGACCTCTATGTGTCTAATCCACAGTCGTACTGACCCTCACTCCTCTTTCTGTCTAATCTACAGTCACACGGACCCTTACTCCTCTATGTGTCTAATCCATAGTCATACTGACCCTCACTCCTCTATGTGCCTAATCTAAAGTCACAGTGACCCTCCCTCGTCTTTGTACCTAATCCACAATCATACAGACCCTCACTCCTCTATGTATCTAATCCACAATCATACAGACCCTCACTCCTCTATGTGTCTAATCCATAATCATACAGACCTCACTCCTCTATGTGTCTAATCCACAGTCATACTGACCTTTCCTCCTCTTTGTACCTAATCTATAATCATACTGACCCTCACTCCTCTATGTGTCTAATCCACAGTCGTACTGACCCTCACTCCTCTATGTGTCTAATCTACAGTCACACTGACCCTTATTTCTCTATGTGTCTAATCCATAATCATACTGACCCTCACTCCTCTACGTGTCTAATCCACAGTTGTACTGGGCCTCACTCCTCTACGTGTCTAATCTACAGTCATACTGACCCTTACTCCTCTATGTGTCTAATCAATAGTCACAATGAACCTCACTCCTCTATGTGTCTATCTGCAATCACACTCACCCTCACTCCTCTATGTGTCTAATCTACAGTCACACTGACCCTCACTCCTCTGTCTTATCCACAGCCATACTGACCCTCACTCCTCTTTGTACCTAATCTATAATCATACTTACCCTCACTCCTTTATTTGTCTAATCTATAGTTGTACTGACCCTCACTCGTCTATGTGTCTAATCTACAGTCACACTGACCCTCACTCCTCAATGTGACTAATCTAGTCACATTGACCCTCACTCCTCTATGTGTCTAATCTGCAATCACACTCACCCTCACCCTCACTCCTCTATGTGTCTAATCTACAGTCACACTGACCCTCACTCCTCTATGTGACTAATCTAGTCACACTGACCCTCACTCCTCTATGTGTCTAATCTGCAATCACACTCACACTCACCCTCACTCCTCTATGTGTCTAATCCACAACCGTACTGACCCTCACTCCTTTATCTGTCTAATCCATAGTCATACTGCCCCTCACTCCTCTGTGTGTCTAATCCACAATCATACTGACACTCACTCCTCTATGTGTCTAATCCATAGTCATACTGCCCCTTACACCTCTGTGTGTCTAATCCATAGTCATACAGACCCTCACTCCTCTATGTGTCTAATCCATAGTCATACAGACCCTAACTCCTCTATGTGTCTAATCTACAGTCACACTGACCCTCACTCCTCTATGTGTCTAATCTACAGTCACACTGACCCTCACTTCTCTATGTGTCTAATCTACGGTCCTACTCCCCCTCACTCCTCTGTGTGTCTAATCTACAGTCACACTGACCCTCACTCCTCTATGTGTCTAATCTACGGTCACACTGATCCTCACACCTCTATGTGTCTAATCTACAGTCACACTGACCCTCAGACCTCTATGTGTCTAATCTATGGTCACACTGACCCTCACACCTCTA
>JAMWET010002553.1:307500-308752 GCA_024036415.1 Prochilodus magdalenae
CAGTAAGTGTAATGTGTTAGTGTGCTGTAAGTAGTGTGTATGTGTACAGAAAATCAGTAAGTGTAATGTGTTGTGTTAGTGCCGCTGTAAGTAGTGTGTTGGTGTTCAGTAACTCAGTAAGTGTAATGTGTTTTAGTGTGCTGTAAGTAGTGTGTTGGTGTACAGTAACTCAGTAAGTGTAATGCGTTAGTGTGCTGTAAGTAGTGTGTTGGTGTACAGTAACTCAGTAAGTGTAATGTGTTAGTGTGCTGTAAGTAGTGTGTTGGTGTACAGTAACTCAGTAAGTGTAATGTGTTAGTGCGCTGTAAGTAGTGTGTTGGTGTACAGTAACTCAGTAAGTGTAATGTGTTAGTGTGCTGTACGTAGTGTGTCGGTGTACAGTAACTCAGTAAGTGTAGTGTGTTAGTGTGCTGTAAGTAGTGTGTCGGTGTACAGTAACTCAGTAAGTGTAGTGTGTTAGTGTGCTGTAAGTAGCGTGTCGGTGTACAGTAACTCAGTAAGTGTAATGCGTTAGTGTGCTGTAAGTAGTGTGTCGGTGTACAGTACCTCAGTAAGTGTAATGTGTTAGTGTGCTGTAAGTAGTGTGTCGGTGTACAGTAACTCAGTAAGTGTAGTGTGTTAGTGTGCTGTAAGTAGTGTGTTGGTGTACAGTAACTCAGTAAGTGTAATGTGTTAGTATGCTGTAAGTAGCGTGTTGGTGTACAGTAACTCAGTAAGTGTAGTGTGTTAGTGTGCTGTATATAGTGTTCAGTTAACATCCCAATACTTGAAGTGCATAAAGATTGAGAACTATAAGAGTGAACGGTGGAACGCCCCCTCTAACTGTTTTTATTAGCAGCCTCTTTAACACCTTCTCGGGGGGTCTTCCCATGCTGTTGTCACCTGAGCACCTAAAGGATCCTAACGCAGCATCCGAGAAGCTCTGTGCTGGTAAAAGGCATTGAAACCTTTGGATTAAAGGCCATGACCGACACCGGGTGGAGCATCTGTGCGGATGGGGAAGCTTTCTCCTCTCAGATGAATCACAAGCTGCAGTAAACCCCGCCTCCTCTCCAGCCATTAAACTCATCAGAGGGTTTTTATTGGTATGAGTGCAGGCATAGGCTAATTTCACTGGCACACCAAGACGCTTGAATCCACAGCAGTATGATGTTACATCTTTGACCTATCATGATATCTATCCCTCCATTAAAGGCCTTGTCCCAGTGCTCTCTCTGGCCACATGATGTTTTTGTTGGCCTTTAACAGCTTC
>JAMWET010002554.1:0-27500 GCA_024036415.1 Prochilodus magdalenae
AGACATGAGCCTAAGGTCACACATGCACAAAGCCACGGCATCAGCTAGAGGGGTTAATAAAGCTCACCTTAGCTGTGCTAGCTGGGCTAAGAAGAAGTGCACTGAAAGTGATGGGACCACCACCAAAGGTGGACAACTCGTGTCCAGAACTTACTCCCTCCAACATCAGCATCCATCTCAGCAATGCCTTTGTGGCTACGAATGACAAGCAAATCTTTTACAGCAATGTTCCGATGAGCTTGCAACGGCTGGTGATTGCAGCGGCAAATCAGAAAAAAACTTCCTATTGATATTCCAATGATTTCAGAGGAATTCTTGGAATGACGCAGGGTGTGTCTGCAAAGATATGGACTCTGTAATGTCACGTGCAAAAGTTTGGGCACCAGTTAAATGGGCAAACTGACGAGTCATACAAACGTGCAACGATTGACGCGCAAGAAAAAAAGTTCAAAAGAAAGAATTAAGCTTATTAATACGCATCTGAGTCACCTATTAGACCTTTGGCCAGTCGGCTGGCACTTAGCTCAATGAAGGATGCACACTGTGTGTGGCATTCTCTTGGGCCCAGCTCAGCACCACGCACAGCGGATCTGGTAAATTGCTCCAAACCACTGGTTGGAAAGAGCATGACCAAGACTTCCAAGTACTACCCGGCCCCTAATTCCCCACAACACCAAAATGTCATATGGATCCCCCCACCACATCCCCCAGCAGTAAAAAAACTGTGGATGCGCTGCAGTCAATCAATGGGCTCCGATTACTGTAAGAGATCCTCCCAGGACCTTACAGAGTTACCAACAGCCAGTCTAGCTAATGTTGATAATGGCAGTACTCGTGGAAACTTAGCCTGGTGGATTCATAATAATATATGATTGAACTGCTTAGATTATAGGGGGTTAATAACAGCACCACACTTGTTATTATATGAGATATTACTGTAATATGTATGTATGTTGTATTGTGTGTGTTCTTATACTAGATATATATTAATATATATATATATATATATAGATAATATATATTCTATATATATATGAAGGAACAGTATTGTTGTTCTTAATATTGTGTTTAATTATTTTAAGTATTTTTAACATTGTAATATTAAAGGTTGTGTGGTGAATGTGTGTGTGTGTGTGTGTGTGTGTGTATATATATATATAGATTATATATACTAATATATATATGATATATATACACACACACACACACACACAACATTATATAAATATATATAGATAATTATTATATTATTATATATATAGAATATATTATATATATATATATTATATATATATATATATTATTATTTATTTATTTATTATATTTAATTTATTTATTTATTTATTTTTCTGATGCAGTATTGTTGTTGTTAAGATGCTATCAGCTAGATATAAGAATGTTTTAACGCCCAAGATATCTATTTTTGCAGTGCATCATGAATTGTTCAATGAAAGCCTTGTTGCCCTCCAAAACAGTGTCCTTGCAGGGGAAAGGCTGCGGTTCGTATGCAACATCTGTAGGTAACCAACCACAGCAAGACAGTCCCCACACAGACCCAATCAGATCAATGTTAGAGGACCCCGTCTCTTTACCAATCTCTCCTGCCAAAGCATTCCTTTCATTTAAAGCGGGTTGCTGGGTGTAAGTAGGCCATGGGGAGCCATTCACGCTCTATATAAGGATAAACCCTAATGCTAAAAACGATCTTCAGTCATCCTGCAGGCCTGCAGGAGCTTTGCAGGTGGCACGGTTGGTGCACCCAGTGTCACCAAAACCCACAGCTAGACGCGCGGGCCGGGCGAAGGAAGAGAAGCAGAAAGGATGGTGGGAAGGTGGACCTGCGTATCTCAAAGCTCTGCTACCACGACATCCACAGAGCGGCCTCACTCGCTAGGCGGACCTACCACGTAACCTACAAAGGACACACAAGATACTAGTGGCCAGATTTCTAGAAGCACTCCAGCTGCAGCTTCCCTCCAGAGGTCCAGCAAGTAGTTAACAGCATCAAATACGTCATCAAATCGGACGAGAAGCACATGGAGGAGGCCATATTCAGTGCCAGCATACTTGATCAGGTGAGAGAAGAGTGGTAGGTTAAGTGAGGGGTTAGTGAACGTTAAAGTAGAACTTCAGGCTCCTGCAGGTGGCGCTGCTGCACGAGGATGATGGGGCTATAAATCCCTGTGGGGTGTGAGTGATGGGATCCATAGACTGAGAAGAGGTGCTACAGTGCAGGGAGTGTCTCGTTCCATGTGTGGAAAATGGCTCCAGAGTAGATGTTAATGATTGGCTAAAAGGAGGGACTGCATGTGGGCGTGGCCAAAGACCATAGTGTGAAGGAAGTAGCTGAATCTGCAGGTGTATGGAAGCGTACGCTCATACAGGTCTACCAGCAGTGGGAAAATCCCAGTCTACAGGGAATTCTCCTCGGCATTGTGCCAGGGAGAACATCCACCACATCTGGACCAACTGACCGGTTCTTTGATGCCTGAGTGTCTGAACATTGATGTCGCCTAAAGTGATGGAGCACCATCCGATGCTTTTAGGATGAGTTTACAAGTGTAAGTGATCCCGAACTAATCCTCCAACATCAGCATCTCATCTCACAAATGCCTTTGTGGCTGCATACAAGCAAATCTTTACAGCAATGTTCCGAAGGCTGTTATGGCAGCAAAGTAGAAAAAAACTCTTTATTAATTTGGAATGATTTCATGAAGAAATTTTGGTCTCATGAGCAGGTGTCTGCAAAGATATGGACATATAAAGTCACATGCAAAAGTTTGTGTACCCCTTTTCAAATGGTAGTTGAATTCATTACAACATACACAACGTGACCTGTGCAAACACAACATTAGAAAAACTGACCAGTTCTTTGATGTAGGAGTGTCTGAACACTGATGTGGCTATATCCAGAAACTTGTCCAGTCCATTCCAAATCCAATCACAGATGTTACTGGTGCTCATGGACCGGGATACCGCTGGTGGGTAGGTTTCGGTTACAGGGGACTCATGAGGTTATGCATTTACATGGGGTTTGGACAATGGAAAACTGAAAAACACCTGTCATTTTACGTGTGGGACGGGTCTCATGGCTAAAGTGGACCAGCCTGGTGGCCAATCTTCAATTAAAACTGCACATCCTGGCCTTGCACCAGTAAAGAGCAGAGTGTGAAGGTTCAGTTAGCCAGCAGGTAAGAGACCCAGTTCTGCATCAAAATACTGCAATGCACACAACATTATGGGTGACATTACCAGAGTTCAAATAGAGGACAGATTGTTGGTGCACGTCTTGCTGGCGCATCTGTGACCAAGACAGCAAGTCTTGTGATGTATCAAGAAGCCACGGTATCCAGGGTAATGTCAGCATACCACCAAGAAGGACGAACTCCACCAGCATCACGTAGTGACCTGGGTCACTATCCTGCAAGAAGAATGGCTTGTTTTTTAACACAAAAAGTCAAAAAAAAAAAACCTCTGACCACTGTGCAGGACGCAGTATATGTCATTCCCAAGACCAACTGACGCTGTATTGGCCGCAAAAGGAGGCCCTAACACCATACTAATAAATGAATTGTGGTCTAAAAAACCAGGTGTTTCAGTTTCATTGCCCAACCCCTGCTACACCTGATGTGTTCAGACCGCATGGGAAAAAGGTTGTTTTTCCAGAAGGTCCTGATTGGGGCTTTAAGCTCTGCCCATACTAATTAAGCTAACAAGTGCAGAGCTGTAGAGCCAGTTCTACACCTGCAGGCATGACGTGGCTCTAGACTCGCAGTGATGAATCAGTGTTCGTGGAGGTCTTGGATGCTATTATGCATGTTTCAGTCACAGGTAACTACTTCTGTGTCCACTGAGCTTATGATTATTACTTACTACATCCTTAACCTTGTAACCGTTTCCCCACAAGAGTCAACATGCCTCAGTGTCAGCACACTACACGAGACATTCATTCACGGCCGTGAGTCTAGAGGTACGTCATGAATGAGACATGACACTGAGGCATGTGGTACGTCGACTCTTGTGGGGAAACGGTTACAAAGTTAATGATGACAGGAACTGTCAGGAACTGACAGGAAGTTAATGATGACTGGAACGTGCCTCATAGCAGGTAATACCTCCACAAACATTCAGTCATGGCTGCGAGTCTAGAGCCACGTCATGCCTGCAGGTGTAGAACTGGCTCTAAAGCTTAGTTAGGGAGGCCATAGCTTAAAGCCCCAACCGGACCCTTCTGGAAATCACCGTTTTAGTGCCGTCCAGTCGGTTTAATCTGTGATCATCAGGTGAAGATGCAGGAGATCATGAGTTCAGGTTCGAGTTTCAGGTTTATTTGTCATTTGCACAACATGACAGGACATTTATACATTGAAATGCTTGTGGTGAGGCCGAGGTTGATGCTGTACTGCAGGGCAGCATTCATATACATACTAACTACACATATTAAATAATGAGAAATAAAATAGATATATATTAAAGAAATACAAAATATACACAAAATACAGACTATACAAAGACAGGAGGGGTCTGTAGAAATTCTCTGGTATGTACATTTATTAGACAAGCATAGTCTGAGGGAGAGTGGATATATATGTATGTTTTATGTATGATATTTGATATACAGGGGTTGGACAATGAAACTGAAACACCTGGTTTTAGACCACAATCATTTATTAGTATGGTGTAGGGCCTCCTTTTGCGGCCAATACAGCGTCAGTTGGTCTTGGGAATGACATATACTGCGTCCTGCACAGTGGTCAGAGGGAGTTTAAGCCATTCTTCTTGCAGGATAGTGGCCAGGTCACTACGTGATGCTGGTGGAGGTTCGTCCTTCTTGGTGGTATGCTGACATTACCCTGGATACCGTGGCTCTTGATACATCACAAAGACTTGCTGTCTTGGTCACAGATGCGCCAGCAAGACGTGCACCAACAGTCTGTCCTCTTTTGAACTCTGGTATGTCCCCATAATGCTGTGTGCATTGCAGTATTTTGAGCAGAACTGTGCTCTTACCTGCTAACTGAACCTCCACACTCTGCTCTTACTGGTGCAATGTGCAGTTAATGAAGATTGGCCACCAGGCTGGTCCAATTTAGCCATGAGACCTCCCACACTAAAATGACAGGTGTTTCAGTTTCATTGTCCAGCCCCTGTATATCTGTCTGTTCTTTACAGTGACTTAGTGATATTGTCCGTAGCAGTGATATATTATTAATAATAATAATAATAATAATAATAATTATAAATTGTCAGAATGCAGTAGTATTGGAGAAAGGCTCACAGCTTGTTCAGGAACCTGTGGCCTGTGAGTAAAGAGTTTTTTTGAGGCAGCTCAATCAATCGATCAGTCAATATTTATTTATATAGCGCTTTTAACAGCTAATGTGGTCCCAGAGCAGCTTCACAGACAAACAGCTTATATAAAGAAAAAGAAAACACAGACTTAGGACAGGAAATCCAGGCCCAAGCCCCCCGTGAGCAAGCCAGAGGCAACAGTGGCGAGGAAAAACTTCCTTAGAGTAAGAGGAAGAAACCTCGAGAGGAACCCGGCTTGAGGGGGGAACCCATCCTCCTCCGAGGAGTCACACCTGTGACTGAAATGTACCTAAGAGCGTGTCATACCTCCACGAGCACCAATAACAGCTGTGATGGGCATGGACTGGACAAGTTCCTGGATGTACGTCACATCAATGTTTACCAAAGAACTGCGCAGTTGGGTGAGATGTGGTGGATGCCTTCCCTGGCACAATTCCGAGGAGAATTCCCTGTAGACTGGGATTTTCCCACTGCTGGTAGAGCCGTATGACCGTACACTACAATACACCTGCAGATTCAGCTACTTCCTTCACACTGTGGTCTTTGGCCACGCCCACATGCAGTCCCTCCTTTTAGCCAATCATTAACGTCTGCTCTGGAGCGTTTTCCAAACATGGAACGAGACATTCCCTGCACTGTACCACCTCTTCCCAATCTATGGATCCCGTCACTCACACCCCACAGGTATTTAAAGCCCCATCATCCTCATACAGTGGCGCCATCTGCAGGAGCCTGAGGTTACTACCACCTTAAACACACAAGGTGACTAATTTTACGTCTTTTGTGGGGTGGCTGCTGTATATTTACCCTGCACACTCACATGGTCTCATGGGAGCCTCATTTTGAAATCTCTGTACAGGTGATGACGCAGTCACAGCGAATCCTGAGGCAGCCCCAGGAAAGCACGTTCACGACGACCTGCACCTCCAGAGCTGCGGGGGCGCTAAGCTCCCCGTCCCCGTCCCTGCGCCGCCCGCGTAGGGTAACCCGGCCAGACGGCTCCAGCCACACAAGCCCGGGGTCACCAGGCCCCTGCTTACCGGCCCCCAAAGCCTCGTCAGCGTTGTGCAGAGGAAACGATCCTCTGGACCCCAGTCTTTCTCCATCGACCCGGCCCCCTCATCCCCCTGTTCTTCTCGTGCCAATCTCGTGCCAAGGCCAAGTCCTAGTTTTCATCAGCAGAAACAGTAGCACTCAGAACACGCAGCAAGTCATCTCGGGAGTGCCCCGCCCACTCTGACCGGAGCACGGATCAAGGTGAAAATAAAAAAAACAACATAAAGGAATGTCCACCTTCAGGGGTGTATTTTTTTATTTTCCCGAGAGACGAAATATTTGTGCCAGTTTAGATTTTGGATCTGTGCAAAAGAAGAATGAATAAAAAAAAGATGATAAAGAAAAAAAGAAGGAGGAGATACGGACCTCTTTGTGAAACTGTGACACTGATGAGACTTTAGTTTGGACTCGCTGCTCCTGCAGACATTGTGTGACATTGTTTAGGACATGATTTTGTCATTGTGTGCCACTGCAGGACAAAGAACCTCAAAAACGCTGGATTATTTAACTTACCTCAGTGTGATATGATTCTTTTCAGTGTTATAAATAAAAAATATGAGTTTGTAATTCTGCGTCTGCCTTCACTCCTGTCTGCAAACCAGAATCTGATGTGTATTTAGTTTATTGGGGCATTCTGGGCTAAAACTAGAACGAACAGCTGCACCCAGAAGGAGGTGTGGGAGTGCGGTGCTGTTGGGAAGGAAGATAAAGGAGACCAGGATCAATAACTGATGATAAATTTAGACTGATATGATCAATATTTACTGAGCTACACATACAGAAGTCTGTCAGTATGGCGTCGGGCCGCCTTGTTTGCTAACACAACACGCCAGACGTCTCGGTATGGAGCTGTAGAGGTTCCTAATGGTGTCCTGTGATAACCCATCCCATGCAGCTTGAACATCCTCACACAGTTCCTGCAGATGGTGCGGTAGGGGTGGAGGTGAAGTGACACTAGGCCTTCTGGACGTGTGACAACAAACTGTTTATCTCGGTGCCTCCACACACGGATTCGTTGGGCGTCTCCACCAAGACTAAAGCGGGACTCGTCACTGAAGATGACCCGCTGCCATTCTGAGTCACTCCATGACAGTCTGGTACGACACCACTGCAGTCTTTGGTGACGGTGACGTGGTGTTAAGGACAGTCGTGGTAACGGTCTGTGTGCATGTAGTCCTGCTTGGTGCAGCCGTCTGCCAGTGGTGCTGCAGTAACAGGATCACTCAAGGAGGACACCACTGCTCACTGAATGTCCATAACCGTGGCTGCTGGGTCAGTCAGGTACAGGGATAAGGCCCGTCCTTGCTTACATCATATGCGCGGCCGAGCGTGAAACTGGAATCATGAGCATGTCTCACCGTGTGACACCTACCCACCAAGTTTCAGTCCTGTGCGTTCATTCCTCCCGGTGCAGCTATCCTATTCACCTCTTCCTCTGATGATGACTGAGTGTATTTATGTTCTGCAGGATCCTGTCTTACAGCATTGCATCCTTAAGACTCGTCACCTACTTCAGAGACTTCACAGCACACGGTCATTTGGAATCCCTGTGGCACTCAACGAATCCTTGCTGCTTCCCACCGATCCCGAGGCTACCTCCAGTAAATACATATGTAGTGCATGCATTAGCCATATAGCACTGGTCCCAGCTGGTCCCACTTTCATGTGTTTCAGGAACAGTGAACCAATTCAGCCACTGAGACACACTCACAGCACACCTCCACGCACCCACCCACCGCGAATCACTGGCATCCTTTCAATATACATCTTCAGAAGCGAGCTTCCCGGCATTTAAACCTGGGACTCTGGCTTTGGAGACTTCCGTGGCTGCACCGTAGGAGGGAATTCTGACCATGCAGGCATTGATGCCTTTAAACAGTGCACATGCCCAGTACTAAAACATGACACTGAGGCCAAAGAGGGAATGTTATTACAAGAAACTGACAAATGGGCAAAATTCATCTCTGCTAGTAGGCCATCAGTGTTGCACTGTGATGATGTCATGTAGCTGCATAGTCTATTTATAATTTTATATATATATATATATATATGTATACATACATTTAAAGGGAAACCTCACTGTTTAGAGATGCCAAAACGGTGTACATGTTGTTATTATTATTATTACTATTATTATTATTATTATTAATAGACTATGCAGCTACTTGATATCATCACAGTGCAACACTGATGGCCTACTATATATACATATATACATATATATTCGTGGCATTCTCTGGGCCCACTTATCCATTTGGAGGGCACTCTCAACCAATTTGGCTATGAAGCCATCCTTGCAGATCAGCTACACCCATGCATGCTGATCGCCATCCCCGGGGCGGATGGGATCTTCCAGCCAGGCAATGCCACGTCACATGGCGTCCGACATTAGCTGTAAGACCATGACCAAGACTTCCAATTCCAAGTACTAGCGTGGCCCCTTAATTACCCAGCCTTGAACCCAAGTGAGCATCTGTGGCACCACCTGGATCATTGTCTGGCTCCTCCCCCAGGCACTGCAGTCAGCATGGCAGCATTTTTTCCACAACTAAATTAACAACTGAGGAAGGCATAGCAGGGCTTAAACAACAATACGCGCTTGTATATACAGCATGTCTGGGTGTGATGGTAGCACCACTTGTTGCCCAGTATCAGGACCTATAGCTCACATCAGTAGAGGGGTAAGTCGTACGTCGTCCACCTGGTGGCAGCAGAGAGCAACTTCCATCCGTACCCGGAGGCAAGCGTGAAGTCGCCAACGTTTTGAGATAAAAGAGTGAAGATAAGATTTACACCGTATTTAAAATGTTTTTTAACTTTCAGCTTTTAAATAAACAGCTCCTTGTAATTTACAACGATGGCGTCACAACGCAAGGCCACACTCTGCGGCGTGTTATGGTTCGCTCCGAGTCAATTTACGACTGACCCGCCCATTTCAGCGGGACGTCCAATCACAGTCAAGCTGAGGTGGCAGTTTGGCAACGGACCAATCATGCGCGTCCAACTTTCACAATCGCAAGACGCTATTGGAGGACGCGCTTGTCAGTCACGTCCAACCAAACTGACACGCTGGACGACCTGCTCGACTCTCAGGGCTTTCAAGACGTCTCCCCGCTGGCAGCTTGAGGTACTCCTCCAGCCTTCCGAGGTCTACCCATCCGCTTTTCTTCCAGCCCGGTTTAGCCGTACGCGCTTTGTCATATAGCCGAGGTATCCTTGGCGTCGGAGGGCCAAACATAGGAGCTGGTTCGCGGGGTAGCGTTGGCGCTCGCGCAGAATTTACTGAACAGTTTGCTAGCATGCTAGCTGGCTAGCTTGCTAGCTCCTGTGGGTGAGCGAATGGAGGTGTTTTAGAGAAGGAGCGGAGGTTTTAGTTAAACCTAGTGGGTGTTTACTGTAATGCTCTATGTTTATTATTAGCTTCTCTTTTAAATGACACTGCATGTTTTGTGTTTTCCTCTTTGGCAGCTGCTGAGGACTCTATAGCGACAAAGCTAGGCTAGTTAGCTAGCCAGCTTACTTGCTAGCTTGGACGCTGAGAGTTGATGTCTGAACAGCCTCACAGATTAGCTATTTATTTTCCTGTCACCAAGCAACTGTGTATCTGACCTGGGCAGTGACTGTTGTTACCTGTAGGCTCAGAACAGATGAATGTCCTGTGAGCAGAGCTCCTCTTGCTGATATCCAGCTCGCTGGTGTGCCAGCAGACCATAGCTAGTGTCTGTAGCTAGGTATAAAGGGAGAAGGAAAGTGCTGGGTGAAGTTTAGGAGATGCTCTAAAGGGGTTATGCCTGTGTGTGAGGGTCGCTAAGGGTGCCAGAGCTGCTGCGGCTGCTGGCTGGTGAGAGTGTTGTTTAGGCCACGTCGCTGTGTGGTGGTGGTGCATTTCATCCACTGACAGGCGTCGGATGAATGCAAACGAGGGGGGGAGAAAGCAGCCACGGCACTTGCCAACTGTGCGGAAGGAGAGGATATAACGACTGCTGTCGGGTCATGTTGACGTTGACCGAGTGGATCAGATCAGGGGACACGTTCAGGAAGATGAGCGTGATCTAAACGACGGTTTGGTTTCAGCCACCGTGGCAGTAAAAAGCTTGACAAGCCGGCACGGTTAAACTAGTTAAGCCATCCGGGAATCTATATATCTCTCTATCTTTTTCCTCCTCCTCTTCTCCACTCCTCCATCTCCGTCATGGTCGGGTTCGGCGCCAACCGGCGCGGCGCCCGCCTGCCCTCCTTCGTCCCCGTCGCGCTGATGGTGGTGATCGTCGTGCTGGCCTATAACTACTGGACGGTGTCGAACAAGCACGGGCGCCTGCTGGACGAGCTGGTCGAGGCGCAGACGCAGGTGAAGCGGACAGACGCGGCGCGCAGCCGCCTGGAGAAGCGCAACTCGGAGCTGATGCTGCAGGTGGACACGCACAGGAAGCAGATCGACCAGAAGGACGGAGATTACAGCGTGCTGGAGGGAAAGCTGCAGGCCCGGGACGCGCTGGTTAAGAAGTGCACCGATGAAAAGGTGAGGGCTCAGACATAGGCCACTGGAGAGTTGCCTGCTGTTGACTCCGTTCACTGGGGACTTTCCTGCTTCCCATTTACAGTGTAAGGGGTCAAAGTTGGTTGTGGATCTGGGGCAATATGGCAGACAAAGACAATGACATCTGTTTACATACAGGTACAATGTTAAGACAGTTTTCAGACGGATGGTATCCGTAAAGGTGCATGGGTGAAATGAATTGGTTGCATGAAGGAATGTATGTTCATTCACCCTGAAAATAAGATCCAGTGATTGCACATCGTCGCTGTCCAAAGCAAAACAAGTATCTCCAAGATTGCAACTTTACAGGAGAGATAACGACCTCAGTCAACTTTAATGTAAGTCAATGGAACCAGACATCTTTCCAAACGGTTTTGGTCCATTTCAGTTGGTCCATTCATCGTGGCGTTCTCACTCGGTGTAAACAGCAGCTAATATGTCCAAATGATGCATAAAAGTAAAAATGGAGTTGCATGTTTTTCATTGGACATCGATGATATACTTCCCAGAGGCCCTTGACATAACCCACGCAACTCCACACTTACACAAAGTGCTGTTAGCTTCCTGCTCACTCGAGCCCATGGACCTGAAACAGAGAGAGTAACATCGTTGTGCAGTGCAGCCTCTGTTTACCAGCTACCAACTTGCTAACAAACTGTCAGCCTTCAAAAACTCCTAAGGAACTTTCTTAACGTAATTTATTTTGGTCTCTCAAGTCTCCTAAACTTTATTGGTTAGCTTAGCTTGGCTATGCCAACTCTCTATATAGTATTGGGTGACTGCCTGCTTTCCCATGAAATTCCCAATCTCCTATATGCTAGCTAGTGCTCCATGGCAAGTACCTCAGTTAGCATAACGAAGGTTGTGAGTTTGTAATTTAACATAAGCTATGTGTTAGCTTTCTATGGCATGCAGTTCCAAGTTTACAGACTATATAGGCTTTCTGCTACTGGCATGAAAAGGCTGCTCTGAAAAACAGCTTACGTGATTTAGTGTTTCTGCACACTGTTTTAGCTACATGTGTGCCTGCTCCTGTTGAAAGGTCAAGCCTAAGATTCAGCATGGCCAGCGTAACAGTTTCAGGCATGACTTTGAATGGTCTAGTCTTTACTCCTTTACAGTAAACGCTGTATACATATAGGAAAGCTCTAACACCATTCAGCTTGTTGCCACAGGAGAAGAACACTGGCTGTATAGAGGATTTTCTATAAAGGGTTCTACAGGGTTCCTTTAGTGCACTATACGACTTCTTCCACATGTAAAGCCATGCAAGTGGACCCCAATAATAAACATATGAACACTGAAAATGGGCATACAGTTTGGATCGTGTGGTGTATAACATCCCCTGCCTGGGCAGGCCCCCCTGCACTATACCAGTAGATGTCCCTGGGCGAGACACCTAACACTACTTTCACCTACCTGTTCGATAAATGAACAAGTTGTAAGTCGCTTTGGATAAAAGCATCCGCCAAATACCCTGAATGTAAAGCTAGCATAATGGCACCCCCTTGAACACTGGCAGTATCAACATGTCCAGAGTTTCAAGTTTCAGTGTTTACCCTTGGCACAACATATCAGGACATTCATGCATTGTAATGCTTGTGGTGGGCCCAAGTACTCGCTCTACGGCAAGGTAGTGTCAATATACATAAAGTACGAATACGAACTACAAAGTATACGACACACGAAATATATAAACCAAATGTACTAAAAATCTGTAGGGTCTTATATAGGCAATTTACAATTATATAGGCAGTTGTATATAGGCAATTGTAAATTTCCCCAGTGTTGGACTAATAAAGGATTATCTTATCTTATATATAAATGATGTAATAAGGAAATACTTTCTAATCACCCTCCTTATATATTCCTTCATCCACTGTTGAAGCTCATGGTGTGAAATCCTTCTCCCTAAGTGTATTTGCACAATGGGCAAGTCTGCCAACAATTGAGCTTATCAGTAAAATCATCTCTCCTTTTTCTTCCTTGTTTGTTTTTGTAATGGACCTCTTGCTGATCTAAGCCATCTACCTTTGAAGTACTGTGCAAGAGAGATGGGAATGCCTGGCTCTTAATGGATAACATATGAATAGAATAATAAATTATGGATTTTTCCCAGAGATATTTAGAGATTAGCTGGAAGGGAATTTGATTGCAGCCACGATTTAAATTCTTGTCCACTCAGGAACCTAAACTCTTCACATTCATTTTTCGAAACCAAATTTAGTCTGTGGAACTTTAGTAGGAGTACTTGAAGAGTTTGGGATGTGAAGTAGTAGTCATAATAATATTATTATTATTATTATTATTATTATTATTATTAAGAATACATGAATACACCACAGAAGTGACTCTTAATGGCCCCATAGAAAGCCGTATTCAGGATGTTACATTGTTCTCTGATGTTCTATATAGAAGGTACAGGTGTTGGACAATGAAACTGAAACACCTGTCATTTTAGTGTGGGAGGTCTCATGGCTAAATTGGACCAGCCTGGTGGCCAATCTTCATTAATTGCACATTGCACCAGTAAGAGCAGAGTGTGAAGGTTCAGTTAGCAGGTAAGAGCACAGTTCTGCTCAAAATACTGCAATGCACACAGCATTATGGGACATACCAGAGTTCAAAAGAGGACAGATTGTTGGTGCACGTCTTGCTGGCGCATCTGTGACCAAGACAGCAAGTCTTTGTGATGTATCAAGAGCCACGGTATCCAGGGTAATGTCAGCATACCACCAAGAAGGACGAACCTCCACCAGCATCACGTAGTGACCTGGCCACTATCCTGCAAGAAGAATGGCTTAAACTCCCTCTGACCACTGTGCAGGACGCAGTATATGTCATTCCCAAGACCAACTGACGCTGTATTGGCCGCAAAAGGAGGCCCTACACCATACTAATAAATGATTGTGGTCTAAAACCAGGTGTTTCAGTTTCATTGTCCAACCCCTGTATGTTACTTGAAGGTATGAAGGTATATGCGTCACGGTGAAAAATGCGGTTCCACACGTCCATTTACACCCTGTAATTTGGCCCTTCAGTGAAATGAGCTGCTTTCACTTTTTGGTGAACTCCTGAATGTTTAGCAGCTATGCTAATGCTATTAGAGATTGCTGGTAGCCAACATTACCTATAGTAGCTACTTGCTTTCGAGCTCAACGTCAACAGTAATTTAAAGTTGTTCCTTGCAACTTACAGACTTCAGTTGTCAAATGGAAAAAACACCACACAGCATGGCTGCTACTTATAGGCTGCTGTTGGGGTTGTGGTGCTAATAAAGGTGGAACTGCTCCTCTCTTCTGTCTCTTCAGTGTCAGCGCTAGGTAAAGCTGCTGTGCATTGCCGAAGGTTTGGGAAACTGTTAGGTGAATGTTCAGAGCGAACGAAGAACTCTGAATTAAAGCTGTAGCGTTTCCTGTGGAACACTGGATTAGGAATAGGACGGCAGGTTGATCGGCCTGTTTTACTGCGCTATTTTGCAGATGCAGGATTTGTAACTTTTAGGTTCCTTGTGACTGAGCACTCTTTACTCAACCGTGTCCGTGTAAATACAGTCTATGGCACCTTTACAACCGTCAACAATAAACTGTATTTCAATTGAAATCAATGGAATTTATATCTGTCATGTTTAAATATTTACGATTCAGGTTATCTCTTCTGTTTTCAGACACCAAATGACTATAGAGGTTTTGGGGGCCTTAGGAGAACCGTTATTTTCTTTGTTGCTCCATACAGGCCAGTTTAATTTATGTAAACTTATGTCCCTTTGACGGTGACAGTGATTCATGATGCGTTAACCAGCAGCTGTGCTCAGAGCACAGACATCATGTGTTCCCTGTCTTACCAAGCAGGAATGCATTCAAGGCAGGAAGACGAGCCACTTGATCGCATGCAGAATTGAAGGTCAGCAGCAGGTTTTTCAGGTTCCTCAAATTTGACGGCATTTCCCACATTCCGGTTACGGGAGAAATGACGGCAGCTCATCTTGCTCACGTTTTTGTTCCACTCTGACGTTGCACTTGAATGCCTTTACCCTGATACCTCATTCTACTTTTGTTCCTGTTCTGCTGGCTGTGTAATTAGGCCTCCCCTGGAACGGTAAGAGTATTGTTGGAGCGAGTCTGTCATAACCATAAGAGTGCGTTAAATCTGAGAGACACTTCTTGTGTTCTGGGAAGCCTGCTCAACTTTCCTGGAGTAGTGCTCCGTGCTAGGATTTCTTTGGGAAAACTGTATTTTAACGGAATTATTTGGACAGATGTAATTGACTCTTGCTCAGGTTTCCATCAGTAGATTCATGGAGAACACTGTGTCTGTTTAATCCCACCATCGTCCATCCATTTTAATCCGTTTGAGGTTCAGGTCCTGTACTGTCCAGAATCATCGTCATACTAATAATGTAATATCACCAATATGTTATGTACACTGCCAGTCAAAAGTTTAGACACACCAATCTAAAGGGGTGGTGTAGATGACCTTAAAGACTCTACAGTCTTACACTTAACAGCTCCAACTGATAAGAGTCTAAAACATATCCTGATATACCACAAAATATGTTTTCCTAGTTGGATGTTCTTCATGCAGTTGTGCACTATAAGTGTCGGAATGGAATAACACTCGACTGCAGTGTACTGTTCATAAGGCTACTTAAGCTTGTCATGACAACTGACATAACTCCAAGTAGTTTTGAAAATGCCTATACCAGTAGGCATTGTTAGCTTTCATGTTTTGTTCAAAGCCAAAGTAGCCATTATGAAAGATGACACCTGTTGGAATAAGCATTCATAAACACTTTCACTACCAGTCAAAAGTTTACACACCCCCAGCTAAATAAATGTTGTCTCACACCTAACCGCTGCAACTGATAACTAAACCAGTCTGAACCATATCCTGATACACCCCATCTACTCCTGATGTACACAGTATGGTACTCCTCCATATCTCCACCTCTAATATATATTTAGTGGTGTAAAAACTTTGATCTCTTTTTCTGCACAGTGTAAAAGCTCTAGCTCTCCTTTCAGGTTAGTGAATATTCATGATGGACCGACCAGTGGAATCGCTCCAAACCTGCTTAGTAATAAACCGTGTTCTATCAGCTCCACTGCAGGGTAAGAAAGCTGGTTCCTCCTCCTGTAAAGGTCCGTTCTGGAGGGGTGGACTGTGTAATTCCATGAGTGTAATTTTATAGTTTGATGCCTTCACTTATATTCTACAGTGAAGCATTAAGATCTGCCTAAGGAGAACTTTTGACTGGTAGTGTGGTAAAAGTAGCATAGCAGTAAAACTGAATTCAGATTTGTGCCACACTCTGGCAATTATAGCCACCCTGTTGAAAAGCAGCACTGAGAAAGTTCTCCTACTCTCTCATGCTTTGTGGCCATAAGCCCCAGGCTTCCCCGTGGTTGTGCGACCCGGCTGAGACCTTGTTGTCAGGGCCCATCTGTGTAGTCAGGGCTGGGACAGCCAGAAAAGCCCCCAATGGTTTCCTGACCACTCAGGCTCTCCGGGACAGCCTGCTCTCCCTCTTTTGTTCTTGGGGTGTATTGATATGCGTCTTGGACTGCCTCGGCGGTTTGGAGGACCACAGCTGAGGGGGAGTGTCCTTTCATAGGAATTGTATGCTTTCAGACCACGGATGTTTGCTCAAGGGATTGTGTGTGCTGTGTCATTAGCAAACTCCGCTGTGGCGTATCGGCCTGGCTGAGTTTTAAACATAGCCTTCTGTTTTAAGCTGAGCCCCACAGCTCTGCTCTCAAACATTTTAACCTGCAAGTTTGGAAATAAATAACTTTAGAAAATGTTAATAGCTGATTGCTGGGGTTGGGACATGCAGCTTGGTAAGGAAGACATGGTGTTGTTCCATAGCAGATAGCCATCTGCATCTTGTCCCACTCCCAGAGCACTCGTAATGTGTGCCACGTCAGGCCATTTTATGCTTCATTTATTGTGGAGGAAGAAAACCGCTAAAATGTTGTGTAGCCTAGACTGTGTTATTATAGGCAAGTTACATTTCTGCCTGTGGTGCTGTATACTTAGAGGTTTTTCCCGCCCACATCAGTTTGAGCCATTTATTTTGGTTCATTTATGATGAAATATACACACAATGTAAAGGGCAACAGGCGTTTTCAAATTACGGCCAAAATGGAAATTGTTCAGACAGCAGCTACACACAACACACATACTGTATGGTTGTATGGTAGGTCTGCATGATATAGGAAAACACTGACATTGCGATATTTATTTATTTATTTATCTGCAATCTTTATTATGATATGAAAAAATATATATATATATATATATATATATATATATATATAGACAGAATTTTCACCAGATGACAATCAATCAGTCAACATTTATTTTTATAGCGCTTTTTACAACAGATGTTGTCACAAAGCAGCTTTACAAAGAATCTGGTGTTCGAGCCCCCAATGAGCAAGCCGAGGGCGACAGTGGCAAGGAAAAACTCCCTTAGTTAGGAAGGAAGAAACCTCAAGAGGAACCAAGACTCAAAGGGGGAACCCATCCTCCTCGGGTCAACACCAGATACAAGACAGCACAAGAAAGGAGAGTATAGTGTCTGATTAGTCTGTAAACAGCATTATATAAAAACATTATTCATTGTAAATTAATGTGGAGTTAAAATAATACAAATAATATAAACCGGGAAATGACTTTAACGAGTGTGAACCATCGTTTCTGGAACTTCAATGCTCTGTAATCCGTTTCAGTGCACCAAACACAAAAGCAGGTGAGCACCGTGACTGCTCCCCTCTGTATCTGAGAAGCCTTAAATTGTTAGCGACTTTGGGTTTGTGAAAGGCGCTATACAAGAATAATTAAAGTATTATTATTATTATTGTTGTTGTTAATTATTATTATTATTATTATTAAATCTGAGTCAAGCAAGTCAAGGTTTTCGTTTGTATCAAGCAGGAAACATAGCTGTAGCATGACACTTTGTTTAATTTGGCTTACTTAGCATTGCACGTCCCGTGATGCGAGTATTGCACACGTCCACATTGCAGTGATGATGCTGAATTGATGTATTGTTCAACCCTACAGTGTGGCCATGACACAGTCCCAGTACAGATGGACAGCTGAACAACAAGAGACACAATTTTCATTATATACCTCATTATTCAGCAGTAGCCACGGTTACATGCAATCTGATAATAGATGAATAATCCGACTTGTATCTTAATCAGAATAGAATAAGTTTACTAAGTTACTCTTCAGCTGGAACATACTAGTCTGATTGAGCCCGTTCGAATCCAGTCTTCATTCTATTAAACAATATGGGTCAGCCTTTCCCACACCAAGGCCTTTATATTAATGTACTTGATATAACACTAATATACTTATATGACATTTCCAGCCCACCACAAGCTACTGCCTCCATCTGGGTACAGGCCTCGAGATGGTGCTTCATGGTTCACTGGTGGTCTGAAGAAACCCGGCTGTAAACAATATGTTAACTAG
Source organism: Prochilodus magdalenae (assembly GCA_024036415.1). Lineage (NCBI taxonomy): Eukaryota > Metazoa > Chordata > Actinopteri > Characiformes > Prochilodontidae > Prochilodus > Prochilodus magdalenae. The sequence continues at coordinate 18,392 of JAMWET010002554.1, forward strand.
AGAAACGATAGCCATGTAAATATGTCTGTATCTGATTACATACCCAGCAGGGAAGTTAATTTGCATTAAAGCAGGAGTTGTACACTTTCACCATGATGGGAATCAGGAACTGGACTACAGAGGAGAAGTTAATGCCTCAAACTTTAACAGTCTTAAAATAGTTGGGACAGGTTGGATGCCATTATTTAAAAAAAAAAGAAAAGAGGAAATGTATGGAAATGAAACTGAGCTTGCAAACTGGTAATTGAGCATACTGCCAGGATATGCTGGCGTTATTGGGGTGGGGTTATGTTAAATTCAAGATCATTTGCTTTAAGTTGCTTTTTATAATTAGCATTTATAGTAAGAAAAATATCAGTGTGAAATTTTCTCATTCAATAACCACCAGTGTTCTCAAGACTGTGTATGTAGTGCGGTGGAGTCACGGAAATACCTGACCAGGATATGTCTGAGGGCAGGGCGTCTGTGTCAACAACAAACCCTTCTGGTTTTAGGGTGTATGACTCAGTGGTGTTGGCCTGAATGACCTTATTTCTAATTGATTTCACAGGCTATTGAGCTATTCAGCTAGTTAATCTTTAAGAGTGAAAGGTCACTAGGAAGCAGTTTAATAGTCACTCCGGGTGTTACAGTAAACCTCTGAAATCAGAAGAGTCAACAAAGGGTTATTCATCTTGTTGAATGGTCGGCGTTTAAAAGAGAGACTGCTTTATACCGAGAGGCCTTCTACAAGGACCTCTGTGCTTTAGGGTGGCCGGCTGTAATGTAATGAAACTGCAATAAAAACCTTGGAGATTACAGTCCTGCGGTTCCGGGTGTTCAGGGGGGAAAAAAAAAAAAGTGTCAGGTTTGGGACTTGGGGAGAAATCAGAAAAGCCAGTCAACTTGTTGGGAATATCACTGCCCATTCACATAACACAGTGTGACTGTTTAGAGCTGAGCCAATGTAAAGTGAAGTACGGTGCAAAGAGAGATGAGATGCAACCACGGAGATGGTATAAACGAGCTCATGCTAGCTGCTATCGCCAGTTTGATTTGTTGGCTTAAGACCTAGTTGGCTAAAATCAGCGACTGAATTAGTTGGCGCCATCAGTAAAGACCTGCGATAGTAGACAGACAGCAGAATGCATACAGCACTTAAAAAAAACAGATTTAGTTTAGTCATATATTCTATTAGTGCTACTTTGCCTTTATATATATATATATATATATATATATATATATATTGTGTGTGTGTGTGTATATATATATATATATATATATATATACAGTGGGGAAAATAAGTATTTAGTCAGTCACCAATTGTGCAAGTTGTCCCACTTAAAAAGATGAGAGAGGCCTGTAATTGACATCATAGGTAGACCTCAACTATGAGAGACAAAATGTGGAAAAAAATTGAGAAAGTGATTTTGTCTGATTTTTAAAGAATTTATTTGCAAATAATGGTGGAAAATAAGTATTTGGTCAATAACAAACAAGCAAGATTTCTGGCTGTCACAGACCTGTAACTTCTTTTTTAAGAGGCTCCTCTTTCCCCCACTCATTACCTGTATTAATGGCACCTGTTTGAAGTCGTTAACAGTATAAAAGACACCTGCCTACAACCTCAAACACTCACACTCCAAACTCCACTATGGTGAAGACGAAAGAGCTGTCGGAGGACACCAGAAACCGAATTGTAGACCTGCACCAGGCTGGGAAGACTGAATCTGCAATAGGCAAGCAGCTTGATGTGAAGAAATCTACTGTGGGAGCAATAATCAGAAAATGGAAGACCTACAAGACCACTACTAATCTCCCTCGATCTGGGGCTCCACGCAAGATCTCAGCCCGTGGGGTCAAAATGATCACAAGAACGGTAAGGAAAAATCCCAGAACCACAAGGGGGGATCTAGTGAATGACCTGCAGGAAGCTGGGACCAACGTTACAAGGCTACCATCAGCAACACACTACGACGCCAGGGACTCAGATCTTGCAGTGCCAGACGTGTCCCCCCTGCCAGTCCATATCCAGGCACGTCTGAAGTTTGCTAGAGAGCATTTGGATGTTCCAGAAGAGTATTGGGAGAATGTCATATGGTCAGATGAAACCAAAGTAGAACTATTTGGTAAAAACACAACTCGTCGTGTTTGGAGGAAAGTGAATGCGGAGTTGCATCCAAAGAACACCATACCAACTGTGAAGCATGGGGGTGGCAACATCATGCTTTGGGGCTGTTTCTCTGCAAAGGGACCAGGACGACTGGTCCGTGTACATGAAAGAATGAATGGGGCCATGTATTGTGAGATTTTGGGTGCAAACTTCCTTCCATCAGCAAGGGCAATGAAGATGAAACGTGGCTGGGTCTTTCAGCATGACAATGATCCCAAGCACACTGCCAGGGCAACAAAGGAGTGGCTTCGTAAGAAACATTTCAAAGTCCTGGAGTGGCCTAGCCAGTCTCCCGATCTCAACCCCATCGAAAACCTTTGGAGGGAGTTGAAAGTCCGTGTTGCCCGCCGACAGCCCCAAAACATCACTGCTCTAGAGGAGATCTGCATGGAGGAATGGGCCAACATACCAGCAACAGTGTGTGCCAACCTTGTGAAGACTTACAGAAAACGTTTGACCTCTGTCATTGCCAACAAAGGATATACAACAAAGTATTGAGATGAACTTTTGTTATTGACCAAATACTTATTTTCCACCATTATTTGCAAATAAATTCTTTAAAAATCAGACAAAATGACTTTCTCAATTTTTTTCCACATTTTGTCTCTCATAGTTGAGGTCTACCTATGATGTCAATTACAGGCCTCTCTCATCTTTTTAAGTGGGACAACTTGCACAATTGGTGACTGACTAAATACTTATTTTCCCCACTGTATATATATATATATATATATATATATATATATATATATATATATATTCGACTTTATCGTCTTCATTATTAGTTAGTGATTGCGTACAACGACCTCAAGCTGAATTTAGTTTGGTATTTTAGTTACTGATTGAGTCATAATCCTAATAATAGATTATTCGTTTCAGCTATCTATTATCTGAAGGGAAAACTAAGATACTTAGCTGGCTGAGATCCTGGCTCTGCTCTAAACCGCTAAGAAAGCTGTCCAGGAGCTTCTGAACGTTATATCCAGGTGTCTTGGAGCTAAGTTCACAGGACTGCTTTATCACAATGACCAGACACTGTGTTGGGATTAGAATGCTCTGTATGGTAAATACAATTTGTCCTGCAGCAGAGCCACCCCAGAGCTTCACTTTGACCGGGAGTGTCTCCCTCCTACACTGCAGCAGATTGGCGGTCACAGATGATGCCTTCAGGAAGCCGTCGATTAAATTAACGGCGTCTTCTTTCCGTCTACTTCCTACTGCCTGACTGCAGTTAGCTTCCCCGTGTCGGGCTCACCTGTTTCTCTTCTTGATGTGTCTAGTTTTACATGGCTGTAGCTGTGTTGTACTTCTGCTGTGGCAAGAAATGTCAGGACAAAGTGATGTCACGGAGATAGCTGAGGGCAGAGCTAAGCCTCAAGCTGTGCCCGGTCCCTCGCCTCATCGTCTGCCAGCTGTGGCCTACCCTGTCCGTATGGGGAGGGGAGCTCAGACAAAAGAAAGCAAACTACCGACCCAGACGTGGCTGCTGATTGGCTTTGTGTCATGGGGAGCAGCACTGTGCCATAGCTCTATCACAGCTCTTTGTTTTGAGGGTCTGTGCCTAAATGCATGATGGGACTCGCTAGTTTGGTCCACTGTCCGTAATGCAGCAGGTTGGAATTGGCAAGATCCAGTCTAGAGTTTATTGTGTTCATGAGAGGATCCACTACGGGCTTCCACCCTGTTTAAGAGGCAGTGCACTGTGGGGGTGTTATAATCACACACACAGACTCATGGCTGTGTTTTATTCCAAGCTCTGTGCAGATCAATAGCTCTCCCCCAGATAGCTGGTCATAATTCAAAGGCTGCAAGGGCTCTGTTGGGGCAATAAAGTGTTGGAGTATATCTAGGCAGCAGTGCACTATGATCGGCACCTCCCCAAGCGGAGCATCAGACACTCACTACTGTAGCACTCTATCTATATATTCTATGTGTCTTCATTATTGTGCGGTATTTGCTGCTGCACCTCGTCACCTCTTCTACTGGCATCACTGTAATTATAGCTGGTATAAGAGAACAGCAACAATATACAGCTCTGGGAATATTTTAAGAGACCACCTGAAAATGAACACTGTCTCTAGTTGTACAGGTTCTGGGTTTGTGTTGGACCAGAATCCCTCAGTTCTGATTCTCTACACTACTGGAAGCATGTCTCCCAAACTCCAGATCAGATATTGTATTAGATCTGTGTATTTAGAAAATCACTAATGACCTCCAGAAGCCTGTTTTTAGAACCATGCTCGCTGTGCGTTTCACCCCAGCCACCGCTCGCCAGTCTCTCTGTAGGTCACTTGAGGTCATCTTACGGTGGGTAAGAGACATTGGAATGAGGTGGTGCTCATCACGGTCAGTAGAGAGTGGGTTTGGCCCTCTGCCAGTCTGTAGCTGTGTTGTCCTGTGTGTTGGCTGCTGGACCTTGTTCTTATGAACCAGACGCTCACTGTACCTGCCAGTAAAGCTAGAATCCAACCTTCGGTTCCTCACTGAGAACCTGCTGGAGATGCTGAGTTAAGAAGAAACTGGAGTGCTCTCATTTATTTCCAGAGCTTTATATCTGTGTGATTTTACATGTCAATTTGTATAGTTTCTTATTGTATTTTATTTTTCCAACAGTATTTATTTAATTATTCATTCATTCATTTATTCATTTAGTAGTGCATTGTAGTCTACCGTTATCTCTGTATCTGTTTGCTGTCTATTATGCTGTAACGATGTACATTTCCCCACATGGGATAATAAAAGGCTTATCTTAAATGATGGGTTAAAGTCAAATTGCCATGTAGTTTGAGGGTTCTGTAGATACAAAGACTGTATAATGCTTAATAAATGACAGGATGATCTTCAACAGATGATCTGAGACCATCCTTCTAACTAATAACGCCTTCTTCTCCCGTTTCGCAGATAAAGCTGCAGAGTGACGTCACAGCCCAGATGTCGGAAATTCACAGGCTGAAAGGTGAGTTGGCCACAAGAGGGTGCTGTTTCCTAACGGTGCTGTACTCTTACACTGCCGTCACTGCTTCTTAATGTTGTGCTGCCCTTCTATCTATAGAGACCAGAAACTGTCAGTTAGTGCTGATGTTTAAACCTGAGCATAAGCCTGATTGTACACGATATGCACAGACATTTTGCTCATATGGTGTCTGCTTGGATATACAGAGCAGGTGAAAGAGCTGAGGCAGGAAATTATCAGGCAAGAGGACCAGCTGAGGGAGGTAAAGAAGAACACCACCAATCTGGAGAGGAAGCTGGAATACGAGAGGTGAGACTATGAGCTCATTGCAGATTCCTGGAAAGATTAAAAATGAATTAATCACACATCCTGTTGTGAAGAGTAAGAAATGTCCCGGGCACTGTACCATAAGCAGACATAGACCCAATCCCATTTCACCCCTTGCCCCTAACACTTAGCCCCACCCCTCCTCTTTGCATGTTCATGTCTAGGGGTATGGTTGTCCTGATTGTTGTTGAGATGGACGGATAGGGCAAAGTGTTAGGGCTACATGGCCCTACAAACAGGCACACTCCAAAAGGAGTGTTAAGAGAACATTCCCAGAATGCCCTGCGAATTATCAGCAGGGTGGCTGCACAAGCAACCAGAGAGACCCGAATATATGAGTATGTCCTCTGTTAAAGCTGCTGTACTGTAAAATTAGCCCTGTAATATGGCTTTATGTTTTTTTCCTGATGGCAGACGTAAAAATCATTAGTACTACGCTAATGTCTCGGCGCTACCTAGCGATATTTTACGTTTCACGTTAATTGGTGCACTGTTTAAGGTGGAACAGGGAAATTTGACCATTACACGAGATTAAAAAGCTCAATTCAGCTTCATATCACTGAAGAATTCTTAATAGAGAAAATACATAATGGTCATCCGCCTCTTTAAAGTCATATGATGCCTTACATGTACTGGAGCAGTGAGGAGCTGAACTTCACCCTCCTCTGCTGCCACTGCGGACCGGCAGGGTTGCTTACAGATTACCACTAGCAGCCTGTTAATGAAGACAGGTAGTTTTTGTTTGTACTCTATTTAAGTCGGTGACTTGTTAGACTGATAACAGTGTTGTTATGAATCATTAGCGCCCCTGCTTTTCGTCTGTTTACACACGAAATGGCGATGACGTACCCGGCTCTTGAAGGGTTGTCCCGTTTCATAGGGTTAAGATTTCAACTACCACTGCTTGTAACTCCAAGAGGGAGGGTTACACTCGTAAACAAGGGGTAGGAGTAAAAATAAGAAATGGGATTGGGCCTAAAGATATTCAGAGCTTTAAAACTTGGAAAATGTGCTGATTGAAAATAAGGTTTGTGTTCCTGGATTGTTGGTTTAAGTTAGTTCCATGCTATTTTAATCTGAATCTGAAGTTTCTGTAGGTGCTACCGTTTCTGCACCGCCATCTTGTATCCCATCTTCCTGCTTTGGGTGTATCTGCTTATCTGTGTATATGTTTGTGCTGTAGCCTGCAGTGTGGACGACAGATAGCACAGCTCAAAGATGAGTATGAGGAAAGCAAGAAGACGTTGGAGCAGGAAGCTGCTAAACTACGACAGGTATAAGCATCTGATTCTTTTTTCACAGAGTAAAGTTTTCACGTTCCATTCGCAATAGGCACATGCGTCCCTCTCTCTTCTCTTCCCTTCCTTTTTCCTTACTTGTCCATTTGCTTGTCAGAGCGTGTTGGACACACGTAATGCTGGTGCAGTGGCTGGTCAGGCAGAAGGCGGTACGGAGGTAGAAGCTGCAGGAGAACGCCACCACACAGAGGCGACACGGCAGCACAACAATCCGGATCTGAAAGGTAGCTGCACCATAGATGTTTGCCGAATTTGGGTGCAGTGGTAGTGCACTGGGATCAGGGACTATTCTCTGCTCCAAGGACTGGTGGTTGCCAGATTGAAGTTCTACCGTAGGAATTCCCTTTGGACATGAGACAGAACATTTTCCTTGGTGTAGTGTTTTCATAAAGAGCAGTGAATGTTAAATTTTGTTCTTTTTGATGAACAGTGGGAATTCTTACATCTCTTTTTTTGTCTATTGCAGAGGAAATGGTTAAGCCTGGAAGTGATGCTGGCATGCCTGGCATTGAGGACAGTGAAGTGGGAAAGATGGATGATGTGCACTTCGGTGAGCACCTTTTTAGATAGTTGGGCATGAGGGAGTGGATCATGTCGTCATGTCTGTGATGGCAGGAATGTGTTGGTAATCACAGCACTTCTGCAAAGTAAAGAGAAAAGTCAGATGGAGAAGCCATGAATGTTTTATCAAATATGCTTTATCATTAGGAACTCCTTCCACCAAAGAGGTAGTAGAACTTTTACATTACAGACAGAGCCTTAAAACCGATATCAGGCTTTTTCAGCATTTGCCTGAACAGCCTGAATGTAACTTTGTTCCAGCCAGTCTGTAAAGCATTTCAAATGGCCTCCCTGGTACTGACTGCTAGCCAACTATTGATTATAAAACAGAAGGCAGCTTTAATGTGACTCTTAGCTTATTATTATCTTGTTATTGCTTAAGAGAAATAAGTTGGGTGATGTACGACACTCTGGCCCTGTGCATTGGGGAGACGTGGCTGTATTCCCCATCTAGAAAATCTGTGGGCTGAATGACTACCATTTGTTTCTGTCTGTAAGAGTCAACCAAACATGCAGCGGTGATAGTCATTCATTTTCCTGCAGCTCTGAAAAAGCCAGCCATCACCCAAAAGCACCTGGAGCCAGCAGAGGCAGCCGTTCTGCAGAAGGAGGAACGAGCTGATGCCGGAGCTGGTGCCGGAGCCGGTGCTGGAGCTGGTGCCGGAGCTGGAGCCGAAGTCGGAGCTGGACCCAGAGCAGGTGCATTAGCTGGGGATAGTTTAGCTCACAATTTCCCTCTGGACCGCCCAGAGCTTCCCCAGGATGGAGGCGCAGGCCAGGGCATAGGGAACCACGTGGCCCCCATCCAGCAGCAGGTGCCCCAGCCAGTGGTGGATAAGCCTGTGCTGTTTGACGAGGATAACAAGGCAGCCGTCCAAGCAGACGAGTTTGGGGAACACCGTCGGCAACTGAGAGGTGAGAAAACAAACCTCTGTTCCAAAACTGTGCACGTGTCCAAACACCACTGATCCTTTGTCTTGTACCTCTAGGTTTCTCTCACTGCCCGTAAGAGTTTCTGTTACTTTCTGATCAAGGCTTCCGTAACTTTTCTTTTGTCAATGTTAAAATAAGCAAGGAAAATACCTTGAGGGTTTTTCATCTCAAGTAATATGACTTTTTTTTAAAGCAGTTGTTTTCTGTCAGAGAGAATGAAAAAGAACTTTTTAAAAACTTGAGAGCATTTTCTTGTGACCCTTTATAGTGGAGGCCATTAACTTTTGGCTAGCTGAGTTGCTTAGCCACGTAGCATGTTTATTCGACACTGTGTGTAGACAGAGCTGTGTGTAGAAGCTAGCATGGAGCAAACCTACAGTGCAAGTTCCTAAAGAATGGGAGTCCCATAATTCCAGTGTTTGCTGGGCTTTGAGGATGTAGGTGGTTGGTGTAGCTCAGCGGATAACACCACTACCCGGCAAATAGCAACCACCACACGTGGGAGACTGGGGTTCGAATCCCGGGCTGACTGACTAGGCTGTGCTACACCAATAAGAGTCCTTGGGCAAGACTCCTAACACTACATTGGCCCACCTGTAATATGATTAACCTTGTAAGGTGCTCTGGATAAGAGCGTCAGCTAAATACCATAAATGTAAATGTTCAACTCTTTACTTCACTGCAGCACTATTCCAGCCAAGGTGACTACTGAAGTTAGTGTGCCAAACTAATGTAGGGCATCAACTAATGCAAGCCCTGGGATAGGCTCCGGGGAGAAAAGCTGTTTACATGGTGTACGGATAGTTAGATGATGCGTGAGAGGAGAGCTCTGATTCCTGTCACCACCATCGTGAACACATTTGCCTCTCTTTCAGTTTCACTTGG
>JAMWET010002554.1:32500-50000 GCA_024036415.1 Prochilodus magdalenae
TTGTGTGTGTGGTGTCTGTGTTTGTGTGTGTGTCTGTGGTGTGTGTGTGTCTGTCTGTGTTCTGTCTGTGGTCCTGTCTGTGTGTGGTGTGTGTGTGTCTGTCTGTCTGTCTTTCTGTGTGTGTCTGTGTGTGTCGCCTGTCTGTGTGTGTCTGTCTGTGTGTGTGTCCTGTCTGTGTGTGCTTGTCTGTCTGTGTGTGTGTGTCTGTCTGTGTGTCTGTCTGGTTGTGTGTGTGTGTGTGTGTCTGTCTGTCTGGTTGTGTGTCTGTCTGTCTGTCTGGTTGTGTGTCTGTCTGTCTGTCTGTGTCTGTGTGTCTGTCTGTCTGTCTGTCTGTGTGTCTGTCTGTCTGTCTGTCTGTCTGTGTGTGTGTGTGTGTGTGTCTGTGTGTCTGTCTGAGCATGAACATGTACGCATGTCATTTCTACAGGGCTGATGTGTAAAATGAGAAGGATGTCCTTTATCAGGACTTCTTCTTTCCTGTAGCAGTTTTTCATTAACTACTGGTTTCTATGTTGGTTTGAGTGTCTGTGGCCTCTACCTTGCTGGGAAGCTAGAGCGTTTACCCTGATGTCTTTCCCAGTAATCTACAGCTGTCTAAAGCCGTGGTCACACCTGACATGCAGATTTTAGGGCTGAACAGTCTTTTACAGGCTACACATACTCTCTTGGAAATGCTTCATTCTCAATGCTACTCTTACAAACAGTAATAAGCTCACCGGACAGAAAATGAGTCACCTTGTTTGTTTACGGTGGTAGTAACTTCAGGCTCCTGCAGATGGCGCTGCTGTTTGAGGATGATGGAGCTATAAATGCCTGTGGGGTGTGAGTGACGGGATCCATAGATTGGGAAGAGGTGCTACAGTGCAGGGAATGTCTCGTTCCGTGTGTGGAAAACGCTCCAAAGCAGATGTTAATGACTAAAAGGAGTGACTGAGCATGTGGGCGTGGCCAAAGACCGTAGTGTGAAGGAAGTAGCTGAATCTGCAGGTGTATGGAAGCGTACGGTCATACGGGTCTACCAGCAGTGGCTGAAATCTCAGTCTACAGGGAATTCTGCTAGGAATTGTGCCAGGAAAGGCGTCCACCAACTCTGGCCCAACTGGCCAATTCTTTGATGCCAGTGTCTGAACACTGATATTGGTATTTATAGCCCCATCATCCTCTAAATATATATATTTTTTTATCTGGTGAGCTTATTTGAGGTATTCAGTTTATTCAGACCAGCCATAACAGTTGAGACTTGATGTGAAGACCCAGCAATGCAAAGAGGACCAGGTAATTTGCTTCTCTCAGAGTTCATCTAGGGAAACTTATTCTCTAGAGGGATTAAAACAGTTGGAGAAACAGTTCAGTCATAATTTTGCTGCTTGTTGCTCATCGTAGTCCTGAAAAACTGTTTGTCTAAAACATGCTCACATAATTTTTTTTATTTTTTTGGTTCCAGCTTGGCACAGAAAGCAGCAAAGCAAACGTCCAGCGTGACCGCAGTTCTGTTCTTCAGAGTTTACTGGCTGTTTTTTGGTTACAGTAGTTTTATTTGCTTTGCTTTGTCTTTCAGACGATGAAGACCAAGAAGTTCCAGCAGATCGAGCTGTGGACTACGGAAAAAGACACCAAGCCATCGACATCCTGTAGCCTGCTCATCAGGACAAATCAAGCTGAGCTTAATAATGCGTTCGATGTTCACACGACCAAGAGGGGAAGAAGAGAGACGTTACTGTAACTGTTGGGTACGATGGGAGCCATTCTTTCAGAACTGCTTGAAGACTTCTTTTTTTTTTTCTTGACCTGAATGACCTTTTGAAACAGTAAAGCTTGCGGATTTAACCCTTGCTGGATGGATGCTGAAGGCAGTCAACTTTTAAAGTAAGGCATTTGACGCGATTCAATCCAATGTTGTTTGGTTCTTCCTCTAGAAGGTGTGTGAATACGCCGAACTGATAAATGACTATTGGTAATATGTAAATGTGTATACATCGAATATGTACATCGGAAAGTTCTTTTTTTCTTCCTCCTGCTAAACGAAACATTGGATCTGTTGGCTTATTTGATTTCTTAATGAAGTAACCTTTGCTCGGACTTTGGATTGGAAGGAGATGCTTTTGGTGCGACGCTTTCAGGATGTGGTACACAAGGCGAATTCCTTAGACTGCTGCCATGTTGGCAGTACTAAAGCAGGCACAGCCCACACCAGAGCAATGTCATGATGAAGAAGAAGAAGATTAGAAGATTATTTAATTGTGTTTCTCTTTTTGGATGGGCTGTTGTTGAGTAGCGGTTGCCAAGGGAAGGGATTTTATTTTTTTTCTAGTAACTAATGGGGGGAAGAAGCTTCTTTATGATTTCTACAGTTCCCGGGCAGTCTTACAGACTTCATTGCACACAAGCCCTTTTTACTCTGCGTACTCCCGTTTCTGAAGGATCTCTCCAGAGGACGTGCCCTGCCTTGTGAGGGCTTCGTTGCATGCTTGTAGTCGGCGGTCTCTGTTATATCAGCCTACAGAACTACAGTATCGCCAGGATCAAAACAATAGCAATACACTACCGAGAAGGAGTCCACATGATGAACTGTTTCCTGGCTGCCTAGCGGGCATCGGTGTACATATCTATATGGCGCCAGTACTACTGTCCGACTGCTGTAGAAACGTTGACCTGGCCTGTAGAATTTTAACTTGTTTGTGAAATTTCTTTTCATAAATGAGCAACACTTGATTGAAGGTTAGCATACTGAATGTACTTTAATAACAATATGATTGTTTCAAGTGTCCCAGGTGGATCTGGATCTTCTCAACTTTGATGAATTGTGTAAATGCGCCGTTCTGGCCGAAGGTTTGCCGATCGCTTCGTTCAGTGTTTCCAAAGAGCGGAGCTGTAGTAGAGGGTAAATTTTATGCTATCACTGTGACTCAGTAGTACTGTACATAGTTGCATCAAGATGAAGTACACGACGGTCCAGAAATCGCCAAGATTCATTTCCCCAAACTTCTCTACAAACATAATGAAAGGTAATCTACAATAAACTGTTTCTGTATATGAATCCTACGTGCTTTTATATGTGTGCGGGGTTAAGGGGTGAGGTTTATGCCATATTGTTCATATGCTCACGGTGTGGGGACCTCCTGTGCTTTGTGGGGGGGGTTGTGCTGGTAGTAGTTCTCCTTAAGGATCTGGTAGGTCTCCAGGAAATGAGTGGAAGTATGTAATGGCCCCACATGGATTTTGGAGGTAGGTGTCAGGTTTATGCCATGTTGTGGAAACCAAAACCTGTGCACATACCTGTGTTAAGTTATTATGTTTATAGGTCAGGTTAGGGTTAGGCTAGTAGTGGTTCTGGTTAAGGTTGGGGTATGATTACGAATAAAGGTTAGGGTAGTAGTAGTTCTGATTAAAGTTTGGGTAGGGGTAAGATTAGGGTTGGGGTTAGTGTTAGGTTAGTAGTAGTTCTGGCTTAGGTTTGGGTAGGGGTAAGATTGGGGTTGGGGTTAGTTTTAGGCTACTAGTAGTTCTGGTTAAGGTTAGGGTAAGGACAAGGTTAGGGTTAGTTTTAGGGTAGTAGTAATTCTAGTTAAGGTTTGGGTATCGACAAGATTGGGGTTAGTCTTAGGGTAGTAGTAGTTCTAGTTAAGGTTTGGGTATGGACAAGGTTGGGGTTGGTCTTAGGGTAGTAGTAGTTCTGGTTAAGGTTTGGGTAAGATTAGGGTTGGAGTAGTTTTAGGCTACTAGTAGTTCTGGTTAAGGTTTGGGTATGGACAAGGTTGGGGTTGGTCTTAGGGTAGTAGTAGTTCTGGTTAAGGTTTGGGTAAGATTAGGGTTGGAGTAGTTTTAGGCTACTAGTATTTCTGGTTAAGGTTTGGGTAAGGACACGGGCGTTGGGGTAGTAGTCCGTTTAGTTTTAGGTAGCAGTAGTATTACTTTCTGGTTAAGGTTTGTAAGGTAAGGACAGTTTTTAGGGTTCAAGGACAGGGTTGTTGTCTTAGGGTAGCAGTAGTTCTAGTTAAGGTCAGGGTTAGTTTTAGGCTACTGGTAGTTCTGGTTAAGGTTTCAATAAGGACAAGGTTGGGGTTAGTCTTAGGGTGGTAGTAGTAGTTCTAGTTAAGGTCAGGGTTAGTTTTAGGCTACTGGTAGTTCTGGTTAAGGTTTCAATAAGGACAAGGTTGGGATTAGTCTTAGGGTAGCGACAAACCACATCAACGTCACCAAAGACTGCACTGGTGCCATGCCAGCAGGTCATCTTCAGTGACGAGTCCCGCTTGTGTCTTGGTGGTGACGACCAACGAATCCGTGTGTAGAGGCACTGTGGTCAGCACCTAGATGAACGGTTTGTTGTTACACGTCACGCGTCCAGAAGGCCTGGTGTCACTCTGCCTCCACCCCTACCGCACCATCTACAGGAACTGTGAGGATATTCAAGCACATGGGCTAGATTATCACACTGAGAGACACTACTTGTGTATCTGGAGCTCTATAAATATTGCCCATATCAGGCTAAACTTTCAGAACAGCATTACAGTCTTCTGATGGTGAGTGTATTACTGTTCATTGCTCTGATGAGGTCACCCCATTTGAACCTAATGAAGTATCTTCCATTGTCGCATGCATAATGCTATGATAATTAGTTGGATGTTGCTTTGGGCAGGCCAAATGCTCCTGTTAATAAGGATCAACCATCCAGTGAATAAGAGGATGCCCTATTGTGACAGTCATTTTATTCCCACAGCCACTCACAGCATTATGTAATCAGATTACCATTAGCCCCCCTTTCTCCCACCAGCCAACCCCAACCATGATGTTCTGTAGTAAACAAGAACAATTGAAATCCACCTCTTTCATTCACTACGAGCAGCCGAGCATTGCTATGGCGACCGAGACGACCACCAAACCCCCCCCCCCCCCCCACACACACACACACCACCACCACCACCACCGAGCTCCGCCGTGTCATGTCTATTTTTGTTGTGAACTCGTCACGGTGCTGAGAGGGCTTTCTGAGACCCTGCTGTAAAGGCTGATTGTGCACAGTGCATGTTAAAGCAAGATGCATATGAAAGACAAACAGGTTCTCCACCTGTCTCCGTAATGCACGGCACCGAAATGTGTGTATCTTGCGGTGACCGGAGCACGTGACACGTATAAACGCCGTTCGGGTCCGTGTTCGGTCTCGCGCTTCGCTTCTGCCCTGCCGATAAAAACATGAAGGGGGTGTGGAGAGTAGAGCGGAAGTGCGCATGCGCCGTCCATCCGGGTATTTTGTGGCTGAGTCTGTGTGGGTTAAGGAGGCGGGAAATGGCGACCAGAGGCGCAGCGCCGAGTGGCAGAAACCTGATTTGAAAACGATAACAAAAAAAGCGCACACGGGAAGCGAGGAACGGCGGCTACCTCCTGCAGCAGCCAGCGGTGGTTATCAAAGCGGCTCGCTTTCGTGGTTCCCGGCGGTGGTGTTGGGTAAGTTTGTCGCTGTGTTCCTTCTCTGTGTTGTTGGCATGTGGCTAGTGTAGTGATGAAGTTCGATTCAGTTGATCGAGTCGGTTCTGTGAGCCGGCGGTCCGATTCATGATGAGTCGAGTTTTTGCTCTCCTACAGATACAGTTCATTAGCAGGCGAGCTGTAACGCTGGATTCCATCGGACTCTGTGTTGGCGCTATTGCTGCTTAGTAATGTCAAGAGAAAGCGCGGCAGCCGCGAAGCTAGCTAGCTTAGCTAGCTACCGTTAGCTTCAGTCTAATGAGAGTGAAACTGTTAGCTGCTTCTGAGAGCTTGACCTAACGGTATCCTCTTTTACGAATGTTATTAAAAACGTTTTTAGAGTTTTATTGTAAACACACTGCACATCCCACGAAGTTCGACTCGTGAATCTTTATAAGTGATTCACTAAAAGGAATCGGTTCCGTAAAACAAATCAGACACGAGCTCCACTGATGGCTGTAACGGTAACCGGGCTAAGCGGCTCAGACAGTCGTAAGTTCTGGTTCGTGTAGCTGTAGCTTCATGGCTAACCCTTCACTTACCCTGTGTAAACGTTAGCCATATAGCTACCTAGCAAACTAACGACTGTTGCTGCCCGCTGCGGCCCTCTCAAAATATTTGCCCGCCCAGAGGAGAAGGACCTCGGCAGCCCCGCTAGTGAGAAATGGTAAGTGACTGACTGAGACGTTTAGCTGCTGGCTGTACTTGTAGTCTGTAATTGAACGCAGGAGGCTCGAGTGGTTCGCCAGAGATGCAGTCTGTGGGACCAGTTGCTAGTTGTGTTAGCGAGCAGCTAGTTTGCGAGCCAGTAAACAGCTCCGGAATGGACTGCGGATGAATTGGGCATGTTGGTAGGTAACTGTTCAGGGCTGGACGATTCGGGAAATACACACACACTGCGGTTTTCCGAGGAGAATTCCAGTTTTACTGTGATAATAATAGATTTTAAGATCGGGCGGGTACAGGCTGTTTTAGGCCAGGAGGACTAGAGGTGTATCCACTCCTGGCTTCGGGCTTGGATGTGGCCAGCTAGCACGCCGGACTGTTAATAGGCTGAGGGGCGGATTGATACCTAAATACCGATACTTCCGATCCAGGTGTTTACTCACTCACTAATAATCGATAGGATAATTTAATTATCGATATATTTTATTTGTCTAATTAGTCAAATGGATCTTTATCTCGCTGTGAAAAAACAAACAAAAAGAAAACGAAGTCCTGCTGTTAACGATGGTAAAGAGGAGGGACTACTTTTCCTTCCGCCTTCTTCCTCTGCTCCTTTAAAACAGCTGGTAGATAAAAGTCTGTTCACCCAGAGGCTGTGTTTTGTGTGAGTTGAAAAGAAGAGTGCACAGGTGTAGTGTGTAACAGGTAAAGGCTTATTTCACACTGGGTACGAAACACACTGGCATACGGACCCTTCTCTATGTGTTGTGTTGGGTGAGTGCATTGGGATCAGGCTTGACCAATCAGAGCTTGAGTGTTTTGGTTGTAGCCCAGGCAAGTGTGGTTGAGTATGGTGGAGGGAGTGATCTCGCTTACAGGGGCGCACAGGCGGCGCAAACCAGCTAACCCTAAATAAGAAAATGCAGAGTTTAAAGAAAATGCGGTGGAGCCGAATTGGAAGGGTGTTGATGACTGCGGAGCATCACGGTGACTGTATGTAACCGCAGTTCACACAGTTCTCTTTAATGGACCGTCCATTATAAACTCCCCGTAGATGGACGGGTGCCGAATATATAATATAAATCAGCGTCTCCACATGTACAGCAGGTTCTCAGTGAGGAACCGAAGGTTGGGTTCTAGCTTTACTGGCAGATACAGTGAGCGTCTGGCTCATAAGAACAAGGTCCAGCAGCCAACACACAGGACAACACAGCTACAGACTGGCAGAGGGCCAAACCCACTCTCTACTGACCGTGATGAGCGCCACCTCATCCCAATGTCCCTTACCCACCGTAAGATGACCTCGAGTGACCTACAGAGAGACTGGCGAGCGGTGGCTGGGGTGAAACGCACAGCGAGCATGGTTCTAAAAACAGGCTTCTGGAGGTCATTAGTGATTTTCTAAATAAGCAGATCTAATACAATATCTGATCTGGAGTTTGGGAGACACGGTTCCAGTAGTGTAGAGAATCAAACAGAACTGAGGGATTCTGGGCCAGCACAAACCCAGAACCTGCACACCTAGAGACACTGATCAGATTCAGGTGTGTGTGTGTGTGTGTGTGTGTGTGTGTATATATTTATTTATTTATTTATTTATTTATTTATGTAGCTGGATTTTATATATATATATATATATAATTAAAAAAAAAATTTTTTTTAATATTATAATTTTCATTAGATATTTAATGAACGTTTAAATGTAATATATTGACAGTTATCTGCTGTGGTTTTGTGGTATTAATCAGAAACATCATAGGTTGATATATTTCTCAACTCCTTCAGCCCTGCATTCTGTGGACATTAGGTGAATGTCCTAGTGAGCTGGTTGGCCTGTGAAGGTCTTCTTGACCCTCACCTGATCCTCGTTTGTCATTTCACGTTACTTCCTAGCTATAAAGTGAGCTAACCGTAATGAACTTCCCAGCTACCTCATCGTGCCGGTGTTTCCTGCCCACCTTGTTATTGAATATACTCTGCTAGCCAGCTCTGGCTGTCTGAGGGATTCTCTTCTGGCAAGTGGACTCCATCTTCTTCTTCTTCAAATACACGACATTACAGACTCACAAGATCTGAAAGGAAGCTAACACATGCAAGCCGATGTTACCCTCATACAGGCTGTAAGACTGTAGTGCCAGGCTAACTTGGCTCAGCTCTGCCGACCTACTGTGTGTCCTAAAGTATCCAGACACCCCTTGTAACTGGTGCAGTCATTGCTGACACTTGTTTGATTGCACACACACACACAGTTTGTATAATATAAACTGAAGGGAACTGCTGGTGGAATGGGAGCCTGCCACAAAAGAGCCTCATGTCGCTATGCTCAGGGCCGAGCATCAGCTAGAGGGGGGATGGAATGCCTTCCAATACCTATAGGATGAGCTCACCATCCAACATGAGCACTTGGCCTCACTAGTGATGTTGTGGCTGTTTGTGATCAGCACTGGACTGGCATATAGACCTGGCCACTGTTCCAAACTGGTATTTGTGTATTTCACTTAATGCACTGTGACGGAGCAGTGTTTAGGCGATGCTAGGCTGATGGTCGGAAAGGTCTGTGTTTTATTTGTTTTCCTGTGTTTGTAACCCTACAGAAATCCTCCGTGATGAAAACCCAGCTACAGTTTAGTCCCATTTTATGCATTTATTAAATGTGGTGTGTTGGCATTGGCAGAAATGTTGGATATCTGGAGCAGACCACAAGCGAGGTATTGATTAATCGCTTATTAAAGGTGCAATATGTAAAGGCTTTTTTATTGTTTTGTTTTTTAAACTTTGCAGAGTTATCTAAAGTTATTAATACATCAAAAATGTCTTTGGATCATGTTGTGGAGGTGTCTACTGAAGTTAGCATGCTAACCAGCTAGCCTGTTGCTGCTCATCTTGTTTAGCAGCAAACTAAATATATAGACAGGAGTTAACATTTCCACTGCTGGAGATCTTGGAGAGGGGTGAAGTTTGATGCTGGATTTGAAACATTTCCTCCAGACTGGGAAGAAGTGAATGGTGGGGAGGAGGAGGAGGAGGTGTGTTTCTCTGATGATGTGTTGTCCCCGGTTGTTAAATTTGTATGTATGTAACAGGGTGCCTCGTTTTACAGATTGCTCCTTTAATAGTCCTTGATTTTGAAAATCGTTGGATGAAGCAGCGTTTCTCTTATTATTGGATGACACACCGAATAGGTAGGTAGGGAGATGGATAGATGTAGCCGGATGGGTGGACATAGCCTGGTAGGTGTAACCGCGTAGACGTAGCCGGATGGGTGGACGTAGCCTGGTAAGTGTAACCGTGCAGATGTAGCCGGAGGGGTGGACGTAGCCTGGTAGACGTAGCCGGAGGGGTGGACGTAGCCTGGTAGACGTAGCCGGAGGGGTGGACGTAGCCTGGTAGACGTAGCCGGAGGGGTGGACGTAGCCTGGTAGACGTAGCCGGAGGGGTGGACGTAGCCTGGTAGACGTAGCCGGAGGGGTGGACGTAGCCGGAGGGGTGGACATAGCCTGGTAGGCGTTACTGTGTACACGTAGCCGGAGGGGTGGACGTAGCCTGGTAGGCGTTACTGTGTACACGTAGCCGGAGGGGTGGACGTAGCCTGGTAGGCGTTACTGGGTAGACGTAGCCGGATGGGTGGATGTAGCCTGGTAGGTGTAACCGTGCAGACGTAGACGGATGGGTGGACGTAGCCTGGTAGGTGTAACCGGGTAGACGTAGCCGGAGGGGTGGACGTAGCCTGGTCGGTATAACTGGGTAGAGGTAGCTGGAAGGGGTGGACGTAGCCTGGTAGGCGTAACCGCGTAGACGTAGCCGGAGGGGTGGACGTAGCCTGGTAGGTGTAACTGGGTAGAGGTAGCTGGAAGGGTGGACGTAGCCTGGTAGGTGTAACTGGGTAGAGGTAGCTGGAAGGGGTGGACGTAGCCTGGTAGGCGTAACCGCGTAGACGTAGCCGGAGGGGTGGACGTAGCCTGGTAGGTGTAACCGCGTAGACGTAGCCGGAGGGGTGGACGTAGCCTGGTCGGTATAACTGGGTAGACGTAGCCGGATGGGTGGACGTAGCCTGGTAGGCGTTACTGGGTAGACGTAGCCGGATGGGTGGATGTAGCCTGGTAGGCGTAACTGGGTAGACGTAGCCGGAGGGGTGGACGTAGCCTGGTAGGTGTATCTGGGTAGACGTAGCCGGATGGGTGGACGTAGCCTGGTAGGCGTTACTGTGTAGACGTAGCCGGAGGGGTGGACGTAGCCTGGTAGGTGTATCTGGGTAGACGTAGCCGGATGGGTGGACGTAGCCTGGTAGGTGTAACTGGGTAAACGTAGCCTGGTAGGTGTAACTGGGTAGACGTAGCCGGATGGGTGGACGTAGCCTGGTAGGTGTAACTGGGTAGACGTAGCCGGATAGTTGAATGGGTGGATGTAGCCTGGTAGGCGTTACTGTGTAGACGTAGCCGGAGGGGTGGACGTAGCCTGGTAGGTGTATCTGGGTAGATGTAGCCGGATGGGTAGACGTAGCCTGGTAGGTGTTACTGGGTAGACGTAGCCGGAGGGGTGGACGTAGCCTGGTAGGCGTTACTGGGTAGACGTAGCCGGAGGGGTGGACGTAGCCTGGTAGGTGTATCTGGGTAGATGTAGCCGGATGGGTAGACGTAGCCTGGTAGGTGTAACCGCGTAGACGTAGCCGGAGGGGTGGACGTAGCCTGGTCGGTATAACTGGGTAGACGAGACGCTTCCGGATGGGTGGACGTTAGCCTGGTAGGCGTTACTGGGGTAGATCGGAGTAGGTAATACTCCCCCCGGATGGGTGGGATGTAGCAATGGTAGGCGTAACTGGGTAGACGTACACACAGCCGGAGTAAGGGTACCCTACCGGACGCTATAGTGCCTGGTAGGTGTATCCTGGGTAGACGTAGCCCCTGGGATGGGTGGACGTAGCCTGGTAGGGCGTTACTGTGTGTAGACAGTACGCCGGTAGGTGGGGTGGACGTAGCCTGGTAGGTGTATCTGGGTAGACGTAGCCGGATGGGTGGACGTAGCCTGGTAGGTGTAACTGGGTAAACGTAGCCTGGTAGGTGTAACTGGGTAGACGTAGCCGGATGGGTGGACGTAGCCTGGTAGGTGTAACTGGGTAGACGTAGCCGGATAGTTGAATGGGTGGATGTAGCCTGGTAGGCGTTACTGTGTAGACGTAGCCGGAGGGGTGGACGTAGCCTGGTAGGTGTATCTGGGTAGATGTAGCCGGATGGGTAGACGTAGCCTGGTAGGTGTTACTGGGTAGACGTAGCCGGAGGGGTGGACGTAGCCTGGTAGGCGTTACTGGGTAGACGTAGCCGGAGGGGTGGACGTAGCCTGGTAGGTGTATCTGGGTAGATGTAGCCGGATGGGTAGACGTAGCCGGATAGTTGAATGGGTAGACGTTGGCGGAGGGGTGGACGTAGCCTGGTAGGCGTAACCGGGTAGACGTAGCCTGGTAGGTGTAACCGGGTAGACGTAGCCGGATGGGTAGACGTAGCCTGGTAGGTGTTACTGGGTAGACGTAGCCGGAGGGGTGGACGTAGCCTGGTAGGTGTTACTGGGTAGACGTAGCCGGAGGGGTGGACGTAGCCTGGTAGGCGTTACTGGGTAGACGTAGCTGGATAGTTGAATGGGTAGACGTTGGCGGGTGGCTAGACGTAGTTGTGTAGACAGATGGGCAGATGTAACCATGTGATCAGGGAAAGTCGTGTACTCCAGCAGCACAAGGACAGAACAGTAAAGAGCGAACACGAGCGCGGTGTTACCGTACGTTCCTGCAGGTGGATTAAATAAGGAATACGTTTATCGAGCAGGCGTGTTCTCACCTCAGCAGAAAGCCAATTACAATATTAGACCCCCACCGAGTGACTGTACTGTAACCAATAACACGGAGGGATGTTCTCCAGCTGGAGCTGAGAGGCTGTCCTGTTAGTTGCTCAGTGAACGGTAATGACCAGGTGCTGTGAGGAGGTGTTCAAGTCTGTAGTAAAACTAGTTAATTAAAAAAGTGCTACTTATTTATCAGATTTAGTAAAAAATTTAAAAACTCACTTTCTTACCTCAGTCTGTTTGTCTGTTCAGTTTTCTAATATTTCTATAAGATACAGTGTAGGTTATTTATTCAGTAAGGACACTATGTAATAAATCCTGCCAGGCGTCGCCTGAGCACCACCAGCTCCTTTCCACATTGGACTGTTGAAGCTGAAAAGCACAGACGCCTCAGAAGGCAATCACTTCAGGGGAGCTTTAAGTTCAGACAATAAGAAAATGCTGAGTGTATAATTTTTAATAGGTGTACCATACGTCCAGTCCACAGTGCCGTGGACTCTGCCCCAACACGTAAACTGCCTAGCGCAGCATTGCCTGCACTTTTCTCTCCTACTTTTTTATTTATTTATTTATTTTTTTTTTAATTTACAGTACAAATAGCATATGCTTGTAGCAACAGTGAGTGTCCACATGCACCTAATATTCTAATCATTAAAAACATAAGTTCATTCATATTGAGCAGTAACTTCAGGCTCCTACAGATGCCGCTGCTCTACGAGGACGATGGGGCTATAAATACCTGCGGGGTGTGAGTGACAGGATCCATAGATTGGGAAGAGGTGCTACAGTGCAGGGAATGTCTCGTTCCATGTGTGGAAAATGGCTCCAGAGCAGATGCTAATGATTGGCATGCCCCAGTGCAGTCACTCCTTTTATCCAAAGACCATAGTGTGGAGGAAGTAGCTGAATCTGCAGGTGTATGGAAGCGTACGGTCATACGGGTCTACCAGCAGTGGGAAAATCCCAGTCTACAGGGAATTCTCCCCGGAATTGTGCCAGGGATGGCATCTACCAAATCTGGCCCAGTTCTTTGATGTAAGAGTTCTGAACATTGATGTGGCTGCATCCAGGAATTTGTCCGGTCCATGCCAAATCTGATCCCAGCTGTTATTGGAGCACATGGAGGAAGTACATTCTCTTAGATATGTCACAGTGTCACTGTGAGCTCACTAGACAGGACAACTAAATCATGTACAGTATTTTATGCCTGGTATTTGTTTTATTGATGCAGCAGTAAAATCAGGAGTGTGCTTGGGGGAGTGTGCTTGGACACTAACTGTCAAATTCAGATTTAGTCAGTAATACATTTACTGTGTTCACATGCCTGTAAGTAATCAGATAATGGGGGGATCTCTGGGTTTACATGACTCTGGCCGGAACCAGATGACCTTGTTTTGAGACCAGCCAATAAAATCACATAATAAGACGTGACAAACAAAATAAAAAAAACACAAGGGATCTCACCTGAACGTAGAAACATCCATATGGTTTAAATCCTGTAGTTTTGCCCCGTATGTATTTGGTTTCAGTTGCGCTCCAAAGTTGCATTTGCTGTGTTAAACACTCAACCACAGGCAAGGCACAGGCACTGAGAAATCAGATTTTCTCAGAAATCCCAGTTTACTGGTCACATGAATAATCTAATAACTTCAGAAGTCTGATTATTAATTAGAAGTAATAATTATAAATGCACTTATTATTAAAAATGGCGGAGTATTTGTTCTGTCTGATGGACAACTGATTTTTTTAAAAAAACCCAAATTATGATTTTGTTTCTGGTGGTCAGATTCAGGTTTATTGGCCAAGTATGTTGACTCACACCAGGAATTTGGTTTCGGTTTGTGTCTTTCTGGTACATTACCAATATACACAACGACTCCACACACACAATAAATACAGACCATAACACTCTACACCGTATACACACCGACCCCTCATATACACCGTATACAATCTACACAAGACACAAGCCGTGAACAAACTACGTCATATACAGTTATTATTTACTAACAGTAAGGCAGTAGTATGGAGGTAGAGGCAGTTGCCTGCTAAATTTCCTTCGGGATCAATAAACTCGTGAAGGTGGAGACAGTATTGTGGAGGTAGAAGCAGTAGTGTGGAGGCGGAGACGGTAGTGTGGAGGTGGAGGTAGAAGCAGTAGTGTGGAGGCAGAGACAGTAGTGTGGAGGCAGAGTTAGAAATAGAGGTGTGGAGGCGGAGACGGTAGTGTGGAGGCGGAGACGGTAGTGTGGAGGCGGAGACGGTAGTGTGGAGGCGGAGACGGTAGTGTGGAGGCGGAGACGGTAGTGTGGAGGGAGAGACAGTAGTGTGGAGGCGGAGACGGTAGTGTGGAGGTAGAAGCGGTAGTGTGGAGGCGGAGACAGTAGTGTGGAGGTAGAAGCAGTAGTGTGGAGGCGGAGACAGTAGTGTGGAGGTAGAAGCAGTAGTGTGGAGGCGGAGACAGTAGTGTGGAGGTAGAAGCAGTAGTGTGGAGGCGGAGACGGTAGTGTGGAGGCGGAGACGGTAGTGAGGCATATACGGGGAAGAGACTGTAGTGTACATCGTCCCTGTCAACAGAAAATGGTGACTTTACAGGAGAGGCCCAATTTAACTTTAATGGGAGTCAATGGAACCAGACATCTTCCATGCAGTTTGGAGGCATTTCGGTTGGTCCATTCACCATGGAGTCTTCACACAGCATAAACAGCAGCTGCTGTGTTCAAACGCTACAAAAAAAATACAAATCAACAAAAAAGGAGAGATATGTTTTCCTTTGGACAGCGGTGACGTTCTCCAGTAGACCTATCAACATCCAGTATTCAAATCCTGTAAAATGCTGTCGGGGCGAACCCGAGTGTAGCGTATTCCAGGACACTGGACCCTTAAATACAAGCGCTCGGGGGAAACAAATTTTTGCCTAACTTTTATTCATGGAGGGAGTTTTGGGGCATGAACTGTTTTGTCTTTCTACACAGCTGCAGAAGTGTACCTGGGCGGTTATGACCTGAGGTGAACTGTGTCGCCCCGTCACTGTTGCGGGAGACGCCGCCACTAAGCGCATGTATTGCACAATGTACGTTCAGTGGGTGCATCTTCTCAGGGCCAGTCAGGCAGCTGGCTTCTGACGGGTATAGAACATAAAGCAGCCGGTACACACGTCAGCGTACTCGATACACACGTCAGCGTACCCGGTACACACGTCAGCGTACTCGGTACACGCGTCAGCGTACTCGGTACACGCGTCAGCGTACTCGGTACACGCGTCAGCGTACTCGGCACACGCGTCAGCGTACTCGGCACACGCGTCAGCGTACCCGGCACACGCGTCAGCGTACTCGGTACACACACGTCAGCGTACCCGGTACACACGCGTCAGCGTACCGGGCACACGCGTCAGCGTACTCGAGACACACGTCAGCGTACCGGGTACACGCGTCAGCGTACCCGATACACACGTCAGCGTACCCGGTACACGCGTCAGCGTACCCGGTACACGCGTCAGCGTACCCGGTACACGCGTCAGCGTACCCGGTACACACGTCAGCGTACCGGGCACACACATCAGCGTACCGGGCACACACGTCAGCGTACCCGGCACACACGTCAGCGTACCCGGCACACACGTCAGCGTACCGGTCACACACGTCAGCGTACCGGGCACACACGTCAGCGTACCGGGCACACACGTCATCGCACTCGATGCACACGTCAGCGTACCCGGCACACACGTCAGCGTACCCGGCACACACGTCAGCGTACCCGGCACACACGTCAGCGTACAGGGCACACACGTCAGCGTACAGGGCACACACGTCAGCGTACAGGGCACACACGTCAGCGTACCGGGCACACACGTCAGCGTACAGGGCACACACGTCAGCGCACCCGGTACACACGTCAGCGTACTTATTTTTTATTATTTTTTAGCTGATTATTGTGTTTAAAATACAGAAAAACGTATGTGTGTTGTGTTTTATAGCCTGTAGTGCTGTTGGCGTTGTGACATACCTGCCAGTAACCGGTGCTATTTAAATCACTGGTTGTTGTGGAAACAGGATGTAATGGGTTTCTGAATATAGGCTGGCTGGGTGGAGTTTATTTATTTATTTATAAATAATTTTAAATAACTGACATCACAAATCAAATGGGCCTAATGATTAGTGTGTACACAGTTCTTGTTAAATGCTTGACTTAATCACTCAGCGGTTAGTTTGTTGTGATGAGTGTTTGTGCTGAAGGTTCCTCTCAGGACTCCTTAACCAGCCGTGCAGTTTTTTTAGCCATGTTCAGTTAAAATTGTGGTTGTTGTGCATTGCTTCAGTTTTTTTGAGTTACTGTACACCAACACGCTACTTACAGCACACTTAACACCAACACTTTACTGAGTTTACTGTACACCAACACACTACTTACAGTACACTACACCATTACACTTACTGAGTTACTGTACACCAACACGCCACTTTACAGTACACTAACACATTACAACCTTACTGAGTTACTGTACACCAACACACTACTTACAGCACACTAAACGGCAATTACCACTTACTGAGTTACTGTAACACAGACACACTACTTTACAGTACACTAACACATTACACTTAACTGAGTTACCTGTACACCCGACACACTACTTACAGTTACACTAACACATTACAACTTTACTGAGTTTTTACTGTACACCGACACACTACTTACAGTACACTAAAAACACTACACTTACTGAGTAAAACTGTACATTACACCGACACACTACTTACAGTACACTAACACATTACACTTAACTGCGTTACTGTACACCGACACACTACCTTACAGTACACTAACACATTACACTTACTGAGAGAGTTACTGTACACCCACAACACACTACTTACAGCACACTAACGCATTAACACTTTACTGAGTTACTGTACACGACACACTACTTACAGCACACTAACGCATTACACTTACTGCGTTACTGTACACCAACACGCTACTTACAGTACACTAACGCATTACACTTACTGAGTTACTGTACACCAACACGCTACTTACAGCACACTAACGCATTACACTTACTGAGTTACTGTACACCAACACACTACTTACAGCACACTAACGCATTTACACTTACTGCGCGTTACTGTATCACCGACACACTACTTACACAGCACACTAACGCATTACACTTTACCCGAGTTACTGTACACCAACACACTACTTACAGTACACTAACACATTACACTTACTGAGTTACTGTACACCGACACACTACTTACAGCACACTAACACATTACACTTACTGAGTTACTGTACACCAACACACTACTTACAGTACACTAACACATTACACTTACTGAGTTACTGTACACCAACACGCTACTTACAGCACACTAACACATTACACTTACTGAGTTACTGTACACCAATACGCTACTTACAGCACACTAACACATCACACTTACTGAGTTACTGAACTGGCCTGAAGCCTGTAAACTCTCTTTGCACCTGGAGACCTGACCCAGACCTGAATCAACTGGTGAGCCTGTGGATC
>JAMWET010002554.1:55000-62361 GCA_024036415.1 Prochilodus magdalenae
AGTTTTGGACTCTTTGAGAAGTACGCCATGAATGTACACCTTCGTTTTTTTAAACTCCCCTCCCATTTAAATCAGACTCAAATCGGTGCGAATGCGCCTTAACCTGAATATTTGTAAAATATAGTTGTATAAAATATTTGTAGCCAATTTCAAGAACTTCTACAGCAAAATCAGCTTAATCAGGTTATTATAAGCCAGAGCCCGGATGACTTCCCTACACAGAACACAGATGGGCCAGAAAATTAAAAACCACTCGACCAAATTCTGATCCACTTTGTCCATGTTTTATGGGGTCGGTCTTTCAGTTTAGTTTTCCAGATTTGAGAGAGAGAGAGAGAGAGAAAAGAAAAAGAATGGAGAGAGAGGAAAAAGAAAAAGAATGGAGAGAGAAAAAAAAAGAATGCAGAGAGAGAGAAAAAGAATGGGGAGAGAGAGAGAGAGAGAGAAAAGAAAAAGAATGGAGAGAGAGAGGAAAAAGAAAAAGAATGGAGAGAGAGAGGAAAAAGAATGGAGAGAGAGGAAAAAGAAAAAGAATGGAGAGAGAGAGGAAAAAGAAAAAGAATGGGGGGAGAGAGAGAGAGAAGAAAAAGAATAGAGAGAGAGAGAGGAAAAAGAAAAAGAATGGGGGGAGAGAGAGAGAGAGAAGAAAAAGAATAGAGAGGGAGAGAGAGAGAGAGAGGAAAAAGAAAAAGAATGGAGAGAGAGAGAGGAAAAAGAAAAAGAATAGAGAGAGAGAGAGGAAAAAGAAGAGAGAGAGAGAGAGAGAGAGAGAGAGAGAGAGAGAGGAAAAAGAAAAAGAATAAGAATAGAGAGAGAGAGAGAGAGGAAAAAGAATAGAGAGAGAGAGGAAAAAGAATGGAGAGAGAGAGAGGAAAAAGAAAAAGAATGGAGAGAGAGAGGAAAAAGAAAAAGAATGGAGAGAGAGAGAGGAAAAAGAAAAAGAATGGAGAGAGAGAGAGGAAAAAGAATAGAGAGAGAGAGAGAGAGAGAGAGAGAGAGAGAGAGAGAGAGAGAGAGAGAGAGAGAGAGAGGAAAAAGAAAAAGAATGGAGAGAGAGAGGAAAAAGAAAAAGAATGGAGAGAGAGTGAGAGTGAGAGAGAGAGAGAGAATGTATTTCCGGGTGAAGGGTTCCGGGTTGATTGGCTGGTTGGTACCAGTGGGGAGCGGGAGTTCCGTTTGTTCACACCTTCAGCTTTTGATCAGTCAGTTTAATACTAATGTAGACTAGTGAAGACTGTACCGTTCTCCTTTTTGGGTGCTGAGTTGCAGTTGAGTGTTGGAGGACTCTCCCTCAGACTGATCTGAAGTACTCTGTGGGGCCGTTTCTCTGTTGTTTCTGATGTTTTGGTGTCCAGATGTTAGTTTGCTGTCCGCAGTGCCAACACCTGCAGTAAAATGTTGAATTTTAGTTTTTTTTTTTTTTTAAGAAGTAAAAGTAATTCTGCCTGTCTAGGACGTGTGGCGCTGACTGCCTTTGTTCTGTCTTTCCTCAGTTTTACATGTGACTGTTGGCAATATGAGGCTGAGAATGCGCAAGGCTTCTCAGCGGCCGAACACCGTCCACGCCCCTCAACTGGCCCGGACCAAACGCAGACACCCAAACGAGGAGGAGTGCGCAGTCCAAGGAAAGGGCCTTCTGTCCACCCTCAAGAACTTCATCCATAATGATGCCTTAAAGGTAAAACCTAACCGCTCTTTCCTTCCTCTGTAGGTTATTCATTAATTCATTATCTGATTAATGAAGAGTCCATGTACACCAGTCTTCCTAGATCAGCTTAAGGCCTAGAACCTGACGGAGAGCTGGGTTTAGCTCAGTAATCTGGTTTCTCGGTGCGTGTAAACTCCTCCTCTGATTTCGTTTTGGATTTCTCAGTCTGTGCATGCGCAGTACTCGGATCGCAGGCCGTGCAACGCCAAGTAAGACAAATGAAATGTAGCACAGCATGCTACGACTATTCTGCTGCTTGTACAGAAGACCCTCTGGGTTTTGAGGTTTCTCGGATATACCCTCTTTTCTCAGCTCTTTATTATTAATTAATATTTTATTAATGATTTAAATATTATAATTAGTTTTTTTTAAATAATTATTAATTATTATTAATTCAAATAATTAATTATTTCACATAACCCAAATTATTTTATATGGAGTTATGTTTTTAAATATTGCGGTTTTTAAAGATTGGGGTTCGATTCCCGGTCTGGGTCACTAGGCTGTGCTACACCAATGAGAGTCCTTGGGCAAGGCTCCTAACACTACACTGGCCCACCTGTGGTATGAACACCCTTGTAAGTCGCTCTGGATAAGAGCACCAGCTAAAACCCAGTAATGTAATGTTTCCTCGCGGTCTGACTCCCGATATAACCGTGATAACCAGATCACTGACTGAATCTGATTTTCTGTGGTTATCAGAAGTTGTTATTGAGTGCGTGTAAACACACACGATGACTGTGGCTCAGGTAGCTTGTGGAATTCCCTGCCGCTCTAGAGTTTGTTTACATTGTCTTTAGTAACCTGCCCTGGATCTGGCGTTAGTGTGAACAGCCCTCTGAGCCGCTCAGCAAACCAACTTGAGTCAGGAGCTCAAACAGTGAACACTAAAAGAGCGTTCAATACACTTCCCAGCTTACTGGAAGATTATACGTACCAGCCGAAGAGCCTTGGTCTGTGTCGGGGTCCCAGGACTCCTCAGGTTTATTTATTTATTTATTTATATTTATTTATTAAAAAAAAAAAAATTCAAGCTACTGTTTAAGTAAAGCGAATTAATACCAAGCAAATAGCTGCTAGTTTAATTTCTACTGTTAGCCAGTGCCTTGTTTGTTTGTTTACTTGTTTGTTTGTTTGTTTGTTTGTTTGTTTGTTTACACTTCCTCATATGTAACTATAGTAATGGGCATTTCATTGTAACGTTGTTCCTGCCGGTGTGAGTTTTGGATTTTGGTGTAAAAAGCCGCCTCACATCCACCGTTCGTCACCATCGAGTTTCAATTGCGCCACATGCTAGCTAGCTAGCTGGCTAGCGAACTAGAGCAGCAAGCTGCATCTCTCAAAATTTGGAGTTTCAGCAGGCAAGAGGCTCTAAAAACATGAAATTTGGTGTTTTGGACGGCTGTGTGTTGTCTTGGACTATCAGGGGTCTGGTGGTGCATTCAGCAAACCCCAGCCCACATTCCACTGGAAGAGGCCTTGTGGACTGTCATGGAGAGGCGCTGCTGCTGGAGATCAGCTCCCAGTCGGTGTTGTTGAACAGGAACTACGTCTCTCCGGTGGTGCTGCGTGGGAAAACCGCGCGGCTCCCTCAGGTGGTAAAACCGCTGCTGTGTTAATCTTTTATTTTTAGTAATTTTGATTTTGAATGATCAAAAACTCTTCAAAAATTGGCCGAACGTTTTCATTGCGGTCGTTTAAAAATGCCTGTTCTAATGTAGTGGTTTGGTGGCATGACCCGGTATCCCCCCCGCCCCTCCTCGTTATCGGTCTCGGTTAGACCCCTGTCTGGTCTGGATTTGAGAAGCAGGTCCAGGCTTTGTCAGGTGACCTGGTGTCCCCGTATGTCGCCCAGGAAACCCTGGGAGGAATGCTTGCTGGCTCGTCGGAGGAGTGCAGGAAGTGGTCTACTTTTAGACACCATGGTTCCACACCACTGCTTGCGTAATGACACTAGGTAATGGTCGGTTTTAAAAAAACAGGCTAGCAGCTGGCGGAGGAGCGGGTGACCGGGGCTTTTACACGGGGCATTGTCTCATTTCCAGCTGTCCTTTCAGAAATTCCACACCCCTCTCCGTGATGTGAGGTGGGTTCGGGAGACACTAGCCTACCCAGTGTTTTCAGGGCTAAGTGGGTTTTTCAGTAAGAGATGGTGTGGTGTCCCCCTGTTGAGAGTTTGGTAAGAGTAGTCGTACATCCAAACGTGACTCTCTCAGTCCAGAGATACTGGATCAGACTGGTTTCTCAATCACTTCCTGATCATGTCAAGTTCCCTTCCCTCCGTTCCCTTCCCTCCGTTCCCTTCCCTCCGTTCCCTTCCCTCCGTTCCCTTCCCTCCGTTCCCTTCCCTCCGTTCCCTTCCCTCTGTTCCCTTCCCTCACTTCTCCTCCCTCTGTTCCCTTCCCTCACTTCTCTTCCCTCTTCCTTCCTGTCTGTCTTTCTTTTCCTTTCTTTTTTTCCTTCCTTCCTTCATTCCTTTTCTTCCTTCCTTTTTTTTCAATTCATTCTTTTTATTTTCCTTCTACTCTTTCCTTTCTTTTCCTCCCTCTGTTCCCTTCCCTCACTTCTCCTCCCTCTTCCTTCCTTCCTTCCTTCCTTCCTTCCATTCATCCCTTTCCTTTTCTTCATTCATTCTTTCTTTTCCTTTCTTTTTTTCCTTCCTTCCTTCATTCCTTTTCTTCCTTCCTTTTTTTTCAATTCATTCATCCCGTCTGTCTTTCTTTTCCTTTCTTTTTTTTCCTTCCTTCCTTCATTCCTTTTCTTCCTTCCTTTTTTTTCAATTCATTCTTTTTATTTTCCTTCTACTCTTTCCTTTCTTTTCCTTTCATTCTATCCCTTCCTTCCTTCCTTCCTTTTACGTCCTTCCTTTTTTCTTAATTTATTCATTCTTTCTTTTCCTTCTACTCCTTCATTTTTCTTCTTTCCTTCCCTTTTTTTGCCTTCCTTCCTTCCTTCCTTACTATTTCCTTCCTTCCTTTCTTCTTTTCCTTCCCTCCCTCCCCATGTATTTTAAGAGGCAGCCTTCCCAGCCCAGGGGGACCTGTGAGCTGTTAACAGTAAACTAGAGGTCCTTTCTAAAAGGTTCCGGTGGTGAAGCGCACGGAAAGGTTCCTCATCCAGACCCCTTGTGTTTCTGAAGAAAGCCCTGTAGAAAACCCACCACAGGTGTGGAATCATCATCATTTCCACTTACCTAGAACCTTTCTGTAGAAACCCTCTTGTCTGGAATACCTTCATGAAATCTCTGGTAGTAGTACAAGGTCTGTTTGTACTCTGGAGATTTTTTGGGATTTGGACCGTTACCATTTACCCCCATGTTAACATTCCACCAGGACAAGAAACAAACCCCAGAAGCCAACACATTCGGCCTGCCCCGCGCACATGTAAACGGAAGGGGGGGTCCTGTCCTGTTAGAGTTTAACATGTTTTGAGTTTTAACACGCTGTGCGATAGCTGAAAGCCCCCCTGCAGTATGTTTTACATCAAGGCATATTAAAGCAGTTATTGTGCAATAAAAATGTGCAGAAGATGTTTTTTCATTTTTTCGTTTGTTTGTTTGGTGTGTAAAGCATTACATGGTCACA
Organism: Prochilodus magdalenae; assembly: GCA_024036415.1. NCBI lineage: Eukaryota > Metazoa > Chordata > Actinopteri > Characiformes > Prochilodontidae > Prochilodus > Prochilodus magdalenae. The sequence goes on from JAMWET010002554.1 coordinate 60,293, forward strand.
ACCAACTGGAAGTAATTTCCCAGCAGTGGGAAACTGAAGGAAGTTTTGTGTTTTTTAGTGAAAAGCACCACTTCATGCGTGTGCTGTTTGCAAAGCGCGGCCCCGGAAGGTTCGTGGTTTAAAAATTGTCACCACTGAAACTGAGTTTTTGTTTACCCTGTTTTTGTTTGAAGTTGGGTACCCTTACCCGGTTAGTTTTATCCGAGCAGGTGAGCGGTGCGGGGTGAGAGCAGAGACATGATTTTTGCTTGGTGCCTGCTGAGCAGCTTTTTCAGGAAAGGCCTCCCATTCCTGCTGAGAGTCTCACAGATCCTAGCAAAGTTCTAGTGAGCCTCATGTTGACTATTTTGCTGTGCAAATGATTGTTTATTTAATTTTTTTAAAACCCTGTCTAAAATTTCTTGCCTGTGATTGTCAGTCGCTTGAAGCTCAACATTATTATTATTATTATTATTATTATTATTATTATTATCTTCATTATTATTATGTTTTTTTTCTAATAGGGATATTAAATGTGACTATTTGACAAACTAAATCATTCCGCTGAAAATGGCGAGGGGGAAAACTGTGTTGTGTTCGGCTGAATAAGTGAAAAGAAGGAACTTATGCAAAACTAATTTTAATGACGCCATTACTTTTCTCTAAATTCCAGATTTAGGTCGTATTGTGTTTTTATGGTATGTCTGCTGGGATGTTAAAAATGTTCAGTGTTCAGTAAATATGTTTAAGCTGCAGTTTAGTACAGGGGTTGGACAATGAAACTGAAACACCTGTCATTTTAGTGTGGGAGGTCTCATGGCTAAATTGGACCAGCCTGGTGGCCAATCTTCATTAACTGCACATTGCACCAGTAAGAGCAGAGTGTGAAGGTTCAGTTAGCAGGTAGAGAGCAACAGTTTCTGCTCAAAATACTGCAATGCACACAGCATTATGGGACCATACACCAGAGTTCAAAAAGAGGACAAAACAAAACTGGTTGGTGGCACGTCTTTGCTGGGCGCATGGCCATCTGTGGAACCAAAGGGGACAGCAAGGTCTTTGTGATGTAATCAAGAGCACGGTATCCAGGGTAATGTTCCAGCATACCACCAAGAAGGGACGGAAACCTCCACACCAGCAAATCACGTAGTGGGACCTGGCCACTATATCCTGCAAGAAGAAATGGCTTTTAAACTCCCTCCTGGACCACTGTGGTTTTTTTTTCCAGGCGGACGCAGTAATAATGGTTCATTTTCCCAAGACCAGCTGACCGCTGGTATATTGGCCGCAAAAAGGAGGCCCTACACCATACTAATAAATGAACTGTGGTCCTAAAAAAACCAGGGTGTTTTCAGTTTCGTTGTCCAAAACCCTGTATGTCTGGCATGTTTGTTTTTGTCAAACCAATGAATTCCTGTAATCAGCAGAGTAAATTACCGAAGCACTTGTTTTTTAAAAATATTCGGTCATTAATCAAATAAAAAAATAAAAAATGAAGGCAGAGCATGATTGAAAAGCGAAAGGGGATTTAGTCCCTGAAGTTGGTGTCCGGACTCTTGAAACCAGGTCCGGTAGAATAACATCTTGGAGGAGCAATCCGTTTGATATCCGCACACTGCTTGTTTTCAAAACCCATGGTCCACCTGCGTGTGTTTCTCAGGTGGGGCAGGAGAAACCCAACCAAGAGAAAGTCCCGTCCTGAAAACTGGTGACATCATCACCTCCAACCCCTCCAGAGTGCCCATCCCATCCGGAAATCGTGCCGCAGGAGGTTTGCCTTCACCCGATGGCCGGTGAGTTTTTTTTTTGCGCGCATGCGCTTGCATCGAACATCAAGGTCAGAACCAACAGACTGGTAGTCCTCACGCAGTGGGGGGCCGCCAGCCGCTAATCGCTCCACGCAGGAAGGGCCCAAGTCCCGGCCCCCCGAAGTGTCCCCAGGTGCTTTCTGGTAAAGTTTTTTACAACGGGTCCTCCCCGTGGTCTCCGGTTTCCTCGGGGTGCTTCCAGCCTCGGCCCCTTCCCACAATCTGAAGACCATGCTTGTTGGTTGGAACTGGAGGATTTGCTAAAATTGCCCCCCCTTGGTA
>JAMWET010002555.1:0-30621 GCA_024036415.1 Prochilodus magdalenae
AAAGTATAAACATATCGACCCAGTAAGTCGTATGTAAAAGTGGTGATTCAGTATTCTAGTATGTTGGCCATGGTCGTAAGGGTATGGATCTTACAGCCAAGATGGCACTCCCACTGCGACTGAGCAGACCATACTGTCCTCTCCAGCTTCCCTAACAGGCTGATGACCTCACCACTCATCCTGCAGTGTTATCCATGATTTAGCCTATGCCTCGTCCTGTGCCTCTCACTACATCTGTGTTCATCTTAGAAGTTGCTAAGAAGACTAGCACTCCAGCACTGTCAGACCTGTCTCCTTCCCTCGAGTCCATCTTGTCTCCTGACTTTTGTCTGTCCTGTAAGGAGGAAACTGGCACAGCATCTTCTATGTTTGCCTACCTGTGTGAAATGATCAAACTGCAAGTTGCTCTGGATTAGAGCATCTGCTAAATGGCATAAATGCAAATGTGTCTGTCCTCTCTCCTGTATCTCTGTCTATCCTGTCTCCTGGCCTTGTGTCTGCCCTGACTGCTGCCCTGGACAGTTTAGCGAGACTTTTTCCATCATTGTAATTATTGGTTTCTAACTTCTTCAAAATATGATGGCTGTTGATTTAATAGAATACTTACATCGGGTCTTAAATCTGCCGCTTTCCCATAATATCTTTCAGCTGCCTCGTTCAGGCTGGCTTGCCTAAAAAGAAGACACACAAAATATGTATTAAAATACATCCAACCTCTTACAGTAAGTATTCTGATCTGGGATTTTATTGACAACCCAGGCTGCTCAAGTATTGGGCTGGTTGGGGTGGCCACGATGAGATGTTAAAATGTGGGCTACGTTGCACTGAAGTGGGGGGAGAGAGGACATAAGTAAACGGACATGGTGGTCTAAACTTAAATGCCCTGTGTTTGTAGGGTTTGTGTGGTATCCTGAAGACAGAGGAGATCAGTCAGAGAGAGGGGCAGTGTGGGATCTGGGGTTCCTATCCCTCATCCATCAGCGCAGTCTCCAGTCCTTTACATCTCACAGCTTGCAGTCTGTAAAAGATCGTCTCTCATTCACACATGGAAACACACCTGAGCATATGAGCCGCACTGAAAACTACATCAAACTCAGAGCTGTCCAGTTCAGCAGCTTTCTCCGCCATCACAGCAGCTTCAGAGACACGAGACTGCTCCAGCAGAAACTGACCTGAAAGGTGAAGGGGGGAAGGGGGTTAAATATCTTGAGATTGGTTTTATATGACTCTGAAAGTAATGTGATCAAAAAGCGATATGCACATGCCTCATGCAACCATAATTTTCATTGTATGTAGCGAATTAAGCATCGATCTCCTATATTTTAGCTTAGGAACAGTACCAGAGGTGGTAGAGTCCATAAGCAAGGTCAGAGAATAGTTGTGGTTCTGTGTATGATAGTCTCATTATGCATCTTTCAAAAACATAACAACCTAATACAGAACCGTGTTCATAAGCACGTCAGAACTAGTTCAACACTATCCTGCTCAACAGTAGCTTAAATGCAATATTTATTGAGCTACACATACAGAAGTAGTGGCTCTCAGTATGCCTCCATGCTTGCTAATGCAACATGCCAGACATCTCAGCACCAGAGATGGCCACAAGTCACAAAATACAAGTCCAAGTCAAGTCACGAGTCTTTAGGTTAGAGTCCAAGTCAAGTCATGAGTCTTTAGGTTAGAGTCCAAGTCAAGTCATGAGTCTTTAGGCTAGAGTCCAAGTCAATTCACGAGTCTATAGGTTAGAGTCCAAGTCAAGTCACGAGTCTTTACACTAGAGTCCAAGTCTTAAGTCAATTTACACAAAGCATATATAGTAACGGTAGCATAAAATGTAGATTAAAAAAACACAACAGATTAACTTTGTGTGCAAAACACAACTGTATTTTTTACAGTCCAACTTTTTTTTCTTTTCTTTGTTTTTTTTGTTTAAATGCTACATATTTCCTTACAATATTTACTCACAAAAATGACATGCTCTACAACTCTCAAACAGAACAAACTAGAAACAATATCACTTCCTGTTTCGGCACCATACTCTGCCTCAAACACTTCCGGTTTCAGGCCAGCTTAAGGGGTTAACAATGTATGTTATATTGCTGGAATGATGGCTAAACGGCTAAGCGGCTAGCAAAAACCTATCCGGGTGTGTTTTCAGATGCTTATGAAGTTGGATGTGGTTGATCCAGTGTCTTTAATCTGTTTTCCACACTCTCTGCACGTTGCCACTCTTCTGTTATATGCTAGGATTTCGAATTCAGATTAAACCAAAGGCTACCACGTACGGCGCTCCCGCCGAAGCCATGCTACAGTGTCGTGTTTACACTTGGCGCCGCTCACTGATATCACGCACGCGCTTAAGTCGGATGTTGTGATTGGTCCGTGTCCGTGGGCCGTGTCCCAAATCAACGAAATAAAGTACACATACGCAAAGGAATTATTTTCCTGTAACTTCCGCACACCGTGCCTGGATGGTAATGGAAAGAAACTTGATGTTCATGTGTTATTTTGGACGAGTCGAGTCGGGAGTCATTATAGACGAGTTACAAGTCAAGACTGAAGTCTACTTATATGCAACTCAAGTGCGACTCGACTGCTCGGCATGGAGTTGTAGAGCTACCCAGTAATCCATCCCATGCAGCTTGAATACTCTCACACAGTTATGCAAGTTTTGCGGTAGGGGTGGAGTGGGAGTGACACCAGGCCCTCTGGACATGTGATGTGTGACAACAAGCCGTTTATCTCCGTGCTGATCGTGGTGCTTCCACACACAGATTCGATGGTCATCTCCACCACGACAATAGCAGGATTCACCACTGAAGACGAACCACTGCCATTCTGAGTCACTCCATGACAGTCCATTGCGGTCTTTGGTGACGTTGACGTGGTTTTTAGGGGGAGTCATCGTAACGGTCTGCGTGCACGTAGTCCTGCCTCGTGTAGATGTCTGCCAATAGTGCTGGGGTTAACAGGATGACTCATGAGGACAACACTGCTCGCGGAACGCCTGCCATCGTGGCTAAGTCAGGTACAGTGATACGGTTCGTCCCTGCTTATGTCACACAATTCTCAACGTCACATACCTGTTTGGTAAAATTCATTCCCGTCGGGTGCAACTTTTTCTTCACATTAGCTCACAGGATATCACACTGATTTATGAAAATCCATAGCCTGCATACTTTATTTAGCATAACGAAGCCCAGATTAACCATACCAGGCACTGGGCTTCCATGATGACAGGTTTGTAGATTTTTTTTTTTTTTTTGCACAGTGCTGAATGTCTTATAATGAAATGAAAGATGAATGTGGTAGAAATGTGCTATAATTTCAGTCCTTTTAGTAAACATGTTGTTTATGTGTATCAGTCATGCACTGAAGATCTAAAGAGGAAGATGTAACATGAATACTGTCAGAAGTGAAGTTCAAGTCGGCTTTACTAACACTCAAAGAACTACCACTTAAAAAGGAGCTAGCCTTGTCATGCTAAATTGTAGCCAGTTATACTTCAAAAGTGTAACAAAAACATTAAACCCATGTACACAGATTATATACTCATGTACTGCTCATTATCATATTACAATATAAACAAGAGTCATTCAGGGTAGTTACATTTGCATTTCAGGCATTTAGCTGACGCTCTTATCCAGAGCAACTTACAAGGTTACTCTTATTACAGGTAGGCCAATGTAGTGTTAGGAGTCTTACCCAAGGACTCTTATTGGTGTAGCTCAGCATTTGCTACCTAGACTGGGATTTGAACCCCTGTCTCCGACATGGGGTAATAGTTGCTTGGTGGGTGAAGGTATTAACCGCTGAGCCACACCAACCACACAGTTAGATGTGAAATGGCTCATTGTCGGGATATTTACACTTTTACAGTGGTGGTAACTGGAACCTGGGGTCACCATGTTAACAACATCAACATGTCCATTTATTTATTATCCCTAACCACCAGCGAACCTACACGTGGTTTTATATGTCATGCTGGTGAATTAGAGCTAAATCTGAAAAAAGGATGTTTACTTTGTGGACAATTTTATCTTACAACAACCGTCATGTTTTATTTTTTATTTTTATTTATTTATTTTTTAAATTTGTATTTGTGTCTGTGCTGTTTTTGTGAAACTGCTACTGGCTGCTAAATTTCCTTCAGGATCAATAAAGTGTCTATCTATCTATCTATCTATCTATCTATCTATCTATCTATCTATCTCTCTCTCGCTCTCTGTCTCTCTCTCTCGCTCTGTCTGTCTCTCTCTCTCTCTCTCTCTCTCTCTCTCTCTCTCTCTCTATCTATCTATCTCTCTCTCTCTCTGTCTCTCTCTCTCTCTCTGTCTCTCTCTCCCTCTATATCTATCTATTTATATATCTATATATCTATATAGCTATCTATCTGTCTCTGTCTATCTATCTTCCCTAACCGCCAGCAGTTGTGGGCTGGAGGTTAGGGAACCAGCCTTGTGACCGGAGGGTTGCCGGTTCGATTCCCTGAGCCTACAGTAACGACTGAGATGCCCTTGAGCAAGGCATCTAACCCCTAACTGCTCCCCGGGCACCGTGGATAGGGCTGCCCACCGCGCTGGGTAAGTGTGCTCACTGCCCCCTGGTGTGTTCACTAGTGAGTGTGTATGTGGTGTTTCACTTCACGGATGAGTTAAATGAATTCAAATAAATGGAGACATTAGGTAAAAACTTCATTACCAGTCTATTATAAAACAATATCTCACATCACACAGCAAATTCATAACCAGTTAACGTAATAGTGTTCTGTGATGCAGCTTTTAGAGACAATAAAGACGTATGGTTACCTTCATTACCACTGTCAACAAACCCAATTCAGCAAGTCGCTGATTGCGTGATTATACATGAGGGCTTACTGGAAGAGGGTCACATGCAAAGAGGTCAGGCAGCTTCTTTTGCACATGCTCACCTCGGCCTCTGTGTTGCGGTAGCCAGATACCACAGCCCATATCCCACACAGAAACTGCCAAACAAGCATTTGATTTGTATCACTATTAAATTCAGGAGGCAGAAACCGGTAACTGACCTCTGTTGTTGGCTGTTGGATGTTATGTTTCATAAGTCCTACAATAAATAATTCTGAAGTTTTTGTGGTGCATCATGCGTCGTTCTCTGCACAGACACTTTTCTAGATCAAACACAGAGGGCTGACTGAAATACATACACCACTGTAGTCATGTTGGCATTTTGCAGTCAGTGCCAGGTTGTAGATTTTGTTTGTCCTGTGAACAGTATTCTCTTAAATATCACTGTATGTTCCGAATTAAGAGGTCAAAATATTACAATATGAACATTGCTACATGTAAACTAAAGCCACTATTAAAGGGATTTCCCTGTAAGGTATTGTAGGTTCTGCAGTAATCCGTTCTTCATCTGATACTCACTAAAATATGACTGTACGCAGTACAGGACTTTTGCCAATGTCTTGTTAAAATGTTCAAATGTGTTTTTTACAAAGGGGTTTTATAGAGGTAATTCATTCATTCAAGCTATAAAAAAAAAAAATCAAGCTATACCGAGAGTTTCAAATATGGCCAAATCAAATCACTTTATTGTCACATCACATTTTCACAGGTGTGAAGGTGAGTGAAAAACGTAGGTGCATAGTCCCTTACAGTACTTCAGTACAAACATATAAACAGACAATAAATATATACAGTACTAAGCACTAAAATCTCTGTTACACTAATTTACAGTTATGAATAAAAGTTATGAATAAAAACTATAATATATGTAGATGTACACATTACCATATAGCACTATGGTAAGGCTGAGGCCATAGCACAAACTACAGGATGACCCATGACTTTAGTGATCTTCTGGGGGACTGTTATTTTGACACTGCATCCTCTGTTTCCATGAATTACTAGCGCTCATCATTGTCACATTTGATATTTGTTTTAGTTTCCTCTCTGTCCTCAAGTGTGCTGATAGGCTTCAGAGATACAGTGGGGTGCAAAAGTTTGGGCAGCCTTGTTAATTTTCCTGATTTACCTTTATAAAGCATTGATTGTTTGGATTAAAAAATTCCGTTAAATATATCATATAGAGGGACAAACACGGTGATATTTGAGAAGTGAAATGAAGTTTATATGAATTACAGAAAGTGCACAATAATTGGTTAAACAAAGGTGCATAAATTTGGGCACCAAAAAAAACCCATAACTCAATATTTAGTAGATCCTCCTTTCGCAGAAATAACAGCCTCTAAACACTTCCTATAGCTTCTAATGAGAGTCTGGATTGTGGCTGGAGGTATTTTAGAACATTCTTCTTTACAAAACATCTCTAGTTCATTGAGGTTTGATGGTTTCCGAGCATGGACAGCTTTCTTTAAGTGACACCACAGATTTTCAATAATATTCAGGTCTGGGGACTGAGATGGCCAATCCAGAACGTTGTACTTGTTCCTCTGCATGAATGCATTAGTAGATTTTGAGCAGTGTTTAGGGTCGTTGTCTTGTTGGAAGATCCAGCCCCGGCGCAGCTTCAGCTTTGTCACTGATTCCTGGACATTGGTCTCCAGAATCTGCTGATATTGATTGGAATCCATGCGTCCCTCAACTTTAACAAGATTCCCAGTCCCTGTACTGGCCACACAGCCCCACAGCATGATGGAACCACCACCAAATTTTACTGTAGGTAGCAGGTATTTTTCTTGGAGTGCTGTGTTCTTTTTCCTCCGGCCCTTGTTATGCCCAAGTAACTCTATTTTAATTTTATCAGTCCACAGCACCCTATACCAAAATGAAGCTGGCATGTCCAAATGTGCTTTAGCATACCTCAAGCGGCTCTGTGTGTGATGTGGGCGGAGAAAAGGCTTCCTCTGCATCACTCTCCCATACAGCATCTCCTTGTGTAAAGTGCGCTGAATAGTTGACCGATGCACAGTGACTCCATCAGCAGCAAGATCATGTTGTAGGTCTTTGGTGCTGGTCTGTGGGTTGACTCTGACTGTTCTCAACATCCTTCGCTTCTGTTTATTCGAGATTTTTCTTGGTCTGCCACTTCAAGCCTTGACTTGAACTGTGCCTGTGGTCTTCCATTTTTTCACAATGTTTCTCACAGTGGAGACTGAAAGCTGAAATCTCTGAGAGAGCTTTCCGTATCCTTCCCCTAAACCATGACGGTGAACAGTCTTTGTTTTCAGGTCATTTGAAAGTTGTTTTGAGACTCCCATGCTGCGACTCTTCAGAGAAGATGCAAAGAGGAGAAAAACTTACCATTGCCCCCCTTAAATACCCTTTCTCATAATTGGAGTCACCTGTGTATGGAGGTCAAGGGTCATTGAACTTACCAAACCAAATTAGAGTTCCAATAATTAGTTCTAAAGGTTTTGAAATCAATAAAATGACAACAGTGCCCAAATTTATGCACCTGCCTAATTGTGTTTAACCAATTATTGCACACTTTCTGTAAATCATATAAACTTCATTTCACTTCTCAAATATCACTGTGTTTGTCCCCTATATAATATATTTAACGCAATTTTTTTTATTCAAACAATCAATGCTTTATAAAGGTAAATCAGGAAAATTAACAAGGCTGCCCAAACAACAAGTATTTGATACACTGCTGATTTTTCAGGTTTTCCCACTTGCAAAGCATGTAGAAGACTGTAATTTTTATCATAGGTACTCTTCAACTGTGAGTGATGGAATCTAAAAGAAAAATCCAGAAAAATACATTGTATGATTTTAAATAATTAATTTCCATTTTATTGTGGGAAATAAGTATTTGATACACCAGAAAAAGAAACTTAATATTTGGTACAGAAACCTTTGTTTGCAATTACAGAGATGAGACGTTTTCCTGGTAGTTTCTTGACAAGGTTTGCACACACTGCAGCAGGGATTTTGGCCCACTCCTCCATACAGATCTCCTCCAGAGCCTTCAGGTTTCGTGGCGTTAGTGTGCGCTGGGCCACACGGACTTTAAAGCTCCCTCCAAAGATTTTCTATTGGATTCAGGTCTGGAGACTGACTAGGCCACTCCAGGACCTTAAGATGTTTCCTACGGAGACCACTCTTTAGTTTGCCCCTGGCTGTGTGTTTTTGGGTCGTTATCATGCTGGAAGACCCAGCCCACGACCCATCTTCAGTGCTCTTACTGAGGGAAGGAGGTTGTTGGCCAAAATCTCACGATACATGGCCCCCATCCATCCTTCCCACAATACGGTGCAGTCGTCCTGTCCCCTTTGCAGAAAAGCATTCCCCAAAGAATGATGTTTTCCACCGCCATGCTTCAACGGTTGGGGATGGTGTTCTTGGGGTTGTGTACTCATCATTCTTTCCTCCAAACATGACGAGTGGGAGAGTTTTAAACCAAAAAGTTCTATTTATTTTTGTCTCATCAGAACCCACATGACCTTCTCCCATTCCTCCTCTGGATCATTCAGATGGTCATTTGCAAACTTCAGACGGGCTTTGACATGCGTTGGCTTGAGGAAGGGCAACCTTGCGTGCACTGCAGGATTTTTAATCCTTGACGGCGTAGAGTGTTACCGATTGTTTTCTTTGAGACTGTGGTCCCAGCTCTATTCAGGTCATTGACCAGGTCCTGCCGTGTAATTCTGGGCTCATTCCTCACCTTCCTCAAGATCATTGATGCTCCACGAGGTGAGATCTTGCATGGCGCCCCAGACCGAGGGAGATGATCCGTTATTTTGCATTTCTTCCATTTTCTAATAATTGCACCAACAGTTGTTGGCTTCTCACCAAGCTGCTTGCCTATTGTCCTGTAGCCCATCCCAGCCTTGTGCAGGTCTACAATTTTATCCCTGATGTCCTTACAAAGCTCTCTGGTCTTGGGCATTGTGGAGATGCTGGAGTCTGACTGATTGAGTGTGTGGACAGGTGTCTTTTATACAGGTAACGAGTTCAAACAGGTGCAGTTAATACAGGTAATGAGTGGAGAACAGGAGGGCTTCTTAAAGAAGAAGTAACATTTCTGTGAGAGCCAAAATTCTTACTGGTTGATAGATGATCAAATACTTATTTCCCACAATAAAATGGAAATTAATTATTTAAAAATCATACAGTGTATTTTTCTGGATTTTTGTTTTAGATTCCATCACTCACAGTTGAAGAGTACCTATGATAAAAATTACAGTCTTCTACATGCTTTGCAAGTGGGAGAACCTGAAAAATCAGCAGTGTATCAAATACTTGTTCTCCCCACTGTATATATATATATATATATATATATATATGTATGTGTGTGTGTGTGTGTGTGTGTGTGTGTGTGTGTGTGTGTGTGTGTGTTCTGTCCTTACTGGAAAAGGAACTGGCTGGAGCAGCATACAGCAGAGATTAAGTTAAAACCCAAGGTCTCCTTTATTCTTTGTTTCATTTACTTTTTTGAGTTTGCCTTTTCTTTTCTCTTTTATTGTAAAACAAAAATAAACAAATACAATACATATGTTTATTAAGCATTACATATAATTTGTCTAAACTCTTTATAAAAATATTGCATTAGCTTCTACAAACATATCAAAATGAACTGATTATCTCAGAGGCAACACTGCATAGCTCAGTCTACATTAGCATTCTCGAGAGCTAACTGCCATATATACACACTAGCAGAAACGCTAACATGTTAAGCTAAAACCTCAGACACTTCTACAGCTTTTTGTGTTTCCATCACAAACATATTTAACCTACAGGGAGGGGGTGTTGGATCTATATCTTGTTTGAAGTTGAAGTTTATTGTGAATATAAACTATAAAAACAATGAAGACATTGGCGGTGGTCTCTCAGTCACATGATCCATGGTCCGAGGCTCCTCCTTCACATCATCATAGTCTGTAAATAAATAAATGAAATATTATAAATTAAATGTATCTATTTAGACTAAATTTATCTGAACACTTATATTTTTTGATGACAGTGATTATGCTTAGGCGTGTGAGTGAGATGCTACACGGCTGCTAGTAACTACAGTGTTTTTTATTTACTGTGTTTAATAATTAGTATTATCATGTATACTTTACTTCAGTTCCAAACATCAGGCTGAGCCAGACAGATCTAGAGTGAGACCCACTCAACTCTGCTGAAGAATTAATCAAGTAAACACCTTATAGTCAGTAGCACTAACTGTACTTTGAGTGCATTAGTAAAAAATCAGTCTTATCTGAACAGTCTCCACGTGGGTAAGTATAACTGTAGCAATGCTGTTACATGTATGACTAAAGGATGAAGACTCTCTGCACCACGTCACCATAATGAGAGCACTCACATTCTCACCATATTCTGTAAATAAAGTATAAATGTTTTCATCATGCAGCAGTGTACACAACCAGAGCAGACACTCACCTTACCCCTCCTACACCCTGTCCAGATGTGATGACATCATCATAATTCTCAGATGTGTCCCCTAATCCACACAATAAGATTCATTATAACAATAAGCAATATAACTCATATTTTACTCAGTTTTAAATGATTTATCTACATTCAGTAAAACTTACTCAGCATAATGTTGGAGTTTGGTCCAGTAACAGCATCATCATAGTTATCTGTCATGTCTTCTGTCAGAATGTAGATCAATATCATTAAATCAGCATCAGTATCATCAGTGACTGTGTTCATGTTGGAGATTACAGTAGTGTTACATCACTAGTCATACCTGTTACAACAGCTGAGCTCTGATTTGCCGTGATGACATCATCATAATTCTCTAAACCAAAACATAGGGATATTAATAAATCCACTGGGGCAATTTTTAAGGGGTAGGGAATAGTAAACCTCCACATATGTCAGAATATCAGGCATGTGCACAAATAGACCCCAGGTGGCGCTCAAGAACCTGTGCTTTTGCGCATTACTCAAACATCTCTATCCAGCCAAACTCACTCAGACAATATGTTCTAGGTGCGTTCACATCACAAGTCTCATTGCTCAGGTCTGATTTTTTGCCTCCTGAGACCCCTGCATCCTCATATGAGGACATTACATTTCTGCTTCTCTGCACAATGATATTTTTCAAAACGTTGACCCTTTGACCTCATATGAGGGCATTGATTTTTTAGGAGTCACTGAGGAGTCATATGAGGAGAAATTAAAATTGCACACCAACCAAGTCCGGGTCTCAGGAAGTTATATCTGATCTTCCTAACATGATGGAACTCAAATCTACCCTCACTGTGAAGGAGCTAGCATGCTGAAGAAACCTGCATGTGGAAATCAGTAATGTCACATGAATGAACTTTCTGCATCACAAACCTCAAAGTAACCAGCAGAACAAACCCTTTCTGCTAGGACTATCAGCTCTCAGCTGCTCAGTACTGGAGTGAGATGGAGATAAAATGGGTCAGCTGTGCTGCTGTGCTGCTTTTTCTATAGTATTAATAGGCAACACTTCCACAGGACCACATACGAGAGTGGCCTTAGATCTCATTTGATGAGATCAGGTTTGTGTGTCCACACAGCTCTGTAAACATCAGTTCTGTGTCACATTAGAAGCAAAAATCAGAGCGTGAGCCACTTCTGCCTAAGAGAGGATTAGCAACAAGCAGGCTAGTCTGGCACAAAATAGTGTCGTCAGTAAAAACGAGTGCATTATGTGGTTAATAGTTTATGTTCTAGTTTATGAACATAGTGAGGCTAAACCTGCTGGTAGTTGTAGGCAGTAAAGTGGTACAGAGCCTTTACAAACTCAGATATGAACGTTTACTGTTGATCTAACTGTATTGTAATATTATTAAAACCCTACAATTTATTTTTACTGCACAAACGAGTTGGGAGTCTCTAAATCAGACCAGAGAAGGCTGCACTGGTATATCACCTGAGCATGTCTTTCTAAAATGGGCCTGCACAGCGTTCACCCTATGTACCTATACAGCTGCAGCACTGATGTGGAAATCCATTTCACTGCAGAACAGACTCTAAAACATCAAAACACAAACACACCTGCCACACTGTCAGTGAGCTGTCCAGCTGTGATGACATCATCATAGCTCTCTGTGTCCACTTTTGCTGGATCACCTGCATGAAATACAAAATGACTTTACAAACACTGTATTCATCGTTTACTTTGTGATTAATAATGCAAACGTAATAAAATCATGTTAATATTAAAGAAAGGAACTCACTTTTCAAGCCACTGGTGGCAGCATCGTCATAATATTCAGCCTTTTCATCCATCACTGGCTTTGCTGGGAGAAAGACAAACTTTATAACTCATTCAGTAAAGTTTCACTGTGAGAATCATTTCAAAATTCTAAATTTCAGTGCTATGAGTTATGACCAGCACTATGTCACTATTAACATTACAAAGGGAATCAACTCTGCCTTAAACCTCTGTTCTACAGACAAATAGACTCTTTAGCACAACAAGCTTCTTTCACATTTAAGTAAAAGAGCTGCACATACTACTAGAGATACTTACTCTATCAGAAGAGAGATGGGCTATTAAAGCTTGGCATTTTGTTTGGGACATAAATATCACAGTCAAGCAATAACAGTGCCAAGTTTTACTTAATCAGCTCTCAAAATACTGTGTACATGTGAAAATCGAGTAAACGGTCGTTATAGAGAACAGGCCTTTAAAGATGACTGTAATACACATTCACTTAATGGAGTTTAACACACACATGATCTGGGCCTCTTACCTGGGAGAAGCTGGTCATCCACATCCTCATATCCTGAATGTTGACTTTCAGAGAGGATACTTCCTGTTAGAGTAGAACAGAACAGTCATCTAACATGATCAGAATGCAGAACCCACAGGGGTGGGTCAGTATTAGTCTAACCAGTTGAGGGCATTGTCAATAAGAAATTCCCATTGTAGCTGGCCAGTGGAATGACGGGCTCCAGTATAAGCTTCAGCAGTGGTTTTGGAGACGTCTGGTTCCTGTCCTGACTCTTGCGAATGATTCTGACTGTTTATTTAATGATTTAATAGGTAAATAGTAAAAGAACTTTTCATTTACAGTTTCCACTTTAACTCCATAAAAGATCTCACAGGTGAATTGTTCTACACAAAGAGAGTATATGAAATAATAGACCTGAATCATGTATGTGGATAACACTCTGCAGTACAGCTTCATGGTAGTAACTATGCCTGAACAAATTATGCATAAACATAGCAATAATGAATAATAGCAATAATGAACAACATGTTATGAACAAACATGACGTGGAACTGTCTGTTCCTGCAGTTGTTCATTTAAACAAAATAAAAATTAATCTGTTAACTAATATTAATTAACACAGTAAATATGATTAACTAAGTTAGTAGTAACTGGAAACAGGTTGTGAAAGAATGTATTAAATAAATAATTAAAAATATAAATAATAAGAACAAAGTAAGTGCTTTGATGTTTCATGGACACTGGACACGAGCTTCAGGATAAATAATCAATACACTGAATAGAAAGAGGATATGAATATTATAACAGTTAAGAGTATTAAGACCTATTAGAGAGAATAGACAGGATTGTAATAATGAACACATTTTTATGTTAGTGAGGTAAATGCTGCAGGTGATCGAGTTAAAAAAGCTGCATCACCTACCAGGAACACTTATACATCACTCACCCTTTCGAGTAAAATCATTATTTCCAGTGATGAATCTGCGGTCAACCTCCTCATAGACTGCCTCAGTCAGAGTCTTACGCCTCCTCTTAGAGAGCACTGTGAGGGAGACAGAGAGAAACATGGAGCCAGGTCAGTAGAAGAGGAGACTGATGACAGATTGAAGGACTAATGGTGTTTAGAGAATGTACAGAAAGTGGATTGTAGATGATCTCTGAATCTCTCTACCTCTCCTGAGCCGTCTGTTCTGGTACAACAGCACAACCAGGGACACTAAGGCCAGGAAGAGCACCACTCCCAGAACCAGGAGAGACACTGGATATGTGTATGAAACAGCTGGTAGAGGAGTTTGTTGAGTAGTGGCTGTTGGAAATAAAAACACTGATCTAATCTCTGTGGAAAGTTACACAATGTGTTTACAATGATTAGAAAATACTCCGAAACAAAAACCTGTCAAGATGGAGGCAGTGGTTCTTGCTGTGGGAGGTGGAGGCACAGATACATCTATGAATACAGAAATAAAACTTCAAAATATTAAACATCAAAGTACCACCAGGCCTACAACTGTGCAAAGAGAAAATAATATAAATGTAGCTGATATTAATAAGAACATCAAAGCTGTCCGGCACCGTATTAGCACTGGGTTTAAAGTGTTATGTTTTTAGACTCCAAAACACAGCTTCTCTGACCTGTACAGGTGACTCCAGCATGCTGCCTGTGGGAGCAGTCAGTGTGGTTCAGGGAATGAAGACAGTCCCACAGGTGAATCTCATTCCCTCTACACTTCACTCTGTTCATCCAGATATGCCCTTCATCAGCACCCACAGCACTCCTATCCGCACTCAGTGCCCGCCCACAGCCCATCTGCCTGCAGACCACCTGAGCATCCCTGATGTCCCACAGATCAGCACAGACAGACCCCCAACCAGAGTTATGATACACCTCCAGCCTCCCAGAGCAGCTTCCCTCTCCTCCCCTCAGCCTGAGAGGCAGGTGATCTATATAACACACCACATTACAGATGGGGAGATACAGTAATGCTAATCAAGCAGGACAGACACAGATTCAGGAAAACCTACAACAAGCTTTAAAATATAACACAGGTTTTTACTCTGTGCAAAAAATACTGATTTTAAAGGGAATTAATGATTATAAAGAATATTTCCCCAAACCTTACTGGCGTGATCTAATGCTGTAAATTATGAAACTAGTTAAAGATTTTTCACCTTTTACAACTTTTTCATATCAGCCCTGCACACAGTGATAATTAGGATTTGTATTTGAGGATTGTGTTAAAGCAATCAGATAAAAAACTTATTTCGTACTTGAGCACTGTCTCTGGTGGGCAGATGAGGAGCATTTTAGATGGCTTCGTAACACCGGCTCATTTATGTCTTCTGTGAATGGAGAATATGAGAGTTGAGCAGTTATACATAAGATTGTTTGTTTATATGGTTATTGCTTTGGAAATTAAGTCAATTTTTCATCCTTCTTTGTTTCAAGAAAAGTATATAGTTTCTACTCAAATACATTCAAATAACCACAAGCTGCATACCTGAGCAGGTAATACGAGCCACATCATAGCGATTATCACATGTGTTCTGTCCCCAGGGAGAAGATGGACAGTGCCACAGAGTGGAGTCATGTTTCCTACATTTCAGATTATCCAGCCAGTTAGGAGCTGATCCCACTCTTGCTTTGCCATCCCTCTCATTGCCAGATCTTCCACAGTTCAGCTCCTGACAGATCAAAGTTGCTGTTTCTGCATCCATCCCATTTACACACACGTTACCCCAGGTTCCATTGTAGAACACCTCCAGATTCCCCTCACAGCCCTCAGTGAGTCTGATCTCTTTATACTCTGATGGAAGAAACATGACTTATGTTATTCTTCTAATTAAGATGAGGAAATGTTCCCTCCATCATTCATTCAGTGTGTAACATATACTGACACAAAGCCCAGTCTGTCACAAATGAAAACAAAATGATACATATGCATGAATGTGATAAAAACATTTTATGTTGTGGACATCATGGCAGCATCATCACCGTCAGCATCATCATTATCATCTCTCATGTGCTGATGCAGACTATCAATCATCATACTCTGCTCTGTACTAGTTAGTAGAACAGACTCTCACACACTACCAATGGGCTCTGAGATCCCAAGAGATGTGTTAATCACTGTGGAGCCAGTTTCAGTTTGCTACATCACTGTATCAATATTACACCTGATGTTCTACTTTACAGGGCACAGAAGTAAAAACTTTAGTCACTCATCTGGTTATGGGCCTGTTGATCATGCCCCTTTTACCCCAGTACTGAGGATAACTTTCCAGTACGGCTAAGCAAGGATGAAAGGGGGATTTAACTCAGTAAGGTTGAGGAAGACGGAACAGGGTGATGTGAACTTAGTGGGGTTAGTAGGGTTTTGGAGGGCTGAATACTGTGGTATGGTCTTGGTAGGGTTTTGGAGGGCTGAATAGTGTGGTATGGTCTTGGTAGGGTTTTGGAGGAGTGAATAGGGTGGTATGGTCTTGGTAGGGTGTTGGAGGAGTGAATAGGGTGGTATGGTCTTGGTAGGGTTTTGGAAGAGTGAATAGAGTGGTATGGTCTTGGTAGGGTTTTGGAGGAGTGAATAGAGTGGTATGGTCTTGGTAGGGTTTTGGAGGAGTGAATAGGGTGGTATGGTCTTGGTAGGGTTTTGGAGGAGTGAATAGGGTGGTATGGTCTTGGTAGGGTGTTGGAGGAGTGAATAGGGTGGTATGGTCTTGGTAGGGTTTTGGAGGAGTGAATAGGGTGGTATGGTCTTGGTAGGGTTTTGGAGGAGTGAATAGGGTGGTATGGTCTTGGTAGGGTTTTGGAGGAGTGAATAGAGTGGTATGGTCTTGGTAGGGTTTTGGAGGAGTGAATAGGGTGGTATGGTCTTGGTAGGGTGTTGGAGAAGTGAATAGGGTGGTATGGTCTTGATAGGGTGTTGGAGGAGTGAATAGTATGGTCTTGGTAGGGTTTTGGAGGAGTGTATAGGGTGGTATGGTCTTGGTAGGGTGTTGGAGAAGTGAATAGGGTGGTATGGTCTTGGTAGGGTTTTGGAGGAGTGAATAGGGTGGTATGGTCTTGGTAGGGTTTTGGAGGAGGGAATAGTGTGATATGGTCTTGGTAGGGTTTTGGAGGAGTGAATAGGGTGGTATGGTCTTGGTAGGGTGTTGGAGAAGTGAATAGGGTGGTATGGTCTTGGTAGGGTGTTGGAGGAGTGAATAGGGTGGTATGGTCTTGGTAGGGTTTTGGAGGAGTGAATAGTGTGGTATGGTCTTGGTAGGGTTTTGGAGGAGTGAATAGGGTGGTACGGTCTTGGTAGGGTGTTGGAGGAGTGAATAGGGTGGTACGGTCTTGGTAGGGTGTTGGAGGAGTGAATAGGGTGGTATGGTCTTGGTAGGGTTTTGGAGGAGTGAATAGTGTGGTATGGTCTTGGTAGGGTTTTGGAGGAGTGAATAGGGTGGTATGGTCTTGGTAGGGTTTTGGAGGAGTGAATAGTATGGTATGGTCTTGGTAGGGTGTTGGAGGAGTGAATAGGGTGGTATGGTCTTGGTAGGGTTTTGGAGGAGGGAATAGTGTGATATGGTCTTGGTAGGGTTTTGGAGGAGTGAATAGGGTGGTATGGTCTTGGTAGGGTGTTGGAGAAGTGAATAGGGTGGTATGGTCTTGGTAGGGTGTTGGAGGAGTGAATAGTATGGTATGGTCTTGGTAGGGTTTTGGAGGAGTGAATAGGGTGGTATGGTCTTGGTAGGGTGTTGGAGGAGTGAATAGTATGGTATGGTCTTGGTAGGGTTTTGGAGGAGTGAATAGGGTGGTATGGTCTTGGTAGGGTGTTGGAGGAGTGAATAGGGTGGTATGGTTTTGGTAGGGTTTTCGAGGAGTGAATAGGGTGGTATGGTCTTGGTAGGGTTTTGGAGGAGTGAATAGTGTGGTATGGTCTTGGTAGGGTTTTGGAGGAGTGAATACGGTGGTACGGTCTTGGAAGGGTGTTGGAGGAGTGAATAGGGTGGTACGGTCTTGGTAGGGTGTTGGAGGAGTGATTAGGGTGGTATGGTCTTGGTAGGGTTTTGGAGGAGTGAATAGTGTGGTATGGTCTTGGTAGGGTTTTGGAGGAGTGAATAGTATGGTATGGTCTTGGTAGGGTTTTGGAGGAGTGAATAGGGTGGTATGGTCTTGGTAGGGTGTTGGAGGAGTGAATAGTATGGTATGGTCTTGGTAGGGTTTTGGAGGAGTGAATAGTATGGTATGGTCTTGGTAGCGTGTTGGAGGAGTGAATAGTATGGTATGGTCTTGGTAGGGTTTTGGAGGAGTGAATAGTGTGGTATGGTCTTGGTAGGGTTTTGGAGGAGTGAATAGGGTGGTATGGTCTTGGTAGGGTGTTGGAGGAGTGAATAGTGTGATATGGTCTTGGTAGGGTTTTGGAGGAGTGAATAGTATGGTATGGTCTTGGTAGCGTGTTGGAGGAGTGAATAGTATGGTATGGTCTTGGTAGGGTTTTGGAGGAGTGGATAGTGTGGTATGGTCTTGGTAGGGTGTTGGAGGAGTGAATAGGGTGGTATGGTCTTGGTAGGGTTTTGGAGGAGTGAATAGGGTGGTATGGTCTTGGTAGGGTTTTGGAGGAGTGAATAGTGTGGTATGGTCTTGGTAGGGTTTTGGAGGAGTGAATAGTATGGTATGGTCTTGGTAGGGTTTTGGAGGAGTGAATAGTGTGGTATGGTGTAGTGTGGTAAACTTCATGTTTATTCTCCATAGACTAGACATAGTTGATTTAATTTGGTTTGTGGCTTTAATATTTAGGACGCTAGGCTAATTGTAGATAATGAATTGTGTTTATTATTGTGGTAAAAAATGATTACAAATTATTGCAAATTAGTGTCAAACAGCTAATGTTTTGCAAAGTGTGCTTTAGCATTGCATTTCGTGAGAACACGCTGAGGAATGAAATAGTAGTGAGGTCATTTCCTATAATGTTTTTAGGTGTCTGAGGCACTATATTAAAAATGAAAGTGCACAGAATTAATTTTTTTGCTTTCTACAATGGCTTGTTTCATATATCTGTACCTGAGCACACGACGCCTACATCCTCCTTATGTCCACATTCATCCTCTCCACACAGATGATATCTGCAGTTCCGCAGAGACGTCTCGTTTCCCTCACACTCCACTTCATTAAACCATATGGTCCCAGTTTTCCCAGGTTCCAAACTGGGCTGGTACCGGGACATTGAGGGCCACGCCACATTGAAGCTGTCTGCAGACCACCTGTGCATCCTCAATACCCCACAAGTCATCACACACTGTCCCCCATGAGCCGCTGTGGAAAACCTCCAGCCTTCCTGCACAGTCTCCTCCAGAACCAACCAGCCTGATGGAGTTAAACTTACCTACACACACACACACACATGCACACACGCATACACACACATACACATACACACACACACACACACATGCACACACACACACACGCACGCACGCACACACACACACACACACATGCACAGACACACACCCACACACATGCACACACGCACACACACACATACACACACACACACACATACACACACACACACACACATACACACACACACATGCACAGACACACACACACACACATGCACACACGCACACACACACACACGCACACATGCACATACACACACGCACACACGCACACACACACACATACACACACACACACATGCACAGACACGCACCCACACACATGCACACACGCACACACACACACATACACACACACAGACATACATACCACACTTTTAGAGATAACAACATAACCTGAATCCACATCTCAGTGATGTAAGTAACCAAACCAACTACTAGAAAACAGACTGAAGCTGAAGCTGAAGTCACTCCTATTCGCCAGCTTCTTATTTTGTAATGTTCTCTTTTCCACAATAAACTGTCCAGCAGTTTTCAGTAGAAGAGTATAATAATGGCTGTGCCATTTAAAAGGTGAACCCAAAAATCAAACAAGAAGTTTGGTGGAATTTACAGGTGACAAAGCCAGGTGACATCAGCCTTCATGGAAAATGGCACCTCCATTTATTTTTCTTTTTGTGTTGACCTTCAGCTGAAATTAAGCTGGACTTTTAATCTTCCATGACAAAAACTCATAGCATTTTTTGGTGATCGATTTACAATGATAATAATAATATAGTTTCTCTCATATTAGATGGTGTTTGGTAAGTTAATGAATTTACTTTACCAATCTAAAGCTCGTCTCTATGCTAGTTAGCTTCACAGTGTGTTATGTTGTGAAGGTTGGCTTGTGTTGAATTATAACACATACCTGAGCAGGTGATGTACAGTTGTTCTCTGGAGCTGCAGTTGACTGCTTGTGCACTGCTGCAGTTCCCCAGATGAGCTTCACTCCCAGAACAGTTGAAACCCGTCACACATACATGTTCGGGACTGGATGTAGATGAATTGGAGAAGCTGAGCTCAGTGCCACAGCCCAGCTGTCTGCAGACCACCGAGACCAGAGACTCGCTCCAGGAGTCCAGCAGAACTCTCCTCCAGTCCTGCCTGAAATACACCTCCACCTCCCCCTCACACTCTCCAGACAACCGTACTTGCCCCTCGTGTAACGCCAGAGAGGAGCCTAAAAGAAAGATATTAACTGTTCTTAGGGCAATGACCTGTTTGACCAATGCATAATTTATTTATGATATTTATTAACATATAAACACATACAGCACCGGTCATTAGGTCTCATTCACTATTCCTAGTGTACAAATGCTGATCAGTCTTTCTGTTCAGAAAGCTTAAGCTCATATCCCTGATTAGTTTAGACATTATTCTTTATACCAAGTATACAATAATAACCAATAATATGATGGTGCTTCTTCCATCCCGCATTGTTGATGAAAATCTCACCACGTGCAGAGACCCTCCCCAATACTTTGTTTCACTGACATCGATATGAAACGATAAGGTGTGTTTGATAGGATATCTCGGTTAGATTTATGATAAGGCTACGGTCATTCACATGCAGGCAGAGAATCTCTAGCTGTGTACATGACAGCACCATAATAGCACAGCTCAGCAGGTTTGGAAATATCATTTTTTATAAACACATGGGCTTTATCATTTCTGCTTACATGGATTTTGAGGCCATTTTAAATGGTTTAGTATGGTAAAGACAATTTCAGATTAGGAGTTGTTGATTAATCCCGACAGTTACAGAAATCTATATTTGTATGTAGATAATAAGCACAAATTGGTGCATGAGAACCAATATATTAATCACAACAATGAGACACCATGAATTAATAAGCCCACCTTTACAGATGACTCCAGCATCCTGTTGATGAGAGCATGCAGCTCGACTCCATGATGAAATGGGACATTGTGACAGGTGTGTTTCATTTCCCTGACAATCAAACACATCAGCCCAGATCCGGCCACTCCCCTCCCCAAACCAGTCTGATCCCACCACAGCCACAGCACTCCCACACTCCAGCTGACCACAGAGGACACTGGCAGCTCTCATATCCCAGCTTACATCACACACTGTGCCCCACTCACTGAGGTACTGGATCTCCACTCTGCCAGAGCAGAAGTCAAAGCCGTTCACCAGTCGAGCCCCTGTGTGACCTGAAAACACAACAGACAGTTTAACACATACAGCCGGTAACACGCTACAGAATCAAGAACAGAAAACTGCAACCAGACTTTCATATCATATCTGGTTGTGGTGGGTAGGTGATAAGCTGAATGAATTCCTTATTGGTTGTTATTGTGATTGGCTATGGTCGTCTAAATAAAAGGTACAGACTATTAGGTTTTCCCTGTTCTTTCTTCCTGTTGTGGATTTTAAAATAATTAAAAGGTAAAATAATAGGTAGTGAGATTCATTGTTTCATCGTTTTACCATTTTGTTATAATGCTGTTCACCCAAAGCACAGCATTCAGGGTATGTTGGGTGACTTTAAAAGATACAGGCGGCATTTCCAAAATCAGCATAATTATGTTTTTTAAGAAACAAATAATAACACAAAATATTACAAATATTTCTACATAGAAATAGTACATCATTCTCTGTAACTGTACCACGATTACTGTGTAAGTCTTGAAAGCTGACAGTCATTATTACACAGTGAGTAAATACTGAAAAAGTAAATAAAAAATTACTCTGAAGAAGTAAGTACAACCATCCTATCAAAACACATTTTAATGTCTGAATATAATAAGAATATTGTAGATATGAATAATGTAATGCACTATAGGAAGGTTTTGGTATATGTATATATAACACACTCTGGCATACATCTAGGTAAATATTTCTTGGGTATAATTATTTGAACAGCTATAGGAGACATAGGAGAAGGTGCTTTGTGGAACGAGGCAATATGGGCCATTGTTGGCAGCAATGCTTTACCTGCTTTTTAATTGATGTTTTTAAGGAACATTTTATACATAGTGTGGATCTGATAGAGCTTGTTTAGTTAACTGGAAGCTCTAATGCTGCGCTTGCTGGCTACAGGTGCTAGACTGCCTTATTTGGGAATATTGCAAAGGCTTTAAGCAAGATATCATGTAACACGAAATTAAACTGTAGATGTTAAAATGTCCTTAAATTAACAACCTAAAGTAAGTGTAACACAATGTTACAAAGTTACACATTCAGTGAGTAAGATCCTTTGGGTGCACAGGTGTGCATTTTAATAGCTGCACAGTTAAAACCATTGTAAAAGATGAATCCATACTAAAAGTTTTTAATTAGATACAATTGTGAGCCCTATCACATACTGAGAGGATTAGTTGAATGTATGTGAGTTTGGTATTGAGTCACCAGTAGAACCAGATCGGCCTGGGATATCAGTTTGCAACTTCCAGATTGCTGGTTTAGCCACTAGGCTACAGCTCATCCCTCACTTTACAGTATTACTAAAAGAGGTGCTAATACTAACAGTCTAACTGCACTGTGTTTTTGTGGGTGGCATATCTGCTTACAACATCCCTGCAAATAAACACAGATACAACTTTGTTTTAATTTTCAGGAATAAGAGTTCTATATTTTGAACATTTGGAAACCGTGTGATATCCCATTTTAATTTCACTGATCCCGATGGTGAAGGTGAACCCATGGTATGTGTAACATTGTTTGGAAAAGAATACTCTCACATCACTATTAATGCAAAACCAGTTTTTAGCACATTTTTAGAAAAAGTAAAAAAAAAATGTATAATATATTTATTGGTAAATAGCAGTTTAAAACATTGTTTGTCTACAATAGTTTGGTTTTAGCTTCTTTATTTGTTTACTAAAGGTGGGGAAGGTTAAGACCCAGTGGGATTAATCAGGTTAGAGGAAGAGTGAGTGAATGAAGCTGTACTTGTTCTGTCTGTGAGTATTGTGTGTCTATGTATTAACTGAGCTGTCCTTTAAACCATAGCTCATTGTATCGTATTACATTCCCAAATAATTTCATTGTCTTGATTAAATTTGTCTGCGTCCTTTAATTCGAAAGGACCGTCGGAATCTTTAATACTGTGACATAGCTAGGCTTGTTCTGGTAACAAAAGCCCCGGCTGAACTTTTAACAAAAAAACTAATATATGTATTAATACCAAACTGATGTGATGGGCTGGTGGCCTTTCCAGGGTTTCCTACCGACTCAGTTAATGCTGGGGTAGGCTCCACCACACCTTGCAACCCAAAAGACTATGTGGTTTAGAAAATAAATGAATAAATGATACTTCACCTGAGCAGATCAATGCCACATCCCTGTCATGGGAGCAGTTGTGTTTGAGTGAAGATGATCTTGGACAGAAGTAAATCTGTGTTTCTTCACCTCTACACTGAAACTCCTCTGACCACACCTGACCCTCCCCTCTGCCAAAAGCAGCTCCTCCCAGCACATCCGCAGGTAGCCCACAGCCCAGCTCTCCACACACAACCTCTGCATCCTGCTGGTCAAAGCCAGCATCACACACCGTGTACCAGGTCTCTCTATGATGCAGCTCCACTCTACCAGAACACAGATGTGGACCATTCTTGAATCTGGCTTTGTCACCTGTGAATTTAAATTTTATTGACACTGGGAAGCACAAAGGAACAGTTCAAATGTATGCAGGACAGCACACCACAGAAACTCCATTCACATTTCATAAACAAAAAAGCTATTCAGACAAAATTACAATTCACCTTCCACTGGCTCTCAGTCCTGGACATAACACGAGCTCATGAATCATAGCTTCGTTTTTGGCCTACACTTGCAGAAATATATGATCATGATAAATGCCCCTGGCGTCATTTCGATGTAATTGTACAGCTAATTTAAGTCATTGTTAGCCCCTTTAGCTTTATTCCTCTAGTGAAAAACTTCATATACATAACATGTCTTGGCCAATTATCATTAAGGTTAATTAGCAAATTATGAAAATGAGATTTATTTCCACTACAGTCTCACTGGAAAGGATAGACCATTGTAATGATTATTGAAGTATGTTTTTTATAAATGTAAACACTGACCACAGCCTACCTGAACAAACGACTCCAGCATCGGTTTCATGATTAGTACAGAAAATCTTGTATGATAAGTGACTTTTGCAGTTCTTCAGTGTAGACTCTGATCCATTGCACTGCAAAAATCCCATCAGTATTGGTCCTGATCCAGGTTCAACCCGACGATACTTTAGTGCATCTACAGCCTCTCCACAGCGTAACTCTCTACACACCACTGCAGCATCTCTCATATCCCAGTCATAATTGCACACTGTTCCCCACTGTCCATTATCAAAAATCTCCACAGTCCCAGTACAGTCCTTGTAACCATTTACCAGCCGCACACTGTCTGTACAACACAGAAAAGTAGGAGCAGGTTGGGTAAAACATATGCGCCAAATTCAAAGCTAGATGTACAACTGCACTTAAATATTACAGATTATTTAGTGATTATTAGTGAGTGTTGATTTTATACCACTGTTACTTATATATCAGAATAAAAAAATAATATATCTGCAAACTGTAGGCATATTTATATAGTACTATATTAATTAGTGAGAAATCATAATATTCAGGAATGTACATTTACAATACATATTACTAATCTAATTACACACTGCAGAACCATAAACACCTTCTCTAATAACTTCTACAAAGTAGAAAACTACAGTTCTGTCAGAAGTATGAATTTCTCCTGACTGTTTGAAGTTAGCTGGTCGTTGCTAGTGAAAGTGTACTTACCAGGTTTGGTGAATCTGACTGCAGATAAAATAAGAATAAGGGCTGAACAGCGGTTCATCTCTGTTTACCTGCAGAACTAGTGTAACCTCCACTCCTTCAGACAGACTGATAAAACTGTCTCTCCTCAGAGCCCTCCTATACACTGAGAGAGAGAGAGAGAGAGAGAGAGAGAGAGAGAGAGATAAGCTCCCCACAGCCCCCAATCACACTCACTATTACCTTATTAGAAAGAGAAGAGGAAGTCATCAAACATTTTCAGTGACAAATCAGAGGAGGCATTTTCTCTCCCTCCATATATATCAAAAGAGCGTCAGCGCTGATGAACAGAACTCCACCTCCGTCTCTAGAGGAGTGTGTGTGAGGAGAGACGCTCACAGCAGTGTAGTGAGAAACACAGCAACATACAGGAGACAGTTCAGAGAGGAAACACTCCATTAATGCTGCACCTGCAGAGACACACTGATAACCATCTCTCTCTCTCACACACACACACACGCACACACACACACTGCTCTGAAAAGTTAAAATACAGATACACAGGAGCTTCATCACTCACAAAGCTCAAACTTAAAAACAAACACATTTAAAGTTCTTATACTGATCTGACAAGGCTGCTTCATTATCTACAATAAAAGAAAGTGAAGAAAGAAAGAAACATGATGAAAAAAAATAAAAATATTTTTAATAAAACAATAAAGAATAAAATAATAAAATATGTACATGTTTTTTCTCACTATGCAATGCCCTTTTATCACCATTTAGTTTATAACTTTTCCACACAACCTTACAGACCTGTTTCAGTCCTTGTAGTACATGTTATTCTCCACTAGATGGCAGCAGAGGATTAATAATCACACACTGCAGTACATTTTGAGCTGAAAGCTGTGAAGTGTATTCTCACTGATCTGGTCAGCTGAGGTCACTGCGGCTTTCCTAATGTGATTACTGTGCTTTCTCTGATAATATAATATAATATAATATAATATAATATAATATAATATAATATAATATAATATAATATAATATAATAATAACAATAATAATAATAATAATAATAATAATAATAATAATACTTATTATTATTATTATTATTATTATTATTATTATTATTATTATTATTATTATTATAGTGACAATACATTTATGTATTATACATTAAACAACCCAAGAGACATCAGCAAGACTTTACATAAATTAGATTAGGATTAAAAGAGTGATGTGCTGAACTTGTGCCCTGTATAATTTATTTACTAATTATTATTAATGTTTCATCCTGTAGAGAAAATTCTAAAACTGAGCAAATGAACCCGATCTAAACACTCATTAATATCTTTAAACAGACAGGTCCTGTTCAGTTCTGTTCATTGTAAGATGTTTAAGTGAGGTTAAATTAGCTCGTGTTGCTGTGTTCCACCACTGGCCATGCTGCTGTGTTTCACACTGACAGACTGACCAGGTGAAGTGGCTGTCAAGAGGTTCTCGCGAGGCACTATGATGAGGCCTCTTGTGAAGCTGGGCTCTCGGGAGGCACTGTGAAGGCGCATCGTGTGAAGCTGGGCTCTTGCTGTAATGTTTGCTGGATTAGATTAAACTGATTATTCCACTTAAGTACCAACATGCAACGCCCCCACTGTTGGAAGACAGTAATAGGGGGTCCGTTTTTGTTCAGGGAAGCCCAGAAAGGTCCTTTACAATCCTGTCCTCCTCAGAATCCTCTGAACGTCGTGCCTGTTATGTAAATATTAAATGTTGGTAATGAGTAATGATTTGAGAACAACACTGAACCAGCTGAATCAGTGCAGTGTGGCTGAAGGTAATACTGTTTCATATTCCATCTGTATTTATATTAGCACTGATTCATGAACTTCTGTGGTATCAGTCATAAATCATTCGCTAGAATCAGTGTTCCAGGTTTATTGCAGTTTTTCTCTGATTTGGTTCAATTTCTCAAAACTGTTCATGTAATCTCCACATCTCCTTGTCACTTGTACACATCATACTAGCATTTCTCATTGTGCTTTTGTACATTCATGCAAATGGTCGTGTACAATTGTCTGCTGTTTTTTGCATTATCAATTGCTCATGTCATGTTTATCAAAATGTGTTCTACTGATTGTCTGCTGAATTGTCTTCGCCTCCAAAACAGGCTTTAGGCTTTAGGTCATTGCCTAGGTCATTACATGCAAAAGTACTGAACATGTTGTCATAACCTCTCAGCTATAATTTGTACATTTCTATGAGACTTTTTTGGTAAATTTTAGTAATTTATCTTTAATCGATTACCCTTAATTGTTCTCAGGTGAATCTTGGCTTTTAGTTAAGAAGGGGACTTGGTGAAGGTTTAGATCACCCAATGTTCAAACAGCTCTTAATCATAGATCAGAGGTGCATCTCATGAACCTTCAATTAACAAACATATATAGACACAAAACATTGTAGTGTCACATCATCTCACCATGGAAAGACAAGGCCATGTACAGTGCTGCCAAACAGTTGTTTGTCTTTCCTGAATTTCTATCTGATTTTTATGTCAACAATTTGCAGTCGGAACAATACAGTAAAAGAACATTACTGTATAAATTAGAGTCCAGTCCAGTTTCTTGCTGTCAGTCTCCCACATACAGTCATGTGTAACTCTGTGCTCTGTGTAAGTTTGTATTTTGCTACTTTCCATCTGAATAAACTTACAGTGTACACTGTTGCACTGAGAACATGACTGAGTATTTTGACGGCCTCGTTCATCGGCACTGACACACAGATCAGACATTCTGATGGCACTGACAATTTGATCAACGTAAATATTTGCTACTGAGGTGAAAACAAAGCATTCTGACTGAGGTACGTGCTTTTACAGGTATTTCTTTGAGTTCTGCTGTTTGCACTGTTTTGAGAAATGCACTTGTTGTGATGCCAGTGTAAATCATGATGTGAGAAATGTACCAACTCGACTGAGAAAAACTGTAAGGGCACATCAACACATCTGATTACGATGACGGTAAACATGAGTTTGTGGTAGAACTTTCAGTATCAGCTGGTCAGTTTCATGTGTGTGGATCGGTCTGGGCTTATTGGGCTAACCGGAGCCTTTTGGATGTGAGTTTTTCATTTCTATGAAAATTCCCATGAGCTTGTAGGTGTTTGCCACCTGATGATGTGAGAGAACAGGTAGAAATGAAATGATCAGATTAAAATATATCAGACTTTAAATGATACCCGGAGAACAGAGAAAGTCACCGTCCGAGGTGCTGAAACTGATCAGCTGCATTTAGAACCACTGCAGTGGACAGGTGACATGTGTGACCTCATCTGTCTCTCTGTCTGTCTGTGTTTCTTTAAAGTGGTGGGAATGGTGATCAATGGCATGTAGGACAGGTCAGTGTTCTTGTATGTTGAGATCTGTTTATTGGATGTGTGTGTGGTAGGTCTATGTAATACCAGGTCAGCCAGTTTAGAGCTGTCTGGTGTTAAAACCCTGTAGGGAGAAAATCTCTACTTTTCAGTTTGGAGTAAAGAGGTTCCAACATTAAACACAAAATAGACCATCTATCTATCTATCTATCTATCTATCTATCTATCTATCTGTCTATCTATCTATCTATCTATCTATCTATCTATCTATCTATCTATCTATCTATCTATCTATCTATCTATCTGTCTATCTATCTATCTATCTATCTATCTATCTATCTCTCTCTCTCTCTCTCTCTCTCTCTCTCTCTCTCTCAGTTTCTCTCTTCTCTCTCTCTCTCTCTGTTTCTTTCTCTCTGTCTCTCTCTTTCTCTCTCTCAGTTTCTTTCTTTCTCTCTCTCTTTCTCTCTCTCTCTCTCTCTCTCTCTCTCTCTCTCTCTCTCTCTCTCTCTCTCTCTCTCTCAGTTTCAGGTGAAGCTTGTCCTTGTGTCTCCATCCTCACACAGATGATAAATATTTACTTTCATATTTAATATAGTTTTTACTGTCATTACTATGTTTAATTAAATATATGAACTGTTACTGGAGAGGGAGCTGGTGTCTTCATGAACCACATAAAGGTCTTTGGACGTATGATAATGACGACGTTAGTTAGCAGGTATTGCAGGACTCTTATAAATAAAACCAGTGCAGTAATATCAAACTGGGTTTATTGCATTGGCTTAATGAATATTTTGGTCAAGAGATGAATAATATCAAGATTTACAACAAAAGGATTAGAATGGAAAGAAATCAGGAACAATGTGAAAATAATAACATGGTGTAAAGAAACAAACACTGTTTAAAATAACTGGTCTTTTAGTCTGAGGGCTCCGTGTCCTCTATCTTTCCTGCACCTGCACCAATCCTCCACTATCTAACTTAGGGAGTACATATATTCAGAGCTCACAGACTGGCATTCCTTTGATGTTTGAGGTGCAGCTTGTTCTCTCCTCTAAACTCCCTCTTTAAACTCAGCGTGTCTTTACACTCCAGTAACCTCAGCAGATAGTACATCAAATATGCATCATCACATCTAGAAACTATTTTTAGTTCTGACTCTGACAGTAAAAGAGAGGAGCTAACAGTGTTCTCCTCCTCAGAGTGACCAGGAGTCCAGCGGTCCACTGCTGCTCCAGATAAAGAGAGATCTGGACAGTACAGAATTACCTCTCAGACCACAGCAGGATATACCATACATCACACACTTACATCATAAACAACTCAAGATATACAATTTAACTAGCAAATGTGATTAAGCTCTATATATAATCATCATCTTCATCGTCATCCTCATCATCCTCCTTAACATCATCCTCATCCTCATCATCATCCTCATCACCATCATCATCCTCTCATCATCATCCTCATCACAATCATCCTCATCATCATCATCACAATCATCCTCATCATCCTCATCCTCATCACAATCATCCTCATCATCATCATCCTCATCACAATCATCCTCCTCATCATCATCATCATCATCCTCCTCATCCTCATCACAATCATCCTCATCATCATCATCCTCATCCTCATCACAATCATCCTCATCATCATCCTCCTCATCATCATCATCCTCATCACAATCATCCTCATCATCGTCACCATCGTTATCGTCATCATCCTCATCCTCATCATCATCATCATCATCATCATCATCCTCATCCTCATCCTCATCCTCATCATCGTCATCATCATTAATCACTATAGACTTGGAAATAATACTTGAAGGTGAGGGTCACTTCTTTTTTGAGGGGGCGGAGTAATGATGTTAACATCTGCACTGTGTGTAACTCACTAAGACGGGTAGACTTCACAGTTCCTGATATTTAGGTGGGTAAACTGGGGAGGGTGTTTAATACTACAGGGTCCTATTTGAGACGTGTAAAGCTGGAACAGTGTTTATACTCTTTAAAGTAAGAGCTGTAATCTGAATCTTTCTGTTTGTGCCTGAAGAGGTTTGGATGGCATTTCCTGAGGAAGGACACTGGGCGTGGTCTGTCAGTCACACTGATGCTTCTTTGTCTGAGACTTCTCCACGTCATCGTAGTCTGCAAACACAGTAAATATTTCTCGGATAAAAATCTCTCATATCTCTCAGATGAAATAGCGCGTCTGTACAGCTCTGTGTAGGTTCTGTTTAGCTGCTAACTCGTAGCTCATAGCCAACTTAATTTTATACCTGTTCTTTTCAAACCAGCAGTGCTTATTAATTATTCTCATTATTTCCCACTGGTGGATCTGAAGCAGCAGTTTCACTGTTTAGCAAACGTTTATTCATTCATGTCATATTTTCTCTCTGCAGGCAACAGCCAATCATTGTATTGCTAAGTAATAAGCTTATAATTATTTTAAACATTTTT
>JAMWET010002556.1:0-5000 GCA_024036415.1 Prochilodus magdalenae
AATTTATTTAGACGGGTTAGAAGCGGCATAGCCATTCAGAGTGTCTTACCCTCAGTCATCCAAGGAACAAGCTGCTCCCAACGGAAGAGGGTGTGGGGGTGCAGGTGTGTGGGGACGAAGGTAAAGGTGATCAGGATCAATAACTGATGATAAGGTTTAGACCTGATATGACATCAATATTTATTGAGCTACACATACAGAGTCTGTCTCTCAGTATGGCGTCGGGCCGTGTTCGCTAACCCAACACGCCAGACTCGCGGTTAATGGAGCTGTAGAAGGTTCCCTGTGGATCCTGTGATAATTCCATCCCATGCAGCTTTGGAACATCCTCCACACCAGTATATCCCTGCAGATGTGGCGGTAGGGGTGGAGTGGAGTGAACCAGGCTTGCTGTACATGTGACTACACACCGTTCATCTTGGGTGCTGACCACGGTGGCCAAATTCACCACGGGGTTTCGTTGGGCGTACTCCACCCAAGACTAAAAGCGGGAACATCGTCACTAAATAGGAATAAGACCCGCATACCATTCTGATTCACTCCATGAAAGTCTGGTACGACACCAGCTGCCGGCAGATCGTCTATGGTGACGGTGAACGAGTGTGTTAAGACAGTCGTGGGTAACTGGTCTGTGTGCATGTATTCCTGCGTGGTGCAGTCCGTCTGCCGATGGTGCTGCACTAACAGGATACGCATTTGACGGACACCCACTAGCTCCAATGGAGGTCTGTAGTGGTTGGTATGTTAGGTCCAGTCGGTAACCGAGACATATGACCACGGTCCATCGCTTACCTCACATCTAACCCACCATGAAAGCTACAGTGTCCTCTGAGTGTGTTTATGAGAATGTTGATGTAAATCATGGAAAACCTGGAAACAGGTGACGTCCTCAGAGCGTCTGAACCATCCTTTCCAGTGCCTATCCTTGGTCGGACGGAATGGGATGGTGCCAGCACGGGAAGACCCCATGGTAGAACATCCACTGAAGGGTTCATCTCACACGCTCCTCAACTGTCTGGCGCGCTTTGGCTTTCCGTAAGGAGCAGTCAGACTAATGAGTGGAGGCTAAAAAGCCGAGTATTGACGTTAGCACAGCCAGCACACTAGAGTGCGGCAATATTTGAAAGCCACTCGCATGCGGCGCAGCGGTGAAATACCGAGTACCGACATGACAGTACGGGAAGCCTGGTACCGCCTCTTGCCTCTCCCAACTGTGTCACTCCGAGGACTCGCGCGGCCATGTTGTCTAAAGCCACACACTTACACACGTCCTAGTGAATCAATACTTCCCTCTTTCCCCTCGCTCCCTCCATATGTCATTTCTCCGCCACGCTCCTCCTATTTGGTTTCCTCTCTCCTCCTCTTCTGGCACTCTTAGTCAATTAGTACTATATTTATACCCCTCTCACTCTCTCTCATCTCTCTCTCTCTCTTCTCTCGGCACCAATCTCTCTCTTTCTCTCTCTCTCGGGTCACTCTCCTCCTCCTCATTTTCCTCTCTCTCTCTCTCTCTCTCTCTCTCCCTCCCTCTCAGTCTCAGTCTACCGTCCTCCCCTTTTTTCCTTCTTATTCAGCTTTGCTCCCCAGCTATGTCCTAATTCATCCCTTCTTTCCTCCAAAGGGCTCATCAGAGTATCAGAGTCAAGCCACCAGGAGGGAGGGTGAGAGTGAGAGAGACTGAGAGACAGAGAGAGCGCGCGAGAGAGAGAGAGAGAGAGAGCGCGCGCGCGAGAGAGAGAGCGCGAGAGAGAGAGCGCGAGAGAGAGAGAGAGAGAGAGAGAGAGAGAGAGTGACAGAGACAGAGAGAGAGACAGAGAGTGAGAGAGAGAGAGAGAGAGAGAGAGAGAGAGAGAGAGAGAGAGAGAGAGAGAGAGAGTGACAGAGATAGAGGGAGAATGAGAGAAAGAGAGAGACAGAGAGATAGAGGGAGAATGAGAGAGAGGGAGAGAAAGAGAGGGAGAGAGGGAGAGAGAGAGAGAGGGAGAATGAGAGAGAGGGAGAGAGAGAGAAAGACAGAGAGAGAGGGAGAGAGAGAGAGAGAGGGAGAGAGAGAGAAAGACAGAGAGAGAGAGGGAGAGAGAGAGGGGGGGAGCGAGGTAATATTATTTCAGCCTGTGCTGTGATTGTATTAGCACCCGAAGTCCTGAGAAACAGTTAGCAGGAGAGCAGGAGTGGTGAAGGGAGGAAGAGTTTGGTGATGGGGGAGGAGGGACGGGGTGGCACAGAAAGTAAATTGAAAATGATTTGTTAGAGCGCGTGTATGTTTGTGTGTGTGTGCCCGTGCGTGTGCCCGCGTGTGTGTGCGCCCCCGCGTGTGCCCACGCGTGTGCCCGCGTGTGTATGTGTGTGCCCGCGTCTTTGCCCGCATACGTGCCCGTGTGTGTGCCCGTGTGTGTGCCCGTGTGTGTGTGTGCCCGCGTCTTTGCCCGCATGCGTGCCCGCGTGTGTGTGAGTCTGAGATATTAACTCTGATTTCTCCCCGAGACTCCCGGGCTTCTCCCCCTGGCCGGGCTGGCGCTGTGCTGGGCTCGTCCTGTATCTGTGGATATTGAGACGCGTGAGGTGCGGGTTTCTGTAATGCCGAACACACGTGTGTACTGACTGGTCCACCTCCGCAGTGCCATCCTCCTGAAAGGCCCACCTCACACTGCTGTGGCTGTGGTGCTGTATCAGTTTGATCCAGAGTCCGATCCTGGAAGTCCGGTAGAACAAGCTGGTAGACCCGCCTTCCCAAGCTAGACTGGAGCAGACTGGTTCCGGGGTGGTCCGTTTGTACGGGTGTACCTCTCTGTGTGTCGTGTGGGTGTGCCACACTCTCCGGTAGGCGGGCTAGGACGGTGTTACGAGATGATGTCATCAAGTTGTAACAGAGAACCAGGCGGAAATTCCAGCACGGCCTTCTAAGCAGCTGGGAGAAGTGGTATCAGCGGGAGAGTGTTGGTGTTGGTGGGCGTGTACTCTGGGCTCTAGAACTCTGCATTGCTCTACTTTGCTGTGTTCAGGGGGTTGGATGTGGATCACTGTATAAAACTGAACCTCTGTGTTGAGCAGTTAGTGGAGCGGCGGGGGCGGGGGGTGGGGGTGGGGGGGGTTGGGGGGGGGTGGGGGGGGTTTGGGGATTCAACACACTAACACCCCACTCCAGCACAAATATGAACGAGAGGTGGGAGTCACTGAGGGCTTTATATATATATATATATATATATATATATATATATATATATATATATATATATATATATATATATATATAATGTGTGTGTGTGTGTGTGTGTGTGTATTCATTTATTAATTAATTTATTTTATTGTTTATTTATTTATTTTATTTATTTTTTTTATTATTTAGTTTTTATTTATTTATTTGATTGTTTATTTATTTATTAATTATTTAATTTTTATTTATTTATTTGATCATTTACTTAGTCAGTTTCTATTTATTATTATTTGTCTATTTTTTTGTTTATTTGTTTGTTTATTTATTCATTTCTTTATTTGTTTGGTATTTTATTCAGTTTTTATCTATTTGAGTTTTTATTTATTTATTTGTTTATTAGTTTAGCTATATAGTTTTATTTATTTGTTTATGTATTCATTTAATTTTTTTCTTATTTATTTGTTTGTTTTTTATTTAGTTAGTTTTTATTTATTTGTTTATTAGTTTGTTTATACAGTTTTATTAATTTGTTTGTTTATGTATTAATTTATTAGTTTGCTTTATTTATTTATTTATTTATTTATTTATAGATCTGCAAAAATGGACTCCTGATTTTAGAACCATGCTGGCTGTGCGTTTCACCCCTCGAATTCACGAGGATAACGATGGGTACTGATCGTACCCTTACCACTCCCCCCCCTCGTTTAACAGAAAAACTCAGTTTGAGTATTGTGTCCACTGTGTGTTGACCTGGCCTTGCTCTGACTTGTAAAGCTCCAGGCCTGCTTCCCGTTTCCATGACGAGATGTTCCATCAGTGTTATTGGAAAAGCGAGTTTCCCGTATGATCAGGAACTGCGGTTGTTTAGATTTCTGATCATTGAGAGCTTTATGACCCTGAACACTTCAGGCAGTGCTGCCTGTGATTGGGGCCGCGCCTGTGCGGACTGATCCAGTCCCTGAGGAGGCTGAGATCCGAGGCTGGCGTGTAAACGGAGCGTCACCGCGAGAGCGCCAGGCCTTCGCGTGTTGATTAGTCAGTAGTGAATGTGTTTGACGATGATCCTGCTCTGTGTACACGTTGTTTGTGTGAAGTGTAACACACGGTGTTCAGAAGTTATTAGAGATATTAACGAGGAACTGGCAACCCTCAGATTAGGGCTGTCCTGCTCATGCTGTCAGTGTAAACTGGCTACCTTCAGGCTCCAGCCACTCAAACTCTCCAGACAAAGATGGTAGCACTCTCAAAGAGAATAGTGTTCAGGTTCTGGAGAGAGGCGTGTTCAGGTGCTGGAGAGAGACGGGTTCAGGTGCTGGAAAGAGGCGTGTTCAGGTGGTGGAGAGATGCGTATTCAGGTGGTGGAGAGATGCGTGTTCAGGTGGTGGAGAGATGCGTGTTCAGGTGGTGGAGAGATGCGTGTTCAGGTGGTGGAGAGATGCGTGTTCAGGTGGTGGAGAGAGACGGGTTCAGGTGTTAGAGAGAGGCATGTTCAGGTGGTGGAGAGAGGCGTGTTCAGGTGGTGGAGAGAGGCGTATTCAGGTGGTGGAGAGATGCGTATTCAGGTGGTGGAGAGATGTGTGTTCAGGTGATGGAGAGATGCATGTTCAGGTGGTGGAGAGATGCGTGTTCAGGTGGTGGAGAGATGCGTGTTCAGGTGGTGGAGAGAGGCGTGTTCAGGTGGTGGAGAGAGGCGTGTTCAGGTGGTGGAGAGAGGCGTGTTCAGGTGCTGGAGAGAGGTGTGTTCAGGTGCTGGAGAGATGCGTGTTCAGGTGGTGGAGAGATGCGTGTTCAGGTGGTGGAGAGAGGTGTGTTCAGGTGGTGGAGAGAGGCGTGTTCAGGTGCTGGA
>JAMWET010002556.1:7500-21003 GCA_024036415.1 Prochilodus magdalenae
ACCCCGTGGCCGTCGATGCACATTCAAACATACGCGGTGATCCACGGCAGGGTTTGCAGGGGCGCAGGGGGGGTGGACTCGGGGCCGCAGGCGGCGGGCCGGGGGCAGGGTGCTGTACCCCCGAGGTTTCGGACCGGTGCACCGCAAGCTTCGAGAGAGCGTGGTCACCCAGTGGGGCCTCC
Organism: Prochilodus magdalenae; assembly: GCA_024036415.1. Lineage (NCBI taxonomy): Eukaryota > Metazoa > Chordata > Actinopteri > Characiformes > Prochilodontidae > Prochilodus > Prochilodus magdalenae. The sequence goes on from JAMWET010002556.1 coordinate 7,683, forward strand.
GCGAATGTCATCCTGGCTTCCGGTGGGGTTCGGAAAGGTCGTGATAGCGAAGCCTTCCACAGGTTTTTCCCGTATGCCCGGATACGATAGTCCAGGCCCCAGGAATACTCCTCAGGTTCTACTATCTGTAGGCAGCTGTTTCAAGGCAGTGACTTCACTCCCCCATCCAAATCAGTTTCAGATGTGTGCTGATCACTACCATGACTACAGGTAAAACCACACGTGACTGCTCCTACAGACTTATGAGAGAAGAAAACGGGTCGCTCTCGCAGGAGCTTCAGTGAACTCCAGCGTGGTACAGTGAATAGGATCCACCTGTGCTACAATTCCAGTGGTGAATTCATTCTAATTTTTTATCCCTCCTACTGAAATATTCCACAGTCCACTGTCCAGTGGGAAATTAGAACACAGTGGGAGTGATCGGGAAACGACCAGAAAAGCAAGCTTCAGACAGGAAGTGTTGAGCACCACGATGACAGTGAAAGAGCGTGGGCGCGGATGCTGAGAGCTCTCATAGGTCACAACAGAGGTCACTATAAACTACACAACTATCCTACAAACGAGTTCATCACTACAGACCGTCTCCAAACTTCATGTGTCCTTCACAATCAGCTCTAGGAGGAAACAAGTGTGTAGAGCTTCATGGGATGGGGTTTACCATGGCGATGGAGCAGAACTGCATCCCAGCCATACAATCACCAAGCGGCAGTGGCAGAGCGTTGCGAAGCGACAGTGGTGTAAAGCTCCCGCCCCTGGACTCGTACTAGAGAGCAGTTGGAGGCAAGGCGTGTTCTCGTCGCTGGAGTGAACCAACCTCAACAACGAGCTTCCTGATCTGGTGATCCATGGATCGAAAAAATCCCCCCCCCCCCCCCCCTTTTTTGGGTTTTGGCGGTAACCAAGGAGACAACGGTACTCCTCGGTCTGACTGCAAACATGAACTGTCCGGAGTGTAGAGTTTGGTGGTGGAGGGGGATTACTGGTGTGGGGGTGGTGTTCCAGGCGTTAGGCTCCGCCGCCTTAGTTTCCAGTGGAGAGGAACTCCGTTATATGCTTCAGCAGACTACCAAGGAAGACTCTGGACCATTCCATCCTCCCAACTTTGTGGGCACAGTTTGGGGGACGGACGTCCCCTTCCTGTTTCCAACATGAACCGCACACCAGTTGCAAAGGAGCAAGCCTCCATAAAATACATCGAGGAGCGAGTCTGGTGTGGAGGAACTCTCTGACTGGCCTGCCTGCACAGAGTCCCTGACCTCCACCCGATAGAACACCTTTGTGATGATTAGGGAGACTGAGAAGCACCAGCCTTCTCGTCCAACATCAGGGTCTGACCTCCAAAATGTCTCTTTCTGGAGGAACTGGTCAGGAATTCCCATAAACAACATTCTAACCATTGTGGAGAGAACTTCCCAGAAGAAGCTGAAGCTAGTGTGTCGCTGTAAGGGTTGGAGTGTCATATTAACACCCTGGTGGATTAAGAAATGGGGGGGTCACTCCCATTCATAATGCGTGTGACGGGGCGGGGAGTGAACACTTTTTGGATATATGAGGCCCAAATGCCACCAGGTCTGAAAGTGCTGACATGACTCTGCTGCCACAAATCTGCGCTGACTCTGCAACTCGAGCAGACAGACCCTTTCTCGTCAGCCAGGGCACGGTCTTAAATTCTGTCTCCCCTTTAGTTTTCGCTCTGGATGTACAAGAAGATACATTTTTATTTTTTTAATTTGAATTTCTTTCTTGACATGTATTTAATCCTGGCAGGTGTTTTCACAGCTCACTCCAACTTTTAATATTCCACTCACGATAATCAAGATACGCTCCATATTTCACTTTTGATCTACAGTACAGACGATTGGATCTCTCCAGAGCCAGGTGTTCAGTAATATCAGACGGACGTCCCTTTCTGTAGTTTCTGAGTCTGACGCTGTATGATCAGCTGCTTGCCTGTCTACAGACATGATCTTGGCAGTTTCACAGCACCATCCCATGTGGCCGTGATAAACGAGAAGGTCGTCCGGTGGTAATACGACTGGGAGCTGCTTGTAAATGCCTTTTAGGGACCTGAAAGTCCCCCGCCTTTTAAGAAGTAAAGAGCCAATCAGATCGCAGGTTACGCTGCTAGCAAGGGAAAACCCATCCCCTCCCCGCACAGAGATCTGCGCTAGTGCAGTATTCCAGAACAGGACCGGTACATCCGGGAAAATCTTGTGATTACTGGTAGCCGGTCAGAACGGGGCACATCATCAAGACGCTCCTGGTACTCAACCAAAGAGACAGGAGTCTGGGTCTTATAATGGCTGGGAGAGACAGCGTCCAGTTCCCGGCGGTGGTGGCCAAGTGGCCCCTGAGTAAAATAGACTTTTCCTGGGTAGGTTAGAATAATGCCTTAACCTTTATAAAACGATTTATGAATTGTTTATTAATCACGTACTAAACACTAAAGTTTAAAACGATTAATAACAGTTAAAACACATCAATAAGAGGGCTACGGTGACCTGGTCAGTCTAAACGGTTTATTAATTATATCATAAACACCTTAAAACATTAATAGCAGTTTATAAACACATCAATAACAGGGCAGCGGCGGTGACCTGTCATCCCTATAACGGTGGAACCACCCTACGTTCTGGTAAAGCTCAGCTGTTTGATGTTTTACTGATCTTTCTTCCGTTATTAGTTAGTCCTCATAAACCCCCCTGTTATAGCCTTCAATATACAGAGTCCTATTCCACCGTAACGGGAGGAGCTCATTTGTTATTAGTGTGTAATAATTGCAATTATTATTGAGCTGCTTACATAAAGTGTGTTTATGACACCTCTAACGTAATGACCACAATAATGGACCATCATTTTAAACAAAAAAAAAAAAATTAAACCCCCCTAATAGAAGTAACCTTATTGTAAACTGAGTAAAGGCTTTTCTTTCCTATAAAAAGTCCTAAAGAAAACCGAGTCCAGATGCCTTATTAATTTCTAAAGTATATTTATATTTTTACATATGCGTAAAAGTAAGTCCTAATACGTGGTTTAAACCCGTTACGGCTCGGTGTAGAGTTTTTGTTGTTTGGGTTACTAACTGGGGTTAAAAAATTGTTTAGCATTACGTGATAATCTCTAATTCTGGGCTCTCTCTGCATATGCCGCTACCAACCCCCCCCACCCCGTGGCAAGTGGAATCGTTTATTTTGCGTATTACCCACACACAGGGCCGACATGGGTTAAATTGGCTCAGGAGGTAAACCAGAACAGCACAATCCCAGAATTCTGAAACTCACAATGAAAAACCACCAGCCCCCATCATTTGAATGGGGGGCCGTGTTTTCTGTTGAATGTTGCTCAGCAGTGAGCTTTGCGGAGGAAGTGGGTAGTGTGGGGGGGCAATGGGAAGGCATGCTGTTTACCGCAGGATGCTAGCAGCTAGCGTCTTTAGCGTCCAGTGTACTAACTAAACCCAGGTGAGCTTCATACACCACCTGCCTTATGAGCTTACATTTGAGGTACGCTAGGCTCCGTAGCGGATCCACTGCCTGCGTAGCTGGTTTGTTTAGCAAGGAATGCTAATTTGATTAATGCCGCTGTTATGTTTTATTGTAATGGATGGAAATGATGAGGGGCTTCAGCGCACGATCGTGAACCGGATCTGAATTGGTTGCAGGTGAATGACAGCAGTCCACGGACACTGCTCTCTTCCAGCTATGTGACCTGCTGGGCAAGCGAGCCCCTTGCAGGGGGCTGGTTTAATGAAGACTAAAGACCCCTCCCGCTGGCTTCTGGCCCGTTGGCGTCCCATCGGCTGGAATTAGTCCTCGGCCCAGACCCGGACTCTCCTATCGTGGGCGGTGGGAGGGGGAGCGGAGCCTGGGCAGGGGTGCCACAGGTATGAACGAGGATTACAGTTCACCTGGCGATGTGCTGTTTTGTAAGGATGAGATGATGGGGTCAGCTGATCAGGGTTTTAGCCTGGGTCCGTTTAGGTTCAGAATAGATATCCGCCTTCGGCGGCCGCGCTGGAACCGGCGCCGATCGAGCTGTTTACGCCATAGAACCCACGGCGGGGTACGGGGTCACAAGCCACAACAGCCTGGAGGGTTCCTTATACAGCTTCCTATCCTTCACGTCAACTCAGGGAGTCCCCAGCTGGCCATCCTGAGTGCAGTCACATGACAGTTTGTGTATTTGTGAACATGTGACCTCGTTTACAGAACAGGGATGCGAGACAGCATAGTCCAGAATGCAGGACAGAGTAGTTCAGAATGCAGGACAGAGTAGTCCAGAATGCAGGACAGAGTAGTCCAGAATGCAGGACAGAGTAGTTCAGAATGCAGGACAGAGTAGTCCAGAATGCAGGACAGAATGCAGAGGAGCAGAGTTAGTCCCAGAATGCAGGACAGAGTGCAAGGACAGAATTGCAAGAGACAGAATGGCAGGACAGAAGGGCGGCAGAATGCAGGGACAAGAAGTAGTATCAAGAATGCAGGACAGAGTAGTCCAGAATGCAGGACAGAATGCAGGACAGAGTAGTCCAGAATGCAGGACAGAGTAGTCCAGAATGCAAGACAGCGTAGTCCAGAATGCAGGACAGAGTCGTCCAGAATGCAGGACAGCGTAGTCCAGAATGCAGGACAGAATGCAGGACAGAGTAGTCCAGAATGCAGGACAGAGTAGTCCAGAATGCAGGACAGAGTAGTCCAGAATGCAGGACAGAATGCAGGACAGAGTAGTCCAGAATGCAGGACAGAATGCAGGACAGCGTAGTCCAGAATGCAGGACAGCGTAGTCCAGAATGCAGGACAGAGTCGTCCAGAATGCAGGACAGCGTAGTCCAGAATGCAGGACAGAATGCAGGACAGAGTAGTCCAGAATGCAGGACAGAATGCAGGACAGAGTAGTCCAGAATGCAGGACAGAGTAGTCCAGAATGCAGGACAGAATGCAGGACAGAGTAGTCCAGAATGCAGGACAGAGTAGTCCAGAATGCAGGACAGAATGCAGAACAGAGTAGTCCAGAATGCAGGACAGAGTAGTCCAGAATGCAGAACAGAGTAGTCCAGAATGCAGGACAGAATGCAGGACAGAGTAGTCCAGAATGCAGGACAGAATGCAGGACAGAGTAGTCCAGAGTAGTCCAGAATGCAGGACAGAGTAGTCCAGAATGCAGGACAGAGTAGTCCAGAATGCAGGACAGAGTAGTCCAGAATGCAGGACAGAGTAGTCCAGAATGCAGGACAGAATGCAGGACAGCGTAGTCCAGAATGCAGGACAGAGTCGTCCTGTGTCGTACATGTTCTGTTCCGGGATGGTCAGGAAGCTGGGACTTTGGTCTCAGTGTGGATTACAAATAGACTAGAGGGTATATAAGAACATCTATAGAGCTAATAGAAGTCAGGAGAAAGTTAAACACACCCCGTAGAACACACCACATCCAACCCACCAGCAAACTCTTCCCATTTAAAAAGGCACCGGGAAGGTACGAGCACAGGCCGCCGTTAGCATCTACAGACCAAAACGTCAGTTAAGTGTAAACCACCAACCTCCCCTCCCCCGCGGCCTCTTTGGCAGTCAGGGCCTTTTTCTTCAGAGCCAATAAAGATCTGCTGAGACGTAACCGCTACCCACAAAACGCTCAAACGCTCCTGAATACGTGATAGATGTTTGTCTGTCTCCAGGGCGCCAGGCAGTTCCCGAAGGAAAAGCGACGTAGAGCCTACGCGGGGAAACGTCTCCGAAACGTGGCCCACCCTTGCAGCAAGGCGGTTAATGAGCTTCTGAGCTGGCTGCTGCCCTGCCCGTGCTGCATGCCCATGGCAGCGCTGGTTAGAGATACCGCCCAGAGTAGCTGGCGAACGGACAACAGCCGTGCTCAGGCACTGCCCTACCCAAGGGAGCGATGCCGATCTGGGGCCCGCGCTGATGTGTGTAGGAAGCGGCAGCAATGGCTGCTACAAATGCTACACCGCACTCCACTTCGGATAAACAGCGAGGACTAGAGGTCAGAAGTCAGGCGTCTGGTCTCCCTCCGCCGCAGCGTGTTTGATTAGTTGATTAGTTGCCCTTTGTTTATTTGTTTCCCGGGCTGGGGTAATGCTTCGGCTGCTCGCAGCCTCACACTTTGAATCCGAGTTTGGTGGCGTCCCTGTTTATTCGCGGAACGGAATACAAAGCCAGCAGACGCCGGAACTGTTTCGCGTTCACAACACCGAACTCTTTCAAACTTTCCAGAACTTTCCGCCGAGATAAGCGGATCTCTTTGAAGTGGTTTGAGCCGCGCCGCTACCGGTACCGGGCAGCAACCGACTCGTATCCACCCGTCTCTCCCCAAAATGATGTCCCCAGTCCCAAGCGGCCAGAACCGTCCCATATATCAGCTCAAGCTCTCAGCTCAGCCAGTCAACTGGACGCTAGCCGATATCGTTGGCTGCAGCCTCCCCTCATCGCCACCTCCGGGCCATCCGGTAAAGAAGCACACCGTAAGGAATGCTGTTCCCAGTGATTTCCTTAGAAGGGGCGTGAACATACCCTCGGAGGCGTGGGAGATGTAGTCGACCTGTAGTCATTATGCAGTTGCTGTCGAGTCAACGGTTCTGAGCTGATTTTCTATCTACATCACGGTTTTACAACTGTCACAAAGCAGCGTACAAGGGAATCCGGGTCCAAGCCGGGAATACTTTGGGGAAGAGCCCTCGAGAGGAACGACGACATTCAGAAACGGGTTACTCACCTACCGGGGTGGAATGGCTTAATGGACCGGCTCTTTGATTTTGTGCAGAACAGAGGCTAGCTAAATCAACTAAGCGTATTCAGCTGAGCGCTCTTATTCCAGAGCGACCTCCAGGGCTACTATCCCATATCACAGGTGGGCCCAGTGTAGTGTTGGGAGGTCTTGCCAAGGGGACTGGTAGCGTCGACAGCGGATTCACACCAGCTCCGGGATGAATGGGAACCCCAGTCTACCACATGGGATCTAGTAGCCTTTACTGGTGGGTGGTGGTGTTTATGTGGCTAAGCTACACCAACCATTTTAGAGAGCCGTCGTGTTGACGCTAGCCGCTAGGCGAGACCACAATGTCACATGACCTTGGTAACCCTATGAACATGATATGCAAATGAGGTTGAGGTCAGGCTTCAGATCTGTTTTCATTGGTGTCTCGGTGAATGAAGCGTGAACCCCTTGCAGGCCAGTCGCTAACCAGACTAGGTACGCTCACCAGCCTATTACTCACAAATCTCCACTGCTAGCGCATGGTCGGGTTAGAAAAGGCCTTACCGGTAATCAGGTTTTTCAAGGGTATTACGCGTTGAACTGTGCCTCACTGTAAAGTTATACCCACCCCCTGTTCGCCAGGAGACGGGCTGCGCCATATTCATGCATGTTCGCACAGCCCTCCACGATACTCTTCAGCTGGGAGGTGAATTCTTCGGAGGTGCTAGAGGAAGTACGATTGGGACAGCCTTCTCGGTGGTTCCACACCAGTACTTCACCACGGCTACCAGGATGCTTTGCGGGATCGTGGTGGAGGGTTGCCAGGACGGCTTCCTTCATCGGCTGGGGAGAAGAAGAGTGTGGTGATGCTGAATTTAACCACGATGAATGCCGGCCTGGAGCCCGCACGCGGAGGGCGCTGAAGGATGAAGTATGGCGCAGGTTGGCGGCTTACGGGTTGGCACGGAGAGACCATCCTTTTTTTTGTAGTAATACCTCCATCACTCGCACTTCCGCATTCTCGTCACTCACTCACGACTCAACACACTAATTCACTCCCCTCCTCCTGTAAGCCTCTCTCTGTCAGTGATCTGTCCTCATGCCTCAGAGCTCGCTTTTCCCTCCTCTCAGGGACCCCGGTCACCCTCCGTCCTATTCACTTCAGTCTCTGTTTCCACGGCCTGCCACCTCACCTCTTCGTCCTCCCTCCCCCCGACTACACTCCACTCTCCTGCACTTCTCCGGTTCACTCACATCTCATTTCCTCCTCTAATTCCCTTTTTCTCTTCCTCGCCCCTGTTCTTTTCGATTCTGGCTCCGTCCTCCATTGCTCTCTTTGTTTGCCTTTCCCTCTCTGACCTCTGTTTCTTTTTTTTCCAGTCCATTCTCCCTCTCTCTCTCTCTCTCTCTCTCTCTCAGGGTCAACCTCTCTCTATTCTCTCTCTCTCTCTCTCCCCCGCTCTGTCTCTCTCTCACCCCCGCTCTCTCATCTCCTCTCTCCATCTCTCTCTCTCTCTGTCTCTAAAAAAAAAAAAAAAAATCTCTCTCTGTCTCTCTCCTATCTCTCTCTCTCTCCCCTCTCTTTCCTCTCATCACTCTCTCTCTCTCGTCCCTCCCCCCCCTCTCTTCTCTCCTCTCTCTCACCTTCTCTCTCCCTCTCTCTCTCCTCCCCCGCCTCTCTCTCTCTCTCTCTCTCATCTCATGTCTCCAAGTCATCCTCCTCTCTCCTCTTCATGTTGTCTCTCTCTCTCTCTCTCTCCCTCTCCACTCCCTCTCTATCTCTCTCTCTCTCTCCTCTCTCTCTCTCTGCCCCTCTCTCTCATCCTCTCTCTCCCTCTCACCTCTCTCGTCACCCCTCTCTCTCTCGTCCCTCTCTCCTCTCTCTCTCTCTATCTCTCTCTCCCCCTCTATCGTCCTCCTTCTTTTCTGTGTGCGTGTGTCTGTCCTCCGTGCTCTCCTTCGCTTGTGGGTTTGTTATTGTGTGTGTGGGTGTGTCTGGGGGGGGTTATGTACCGTGTGGTCCCAGTGCACTGGTGTCCAGTTGTTATTATAACTCGGAGCCTGTGCACTGCAGCCCAGTGCCTTGTGCATAGCCCTCAGCCACCGACCTGCCTGACCCTTTGGCAGCCACAAACCAGCCAGCGTCCTGCTCAATTACGCCCTGTGTGGTCCCACACCCCAATAGCAGAATGCATGTATACGCACTAGGGTGTACTCATTCCCCGCCCATTATTTCCTCATTTGATACTGGGTGTCTCCATTCCGTAGATTTCTGATACGGCAAATTCAGGACTACTAAAAATGCGCCTTGTGTGTGTGAGGACGTGTGTGCAGGCCGGCGTGGGCAACATATACACCTACACTATACTGAGAGAAGTATTCGTCTCTCGTCTCCCTTCACATCATATGAACTGGAGTACATCCCATTCCTAATCCATCACTAATTAACAGCTCCAGCTCTTCTGGAAGTCTCTCCACAAGGGTTAGGCAATGTGGTTATGGGAATTCCTGACCATTCCTCCAGAAGCACTTGTGTGAGTCAGACCCTGATGTTGGACAGGAGGCCTGGCTCTCAGTCATCCACCCTTAATCCATCCAAAGGTGTTTTCTATCGGGTGGAGTCAGGACTCTGTGTCAGGCAGTCCATTCTCCACACCAGAGACTCGCTCCCCTGTCTTTATGGAGCTTGCTCTGTGGCACTGGTGGTGCGGTCATGTTGGACAGGAAGTGCCTTCCCCAACTGTCCCCCACAAGTTGGGAGCATGGAATGGTCCAGAGTCTCTTGGTCTGCTGAAGCATTAAGAGTTCCTCTCACTGGAACTAAGGGGCGGAGCCCAACTCCTGAACACCACCCCCACACCATAACCCCCCCCCCACCAAACACCTGGTACCGCCCAACCCAGACTCGTCCATCGGACTGCCGGATGGAGTGTCACACACTGGATATCATCTACCCTTGTACACGTCTGTCAGGAGCAGGGTTCCAAAATCAGACCCCCCCCACACTGAAACGGCTAATGCTAGCTAATTGTCCCACTCGTTTGTGGGGACCGGAGTGAACAGATAGACTTCTCCTCGAGAGCCACATGTATACATCTCCTCCAGTAAGTTCCATCCTTTACTTCTAACACCAGAACATCGTTACCAGGTGTTGGTTCTACCATGATTAGGAGCTGCACTGAAACATGCACCAGCCTGAGGTCACCATGCCCTGAATCAGGCCTGGGCTGCTGGGGTCTACAGCCCTCCCAGCACTGGGCTGTGGAGCAGGGGATCGGAGCTCTCTGGGGTGAGGGAATCTGCATTGAGTGAGCTGTAGTGATCCAGAGCTGACCCCACTGGTGCTACTTTGTATGCCATCAAATCCTCCTCACGGCCATGTTCGAAGCTGTCTAGTGTGAAGCCTTCTCAGAGGAGCGGTAGCTGGTACGAACAAGCCGCCCCTCCTTTAGATGAATTGGTGTCTACCAGCGTTTGGACGTCCTGTCTCGTCTCCTAGCTCCTCCGTCATATACTCTCTCGCTCCCAATCCTCCTCTCTTCCCTTCCTCCCTCCCCCCTCGCTCTCTCTTCACCAGGAACTGTGTGGCTGTTTCTCTTAGACCCTAATCTCAATAAAGGATAAACACCCCAGATCCTCAATCCCTATCTCTATCTCTATCCCTCTCCCTCCCTCTTACTCTCTCTCTCTTCCTCCCTCCCTCTCTCTGTGTCTCTCTCTCTACCTCCCTCACTCCCTCTATCTCTCTCGCTCTCTTTCTTTCTCCCTCTCTCTCTCTCTCCCTCTCCCTCTCCCTCCCTCTCTCTCTCTCTCTCTCCCTCTCCCTCCCTCTCTCTCTCTCTCTCTCTCTCTCTCTCTCTCTCTCTCTCTCTCTCTCTCTCCTTCTCTCTCCCTCAGTCCCTCTCCCTCCCTCTCTCTCTCTCCTTCTCTCTCCCTCTCTCTCCTCTCTCTCTCTCTCTCCCAGTTCCCCCTTTCCCCCTCGCTCTGCCCTTCTCTTATCACCCGCTGGGCTCATTCTGCCTCCCCTCTTTCCACCCCTCTCTCTCCCCAGGCGTGTGCCACCTCCCTCTATGAGTATAATTATTCCTCTCCTCCGGAGTTATGAGACATGTATGCAAATGTTGTCCCCTCATCCCCTCCGACCGATTTTTGGGTCTCCCTCTCTTTTTTCCCCCAGCCTCCGTGCATTCCTCCTTCCGTCCCACGTCTTGATCCTCCTCCCCGTAGCACAGTGTCTCCTCCTCCTCTTGACTTTCCTCTCCTTCTGTTTTCTGTAACCTCCTGTTCTTCCGTACCCTGACTCTCCCTCTCGGCTCTCTCTTCTGTCTCTCTCCATCTCTCTCTCTCTCTCTCTCCCCGTCTCCCTCTCTCTCGCCCCCACAGGTGCGCCTGCTTGTACTGCTCTCCAGGAGGAACGGATCAAGTGTTCATGCTGCGTGGCCGCAGGTCAGGCAGGACCCTCTCACATTTTGGTTTTGCGGTGGTCCAGCTCTGTCCCTAGTTTGGGCCCTAAACGGGCTGCCCATCGTCTGTTCGCCGTGCGCCGCAGGGCTGGTATGGGATTAGCGCGCCGACGCATCGGCCCGCAGGAGTCTCTGTCCCTCAACTCACGGGCCGTGGCCCTGCGCAAGGACTACGGGGCCACGGGCGGGCCGCACTTCGTCACCAACTGCCAGACCGACGGAAACAGGACGCAGAAGATTCGAGGGAGAATGAAGTAAGGCTGGATTCCCAGTGAGCTCTGTTGATTCAGTCACATGGTACATTGTCTGTGTTCCGATTGGCTGTAGACAGGTCTCCAGTTACCTGAGCACCAGCACCAGCTCCTCAGCGTATATGATGCAATGCGAGTCTCACGTAGGTTTTAAACACCTAAAGTTTATTCAGCTTTAAGCCAGCCGGGCTTAGAACGTTCTAGAGCCTGCAGCGAGAGAGAACCAGCGCCTGTGCACTGATAAGGATTAGGAAGGAGCAGGAAGTGTGTCCTTAAAGTGATAGTTCAGCCAAGAATGCTAATGTGGTTAACAATGAATGGAAGCTGGCAAGACTCAAAGGCTGTGCTACCTGCTGGGATTCATGCCCTGAGAGCTTCCATTCAGTGTAGGCCAGGGGGGAATTTCCTGGGTGGAACGTTTAACCCCTTACTTACCCAGCAGATCCACTCATCCATTCTTCACTGTCAAACCTGCAGAGCTTACACCATATAGCCAAAAAAAGACTGGGAAGTCTCTCCCCAAGGTTAGGAATGTGGTTATGGGAATTTCTGACCATTCCTCCAGAAGCACATTGGTGAGGTCAGACACTGATGTTGGACGAGAAGGCCTGGCTCTCAGTCTCCACCCTAATCCATCTCAAAGGTGTTCTATCGGGTGGAGGTCAGGACTCTGTGCAGCCCAGTCCAGTTCCTCCACCCCAGACTCGCTCCTCCATGTCTTTATGGAGCTTGCTTCTGTGCACTGGTGGTGGCGTCCTGTTGGAACAGGAAGGGGCCGTCCCCAACTGTCCCCACAAAGGTTTGGGAGATGGAATGGTCCAGAGTCTCTTGGTCTGCTGAAGCATTACGAGTCCTCTCACTGAACTAAGGGGCGGAGCCTAACTCCTGAACCACAAACCCCACACCATATCCCCCCCTCTCACCTAACTTTACACTCTGCACAGTGCAGTCAGACCAGTACCGTTCTCCCTTGTACCGGCAAACCCAGACTCGTACCATCGGATCACCAGATGGAGAAGCATGATTGGTCACATCCAGAGAACACGCCTCCACTGCTCTAGTCCAGGGCGGAGCTTTACACCACTGCGTTCCACGCTCTGCACTGCGCTTGGTGATGTACGGCTGGGATTCAGCTGCTCCGCCCTGGAAACCCATTCCATGAAGCTCTACACACTGTTCCTGAGCTGATCTGAGACACCCAATGAAGGTTGGAGGTCTGTATGATGGACTCTGTCGGAAGTTGGTGACTCGGTGACTATGCCCTCAGCATCCGCTTACGCCCCGCTCTGTACATTTGTAAGTGGTCTAACACTTGGTGGCTTGAGCTGCTGTCGTTCCCCGATTACTCCCACTGTGTTCTAATTTTCTAATCCCCTTGACAGTGGACTGTGGAATATTTAGTAGAGGGAATTTTTCCCACTGGACTTGTAGCACGGTGGAGCAATCCTATCACGGTTACCACGCCTGGAGTTTCAACTGAGCTACTGAAGCGACCCGTGTTTCCTCACTAACGTCTGTCGGAGCAGTCTGCATGACCAGTGGCTCGGTTTTTTATACACCTGTGGAACATGGAGGGTTACCGGAAACACCTGGATTCAAGATTTGAATGGGGGAGTGAAAATACTTTTGGCACTATAGTGCATCACCAAAGTTATCAAACATTAAAAGTGCCCTTAATAAGCCGGGAGATAATACAGGAGCACTGTAATCTCTCTCTCCTGTGGAATGATCTGGAACCCCTGAAATCTGGAGCTCTGTAGGGCATTAACGCAGCGCCTTGTAAATAAAACCATGAGAAACCTGTTAAGTAGGAACTTTCCCCTACCAAAGGGCCCCCCCCCCCAAAACAAAAAAAATTCCCCGCTTCCTCCGCCCGGCATCTCCAGGCGCCGTGTTCAAAGT
>JAMWET010002557.1:0-10000 GCA_024036415.1 Prochilodus magdalenae
ATCATGCCAGCGGGCCTACAGGCTGAGCCGACTCCGAATACATGCACTGAAGAAAGTCAACCTGGCCAGTTTCCTTGATTCTCACCACAGTATTGCGAGTCACCGCTGACAAACTGTCACTGCCAAATTCCTAATTGCCCCAGAGTGTGGTGCATTCGTTTGCATTGCAGAGTTTCCAGCCCTTCATCGCTCTCCCCATTACACAGTCTGCACATCTCTAGTGTGATTGCGGCTTTACTAGGCTCAGCTAGCTCAGTGGAGCACAGCGCACGCCACTGAATCACCTCAGCCTCATTCAGCGATCCGAGATCAGGAGCCCTTATTGAGCAGTGACGCCTTTCTGTGTCTGAGTGGCTCTATTCCATAATGCTCGTCTGTAGTCTGCTGCCGCGGAGGGGAAACAGAAAGCCGTGACCAAGCATCTGTGAAACCTCGGGTTATTGAGAATACAGCGTGAGTCACCGAGCCAATTCAGGTATTATTCAGTCACAATGAAGCCGTCAGACCTGGGCAGCCAGTGGCACTCCCTTACCGTAAATTCCTTTTGATGGCCTTCAGATAGGCAGCACGTTAGGCTTTTTTCTGCTGAACCAAGTGGCCTTTTGAAAAGGGTGAGGAGGGATGATGGTGCGTGGTTAAAGGGGTTATATCGTGATAGGCAGAGGATGCTCGGTATGAGGAATGAAGGCTCACGGTAAAGGGAAAATGACCCTAGGTCTTCAGGATGTGCAATGCGACACTGGCGCTGACCATGGTGCCCATACACACTGATTGGTTGGTCGTCTCCACCCAGACAAAAGCGGGCTATTCCATGTCACTCCATGACAGGCTGGCATGACACCATCAAGCTTTAAGGTCTGTCCTTGCTTACGTCACATGCGCGGCTAACCATGAAACCTAAATCATTTGTGTGTATTACAATGTCAAACCTACACACCAAATTTCATTCCTGTCGGGTGGGTCCTTCTGGGCGCAGGATGATATGTTAGAGACCACCCTTTATTTAGTTTCAGTTCCAGTCAAAACTGCCACATGGAGTCCTCAAAGCTTCCATTGTCTTCCAGAGACTTGCTTAAAGAAACTTGTTGGTTAATGGTGTTACGCAATGTTGAGGTCCAGACAGTCCATTGTTCTGAGAACACCAGCTGTGTCTTTTCTTTTCTCTTCTTGAACACCTACACATCATTTCAGACCCCATAGCAATGAGGTGTCTTTTCACAGTGGAGGGATGGCTGTGGATGTTCTTGGGGGGAGGATCTGAAGAAAGATTTGGAGCTTTGAAGCTTGAAAATGAACTTGTTAGAAAGTCGTAAATTAGGGCGGGGCTAGCCGGGTGGTTGTTGAGAATCTAGTGTTGTCTGAAGCTGTAGATTTTTGTTTAGCTGTTTTCCTTTGACTTAAAGTTGCCATTTACAAAAGAGGACAGTTAAAGAGGCCGATTCCAAAATCTAAGTAACCGAACTGTCAGTGGGCATGATCGATGTTTATAAGGTTGTAATTACATTCAACTTCGCCTTCCCTCAACTAAATTTGCAAAAAACGAACGGCTATGTGGAAAATTATAGGGAGAATAACCTCAGCTTCCACGTCTTTAACAGGATTCTGGACAGCTTTGATTCAGCATTGATGGATACATTTCACTCTGGACAGTTTCTCAAACTTTTGGACAATATGGAGCATCTTAAGGACTCAGATTATTGGATAATATGAAGCAACTTATGGACTCAGCCTTTAACATCAACGTGACTGAAGTGACAACCATGCACCGTGGCAGCAGCTCCATCCTTTATTAGCATCGACATGACCCAAACAGCAGCCAGTAAAGTAGCAGCCCATTTACAGTGTGCTCATGTATCCGTGTTTGAAGGGGTTGGGAAGCAGATCATCTTAAACTGAGAGTTTCATAGAGAGGAACAACTATAGTCTACTTGGTGTTGATGTCCAGATGGAAAGCCAGCAGCTAGCATAGGTAACATTAGCTGCTAGCTAGCTCACCTCAGAGTATCCACATGGAAAGGTGGTAAATAGGACAGAGTACAAGCTTAACAGCCTCAAAAGGACGGATTTAGTTTATTAGGCAACAGAGGCTTCCATTTTCTGATTGTAGTCTATTTCTACATGTTATGTCTGTGTGATCATCATGCAGTCTCACTGTAAACTGGCCCATCAGAGCAGAGCTCATTAACATATTCATGAGCCCACCAAAATAGGGAAAACAGCTATTTCATTCTAGGACCAAATCATAGGATGTAAATGGGTGTGTAAAACTGCAGCTGCATTTTTTTTTACACCAACCAAAGTCAAAGGCCTTGTAGGCCTTTATAGCTCCCATTAACTGTTACTTGGGTTACATAGCTACATATGTATTTCTAGATTAGATCAATTCTGAACTATCACTATCAGGCCAAACTTTGAAATCTGCCCATCAAGCCTACTAAGACACTAAGAGCAAATTACAAGCAACATAGAAAATGTTAGGAGATTGAAATGACGCCTATTTAAAATGGAGAGTGAAAAAAAAGTGATAGAGGCTAGTGCATTAACAAGTTGTGAGTGGAGAATTAATTAGAGTTCAGATTGGATAAAACCTCTTATTAAATCAGGGCCTTAAGGAGGCACTGAAAGAGCAAATCCCCGAAATTATAGATCAAGGATTCAGGAATCAATAGGAACTCGCAATGCACGTCCTGACTTGCTTGATCTGGCATCTCGGCTGTGAGACCGCATAGACCTGAGTATACGCTAGAAGAAACCTGGGCCACCTGTGGAAACATGAACGCTATCAGGATCTGGTATGGTCAGTAAGCTGCTTTGGTATGGTCTCATTACAGCCCCTAATTAACATCTGTCAGTCACATTTGACCCCAGAGGAAACAAAAGCATGGTGTTAAAGACAATGGCTTGAACAGAGAATAGGTCAGTCGTAGGCTGGGGGTTAGGGATGCAGCCTTATGATCAGAGAGTTACTGGTTCGATTCCCTGAACCAACAGGACTGTCTACTTTAGTGTTGCTCCATGCCATCTACAAATAGTGCCATTCTTTGTCAGCCATTCATATATGGCATATGGCATATGTTGGTAGCAGCTGCCTCGGTCTCTCCAGAATTGGAGCTAGACCAGGGGTGTGTATAGGCGTCTGGCTAGTGGGTTATAGCCACAGGTTTATTTTTACTGCCAAAATATATGAATGTGAATTATGGGCGCATTCAGACACCCAGTCTTTGATAGTAGCTGTATCCCTGTTGGTCTTAACCATAGTTTATTATGGTACAGTTGTTAGCATGGTCAGAATACTTGAAACTGGAACTGACCCTATTTCTTAGACACAGACTGGATATTTCAGTGATATATTGACCCCTGACCTGGAAATGTCACTTTCAGGTCACCTTACTTTAGCTGAATGTCTGAAACAGGGATCCTTCAGTTACTTACCTCCCATTGCATGGTCAGTTACGCCCTGAGTTACTGTTAGTCCAGGTAGTTATTGAGATGAACATTAGAGAGGCATAAAATAGTTTTAGCCCAGCAGCATGCTTTCCATGGTAATGTTTTGTCTAGCCCTGGTGCAGTTTTGTCTAGCCCTGTGCTTACCCTGCCTTAGGCCATTTACCTCTTGTACGTCTCTGCTGTTGTGACAAAACTTTGTATCTCCATTTTCATCAGCTTTTGAGGTAATTTGAAAGTAGCTGCTGACCTCTGCATTGTGTGTAACTGTCATGATGGCCTTCAGATAGGCAGTAGTCCAAAAAGAAATGACCCAGGACTAGTTGGAAAAAAGTCTGGTTCTGTTTACTTACATTAAAAGGAAAGCAGAATTTTCCTTTTCCTGTAAAGCTATTCTTTTGGGGATGTGAGGTTTGGTTCTGACAGCAACATACAGTAAAATATTTTGTAATAAAATGACAGAAGTAGATACTTTATTTTATAAAGTTATTATATATACATTGTATAAATTATTGTTATTTTCAAATTAAATTTGTTTCTTTTCTGCTAATTTACAGATTATTTGTTGTTGAGACCATTATGAGCTTTTTTTTTTATAATGGCCTTTTTTCTAGGTTTATTTATGCCTGTTTTTGCTTCCTGGGTGACTGTTGCAGCTCCATTCTCCGATAAATATGGGTTTACGCTGTGCAATAAAATGTTGATAATTTACAAACTCATTTACTTAATGACCTGTAAAGCACATCTGCATTCTGGGATGATGCAAGGCAGCAGCAGAACATCTCAACCTGGTGTTTGATAAAGTAACAGAGCTCCCAGTGGAAACAAGCCAATTATGAGTGTATTAAAAATGCAGATGCAGTAGGAGGCTATTAAGGAGATAATGAGTGATTTTAGGAGAAGAGGGGAAGGATGGAGAACAGGCATGGGTGTTGGCGGGGTGAAATTGGATGGAAGTTTGAGAGTTGCAAGGTTGTTTTTTGAGATTATAAGCTTTTAAAACTAAATTAAAGAAATTATGACGAACGATAAGCAAGGTAATCATCAGAGGATAAAGCCGGTGCTCAGGTGCTCCAGCGATTTAGCTTATATGGATTTCTGATGTAGGCCTTGCTGCTAGCCAATTAAAACCAGCTCCATCCAAGATGCTTGTGTTTAATGGGATAAGCTAGCAGGGGTCGCACAGACTGGTGAAGTAGTCGTCTTGTCGACTTCCCTGCTCTTAGCTTTTTAAGCTTGATGTTGACTAGTCCCTGGTTAGGATGTTAATAACTTTCCATCAATAGACCGTCCTTTAAAGATCAGAAATTGAATGTTGTTCTTTCTGGTTCCCCAAACACTGTAATTACAAGTCAAGCGGGGTTGAAGAGGGAGCCTAACACCTCTACTAGTGCCAGCACCATTAGCAGGTGGATGCATGACGCAGGACTACATGCATGCAGACCGGTACGAAGACAGCCCTTAACACCACATCAACATCACCAAAGACCGTAATGGTGTCATGCCAGACTGTCATGGAGTGACAGCGGGTCATCCTCAGGGACGAGCTCGGCTTTTGTCATGGTGGAGATGGCCAACGAATCCATGCGTGGAGGCACCATGCTCAGCGTCAAGATTTGGTACAGTTCGATGTCACACATCACATGTCACGTGTTACTCCACCTCCACCCCTGCCGCACAATCTGCAGTAACTGTGTGAGAATATTCAAGATGCATGGGATGGCTTATCACAGGACACCATAACCTACACAACTCCACAGGTCATACTGAGAGACAGACTTCTGTATGTGTAGCTCAGTAAATATTCCCCATATCAGTCTAAATGTATCATCATTGATTGTTCCTGGTAACACAAGGCTGATCTCTCTTGCTTCTTCCATGCTGTACTTTTGCGCCTGAGCGCACACAGTCTCTTGAAGTCTGAGGAACCCCCGCAGGTGTAGGAAAGTGAATGTAGTCTGGTGCTACCATGTTGAGAATCCCTGTTGCGGATATTAGGAAGTATCTGTAGTGTCTTTTACGTCTAGTTAGAAAACATTCAAACTTGCCGGTTTTTCAAAATACTGTACTGGACGTTTTAGTAGTAATTCCACCAATCAAATGATTAATTAAATAGTTGAAAATGTAAACAAAGTCTTACAGAGTGGTGGGGTTTTGTAAAAGGCTCCACTGTAGAGAAACTGGATTTGAATTTAGAAGCATTTGGCGATTGTGTTTGCACACAGTGGAATTTGTCCACCACTTTTAACCCATCTGTGAAGTGAAACACCACCCCCCCACCAACACACACAGCCCAATGAATATACACAGCAGGGGGTAGTAAGCACACTTGCCCAGAGAAATGGGCAGCCCTGTCCATGGGGTCCAGGGAGCTCTTGGAAGTTAGGGTACTTCAGTAATGTCCTGACGGTTCAGGGTATCTAAGCAGTGACCCTCTAGTCCATGACTGCTCCCTTACCCCTGGTGGCAGTAGGAACCAGATATCTGAACCATATAACTGAATTATGCAGATATTTAGAAGATTCCAAAGGTGTTTTATGGGGAGGAAAAAACTCTACTAAATTATGAAGGTTTTTTTTGAGCGTTTATTGTAACTTTGCTGCTTTTCACATTATAGAAACCGTTTAGTACCAGGAGTCCAGGATACGCCTCATGCTCATGAATCTGGTGCCACCCATTCCCATAACGTCCCTGAAGCTCCTGTACTCTCCGGGCCTGAAGTACCACATCCTGCCTCTGTAGTGGGGCTGCTCGTACATGAGCCAGTGGCCGTCCATCACGTGGCAGGAGTGGCAGCCGGAGGACCAGTGGTAGCGGTCCATGATGGAATCGCAGTCGTCAGTCACCTCCATCATCTGGCCCATGAAGTTCTCCCTCTCGTAGATCCTCATTCTGTAGGATCCTCTGTACTGTTTTGGGAGGAGAACCAAATATGTCACTTTGGTACTGGGACTAAGAGGATGGCTATGAAGACTGGACTTGGTAGACTTTGCATTGTGCATGTATTCCAGAGGCTGCAACATAATCTTTGTTGATCTAGCACTTATTTAGCTGGTGCTAATCTAACATTGTAAATCCCATATATACCCCATATAGAAAACGAATGTACACCACTGCTAGCTTGCTAACGTAGCATGCAAATCTCCTGAATCAGAAATAGCATACCATGGGGATCATGCGGCAGGACCTGATCCAGTCACTCATGCCCCACATGCGCATGTAGTCGCTGTAATCGCCCCGTCTGATGAAGTACTGGTTGCCTGTGAAGTTGGGACGGTCGTAGACCATCCAGCAGCCGCTCTCCACCCTACAGGAGTGGCAGCGGCTCAGGTAGGGGGACAAGTCGGAACAGTCGCTGCTGCACTCATAGGAGCGACCCATAAAGTTCCTGTCCTCGTAGAAGGTGATCTGTTCGTGCAAAGGAAATGCTTTTAGAGTACATTGATGCATATACAGTTAAAACGGCTCCAAGTGGCAATTTGAAGTTGTTCATTTTTGATGTATGGTGCACGTACCTTGGTCATGGTGAGCGGCTTGATTGTCGAATCGAATGCTTTGCTTGTTGGAGCACGTTCCAGCTAGTGAACTGACGCTTTGCCCCGTTTAACCGTAACATTTATACCTGAACAGAACCAAAGAATATGTGCCTCCCATTGTCTAAACTCCTGATCAAGCAACATGGCACAGAGGCCCATGGACAGATGAAGGGCATTCGCTACATTTCCATGTGACTCAATCTCCAGAAGACTTTACAATGGGCCCCCATACATGAGACAATACAGCTGTACTGTAGTCATTATATCCTATGGGCATACTGTACACCGGGACCATTAGCTTCTATTGTTATATCTGCAGTATGTAAATAACTTTTGTGCATCCTCAAAAAAATCATGATGCCCCTTGTTTTTCTAGCAGATGGTGGAGTTTATAGTCAGAAAGGGCCTATTTGCCGTTGCCAGAGAACCTGTGAGACAGTCTAACTTTCTCTGAAAGGTGTACACAAGACACGCATTGTTATGGCGAGCCTTCAAGGTAATACTTTCTAATCACTGCAAATTATGAAGCATTAATGAGTAAATGCCTGAAAAAATGCATTGCAAATTGAGTAATATAGCACTGCGAGTTCAAACAATAGGAATTCATATTTTTTCATTAATCTACTATAGTGTATTTGCACTTATGTACAATGTTTGTTGCATAAATAACTATTATAGAAAAATAATAAATATAAATAACTATTAATGAAATCTGAATAATTATTTTGTAATCATTTCTGTGGTATTTTTATGGACCATGAATCTTTTTTTTTTATCTGAAATTACATCACATTCATAATGGAATTTATAATTATTAATTTAAAAAAATAAATGTAAATATTATGAATATGAATACACATAGCATATATGTGTAAAAATAGATGTCAATAAAATAATTTAAATAATATATAATAAAATAATAATAAAATAATAAAAAAAATATATATAATTATATACACATATACTTTTATAATATATATATATATATATAT
The DNA here is from genome assembly GCA_024036415.1 of Prochilodus magdalenae. NCBI lineage: Eukaryota > Metazoa > Chordata > Actinopteri > Characiformes > Prochilodontidae > Prochilodus > Prochilodus magdalenae. The sequence goes on from JAMWET010002557.1 coordinate 7,973, forward strand.
ATATATATATATATATATATATATATATATATATATATATATAGACCCATTTTGAAAATACACAAATGCGTTATTGGTGCATTTGGAATTGCATGCACTTATTAATACTGATTATATGATATATAGATGGTGCATTGGTCCTTAACAGTACCCACTTTACCGATCAGTCAGTGGCTGGAACTGCATCCAAAGCCACCGAAGGAAATGTTAAAATATGAATATTAATATATAATACTTCATATATGAATACATATTAATATATTAAGAATGCTGTATTATTAAATGTGCAGGTACGTTTTCTCAGTGTCGGATGACTTTGCTGATTAATGAAAAGCCTTGAGCTTTGTAGTATTCACAGCACTGGCTCTATCTGCTGTTTTTTTCAATGAGTGGTTCAGATGTTTCAGCAGTTCTTTGGTTGGACATACTGGGGCAAATAAGTGATGAGCAATCCAGCGCGCCACTGGGCATGGCTCACCGCCAGCTCCTGTGGGTGCCCATCTACAACTACTGTCCCAGACTGAGCTTGTATGGAGAGGTTAGGGTGAAATAAATGACTGTACACAGTTTTCCTTTTACCAGAGTGTTAATGAGGACATGTCTGAGATCTGAAGCAGCTTTTTGCACTGGAGCTACAAGCATAATGTGGCTAACAAGCGATGAACGCTTGTGCAACACTGCATACGTAAATCACTGCACATTTGTCACTTGCACAAAGAATGCTGAGGTGTTCAGTAATCTCCATTAGACTTCACCAGGTGGTTTCTTACATTGTGTGACCTACATACGTGTAGACAGAAAGCAGGCTTCTGGATGGTGGGAGTGCCGTTATCAACCAAGTTTTGTGTGTGACAACTTTTTAGCCTGTTCTTCAATGGTCAGGACCCCCACAGGACCACCACAGAGTAGGTATTATATGCTCAGCACTGCAGTGACCCAGTGGTGTGGTAGTGTGTGTGGTGCTGGTGTGAGTGGATCAGACACAGCAGTGCTGCTGGACAGCTCAGAGTCAATGCTGGAGTGAGAATCATCCACCAACCAAAACTATTCAGCCAACAGCGTCCTGTGGGCAGCGTCCTGTGGTGCAGCGTCCTGTGGGCAGCGTCCTGTGGGCAGCGTCCTGTGGTGCAGCGTCCTGTGGTGCAGCGTCCTGTGGGCAGTGTCCTGTGACCACTGATGAAAGACTAGAGGATGACCAACACTGCACTGTGCAGCAGCAGATGAGCTATCGTCTCTGACTGTACATCCACAAGGTGGACCAGCAAGGTAGGAGTGTCTAATAATGTGGACAGTGAGTTCAGCAGCACTGCTGTGTCTGATCCACTCACACCAGCCCAACACGCCACCAACCACCTCAGAGTCACTGTAGTGCTGAGAACGATCCACCACCCACATAATACCTGCTCTGTGGTGGTCCTGTGGGGGTCCTGACCATAGAAGAACAGGGTAATATACAGATGGGCTACTGGTTCCCTTTAAACACCTGTAGTCCTACCGCTGCTGCTGCTTTCAGACTGTGCTGCGATCTAACAAGCGCCAGTCCACTTTGAAATGCACACGTGTTCGCACACACATTTCCAGCCTTTTAAAAGCACGCGCTCGCAGCCAGCGCTCGCTTCAAAGTGAATTCATATGCGCTGAATGAAAGCCGTTCTATCTGTCCTGTTTAAAGCTCCAGGTAAACTGCACGCTTTCAGATGCTGGCAGATTGAGATCATGCGGATGGGTAAAACACAAAGGAAGGGGTGAGATCAATCAACCGGCTTAGTGTGAGATTTATATATGGGTCTTTATTGGATTCCACCGGACAGGGGCCTTGGCTTTGAGTCTTTCAGACGGTTAGCATGAGCAAATGAGCTTCAGAGTTACATTGCCTTTATGCAGCGGGAGGGCTTTTGGTTAGAGGTTGTTCTGATACCAGCAGAAAACAGAGGATGGGAATGAGAGGCATCCAATCTTATAACGAGTCTGACCTGAAACAGCGGTCACTCAGGCACGAATAGCTGCACCCAGAAGGAATCAACCGTC
>JAMWET010002557.1:15000-92500 GCA_024036415.1 Prochilodus magdalenae
ATCTGCAAGGCCCATAATGTATTTTTCCTGATCTAAACCCTGTAAGGGGTCATAGCTTTCTTCATATAGCGTAAAAAGAAGTGGGCCTAAGGCCCAATCTCATTTCACCCCTTGCCTGCACGTTCTGGAACACTTATACAGCCATAGCTGGCATACATCTAAACATTGTCATGCGCCCTCTAAGGGTAGATGGCAGTTCAAACTTCACCCTTCTTTGCTACACCCTTCACCTACAGACCACCGCTAGTAGTTTAATTGAGATGTGGGAGGCTGATGCGATGTGGCCATGCCTATGCTTTTCATCTGTAGCCCTTCGTATCCGTTTCTTGAACTGAGTCCCATTTCATAGGGGGAGGGTTACACTGGAAAACAGGGGCTAGGGGTAAACATAAGAAACGAGATTGGGCCCCAAGTGTGGACCTTGTAATTGAAAGGCTCTGGAGAGGTTCTGTATAGAGAAGGATGGTCTCAGATCCCTTGCCTTGCTTCCTTTAGGCTCATTAAGCTTTATGAGAGCAGACTCTGAGCTCAGTACATGCAGGGGGCACTGTATCTATGCATCAACCCACCCACCTGCCCCCCTACGTACCTCCCTCACCCCAAGCCAGCAATATTTGTAATCTAAAGCACTCCTAAAGCACTTCCCCAAATCACAAGATTCCAAAACCACAGCCCCTTTGTTTGGGAAGCATGAAAGCCATTATCAGTTGAGCTGCTTCCAGACTGTATATTGACCCCAGTGACTCCATACCACACAACGCTGCCGTTGCTTCCATGGAAACAAAAAAAAAACTGTCTGTGCATTAAAGCTGGTCCAGATCATCTGAGGTTTAACGTGTTTAGGTTTGCCTACCCCTCCATCTCTTCATCATTTATTCTACAGGAGTCTATAAATCAGCAACGCTGGGATGTTTCACTGAGGCAGTATGGTCGGAAGTATTAGCGTTTAGACGTATGACGTTATTATTGTTATTCAGTTATACATTCGGTTTACAGTGCAGTGTTTCAATGTGTATACATTATGGTTCATTCTATAGACCCACTATTCCATACTATACAGCAGGCTTGCATCATCCACTGGGCTTTAAGGGTGCGTGCCCAGAGGCCTGGAACACAAGACGACCCCTGCAAGCAGCTACAGGAAAATTGCTGTTTTGACTGATGGTGGGAATTTCATAAGGCATCGCTGGAAAAATCAACCAACACTGTGTCCTAACAGCAAGCAAATGCTAAGGCTCGAAGAGCATGGCTTCCTGATGCGTCCTGGACCACAGATTTTCATTCTCTTCATAAAACCTTATGAACGTTAGGGAAAAGAGAGTGAAGTTGAGTTTTACTAGATATTCTTCCACCTTAAATGGCTTTGCAGTTACGTTCTGACACTGGCACACCATCACGGTAACAGATATACCTCTCGAGATGGACTGTAGAAGTCCAAAAAAGACGTTGGCAAATACAAAGCCAATGTGTGCAGCATTCACCGCTTTCAGTTTTTCAAATAATTTAAAAATGGATGACTATAAAGTTATAAATTCATCCATCCATCTTTTACCTATATATTCATCCACCTATGTATCCATCCATCCATCTATCCATTCTTCTGTCTTTATATCTATGTGCTTGTTCATTCCATCTAATTATTGATCTATCCATCCATTACTTCTATCTATCTATCTATCTATCTATCTATCTATCTATCTATCTATCTATCTATCTATCTATCTATCTATCTATCTATCTATCTATCTATCTATCTATCTATCTATCTATCTATCTATCTATCTATCTATCTATCTATCTATCTATCCATTACTTATCTATCTATCTATCTATCTATCTATCTATCTATCTATCTATCTATCTATCACTTATCTATCTATCTATCTATCACTTATCTATCTATCTATCTATCTATCTATCTATCTATCTATCTATCTATCTATCTATCTATCTATCTATCTATCTATCTATCACTTATCTATCTATCTATCTATCTATCTATCTATCTATCTATCTATCTATCACCTATCTATCTATCTATCTATCTATCTATCTATCTATCTATCTATCTATCTATCTATCTATCTATCTATCTATCGACCACCCTAAAACAGGAGACAGATAGGAGCCCACCAAAAAGTGACCTTGATGATCCACTCCTGACTATACATCATCTGAAGCCTCAACAACTACATATGATATGTCCACTCTTTATCTTTATTGTCATTTCCATTCGTTTCGGGAATGAGAAATCTGCATTAACACCTCCAAAGTTCAGTCCTAGAAGTTGGTTACATTTTGTGTTCATCTTTTCACCATCCAATTATCCCCCAAAACATTCAGTGATGTTGAGGTCTGGACTCTGGGGCGATCCGTCCGCTGTTCTGAGAACGCCAGCAGCTTCTTCGTTTGGTGTGTGTCTCCTGTTCTCAGTGAGGAGGTTCCTATAACAGCTACACATCCCTTCACACCGGCACAGTGTTGTAGGTGTCTTCTCACAGTGGAAGGATGGGCAGACACACTTATAGATGTTCTCAGATCTGACACAGGAGTGGAGCTTGATGTTCTCCTCTCTCTTAAATGAAAGCTTGAAGTGCTGTTTACGTGCTGGGACAGTTTTGGTGATCTACCAGGTCTTCCAGGTGGTTGTAAGGAACCAAAACGCATCTGGCCTTAATAACTATAGTTGCTGTGGCTGAAAGGCCCTAATATGAGAAGACAGATATGAACCTATTATGAACTTTATGGCTCTCTATGGTCCTTCAGTAAAGCAGTAGATGAGGTTTCTAAGATTCTTGGCTAAGAGTTTAAAGGTTAAGAGTTTACCGTTTTAAATGCATATCGCTGATTTTGGCCGCATCGCTGGTGCACTTCAGATCCCGGAGTTTGAATCAGGACATGTTTCACACCCAGCTGATGTTTCACACCCTACCGATCTGCCTCACTGCTGTGTTAGCCTGAAAGAGGTGGGCAGGCTAGATTCTGCAAACATGCAGAAATGTTCCTACCTGTGTGCTCCTACACACATTCTCCTTTCTCATGACTGCCCTCCCTCTCACTCACTTGCACACATACTCAGACCCAAAAATACCTACTGCCTACTTATCGTCTATTTGATGGACACGTTAAACACCATTGATGAAGCTGTAAAACACTGCATTCTGCACATTTTCCCAGGCCTATAATTTCATTAGACCCCCACGCTGTTTCCACCAACGACCGTAAGTCCCCTTTATTTCCTCTCTCTTTCATTTCCTCTTTGTATGTACTGTGTATATAAACTCATTGTCAAAAGAATAGCTGCACCCAGAAGGAGGTGTGGGAGGTGTGGTGTGCTGTTGGGAAGGAAGTTAAAGGTCACCAGGATCAATAACTGATGATACATTTAGACTGATATGGGGAATATTTATTGAGCTACACCTACAGAAGTCTGTCTCTCAGTATGGCGTCAGTCCGCCATGTTTGCTCTGTGACGTCTCGGCATGGAGCTGTAGAGGTTCCTAATGGTGTCCTGTGATAATCCATCCCATGCAGCCTGAATATCCTCACACAGTTCCTGCAGATGGTGTGGTAGGGGTGGAGCTGGAGTGACACCAGGCCTTCTGGATGTGTAACAACAAACAGTTTATCGACACAGATTGGTTGGTCGTCTCTACCAAGACAAAAGTGGGACTCATCACTGAAGATGACACTCCAAGATAGTCTGGCACTACACCATCGCAGTCTTTGGTGACCCTGACGTAGTGTTGAGGGCAGTAGTCATAACCATCTGTGTGCATGTAGTCCTACATCGTGCAACCATCTACCAATGGTGCTGGCACTAACAGGATGACTCATGGAGGACATCACTGCTTGCTGAGCGGCTGCGGGTCAGTTGGGTCAGTCAGGTACAGCGATAAGGCCCGTCCTTGCTTATGTCACATGCACGCCTAAGCGTGAAACTTTAATCCTTCGTGTGTCTCACTATGTTAAACCTACCCACAGTGTTAACCCTTTATTGCAGCATCCATTCTTCCCATGAGACCCATTTTCACTTTCTGGTCCCCAGTATTTGAGAGTCGGATACAACCTCTTTGAACACACTGACTCCATTTTTTTGCACTGCCCTTTTTATTATCTGGTGCTTATTAGAAGTTTCCATCCCAGCTCACAGCTACCCCTCAACCCCTTAGCATGTCATCACAATTCTCTGGCTCTAACTGATACCTTCCATATCCTTCTCAATTAGAATGTGCTTTGCCAGTGACCTGCCTGTTGAGTAACTTGATTTCATCTTGTTTTGTTCTTTTTGGAACACTTAAATGTGCATTAGTCATGTTAGAGAAACGCACTTCCCAGAAACCTGCCTGAGATGTCATTCAGTTCTGATTCGAAATGCCTTTAAGGGCACTTTATCAAGATTTTCTTTTTCCTTCAAAGCGCTCAGACACGGTCATGGTACAGCAGAGTGATTCTGGAATGAAACAGCTTTAAGCTAAATTGAATGTTAAAAGCAGTCATTGTGTAACTTACACCGCATCAAAAGGATCTGTAGATGCACAAGCACATCTTTTCATCTTCTAAAGCACTTTTCAGCTATTGAGGATATTCTTCCATAGGCTTTTGAAGATGCAGCATGGCAAATTTCTGTCTCAACTCAATTACAGAACAATGTCCTTCTGTCTGGGTTGAGTTGATGCCCAAAAAATTCCATCTGGACCGACTATAGCCCAACAAAATGCTGCCTGAACCGACTGTAGCCCAACAAAATTCTGCCTGAACTGACTGTAGCCCTACAAAATACTGTCTGAACCGGCTGTAGCCCAACAAAATTCTGCCTGAACTGACTGTAGCCCTACAAAATACTGTCTGAACCGGCTGTAGCCCAACAAAGTACTCTCTGAACCGACTGTAGCCCAACAAAATTTTTGCCTGAACCAACTGTAGCCCAACAAAACACTCTCTGAACCAACTGTAGCCCAACAAAATACTGTCTGAACCGACTGTAGCCCAACGAAATACTGTCTGAACCAACTGCAGCTCAACAAAACACTCTCTAAACCAACTGTAGGCAAACAAAATGCTGCCTGAACCAACTGTAGCCCAACAAAATTCTGTCTGAACCAACTGTAGCCCAACAAAACACTCTCTGAACCAACTGTAGCCCAACAAAATATTGTCTGAACCGACTGTAGCCCAACAAAATACTGTATGAACTGACTGTAGCCCAACAAAATACTGTCTGAACCAACTGTAGCCCAACAAAATTCTGTCTGATCCGACTGTAGCCCAACAAAATACTGTCTGAACCGACTGTAGCCCAACAAAATACTGTCTGAACCAACTGCAGCCCAAAAAATGCTGTGTGAATTTAAACTTATTTAATCTGAACTGTCTAAATCAATTGTAGCCCTACTAAATTTTGCCTAAACTGTCTAAACCCAACTGTAGCCCAACAATATTTTATCTGAACTCGACTGTAGCCCTACTAAATTCTGTCTGAACTGTCTAAACTTGACTGTAGCCCTACAATATTTTATCTGAACAGACTGTAGTCCAACAAAGTTGTCTGAACTGTACTGTACCCAAGAAAATTTTGCCAGATTCCAAATGTAGCCCATCAAAATGTCTGAAACAACTGTAGCCCAACAAAATTCTGTCCGAACCTTACTGTAGCCAGCAAAACCTGTGTTTGAACTTGTCTATAACCAAGCAAAAACTTCCAAAAGCATAAATTCCTTCCGAACTCTTCTCCAAGGCACACTTTGCTTGCAAAGGACGCTACCAACACAACAGCACAAGTCAGAATGGAAAGCATAAGCAATACCTTATATAGTCAGTCAGGTACAGCGATAAGCCCAGTAAAGGGTGATGCTGTTTGTAATTCATGGGAGAGAGGTGTCAAAACCACCCAAGGCAGCACATGTTGAGCACTTCTGAAGGTTGTGTTAAATGCCTACAGCCTTTAATGTTCATGCCTAGCCGAGTGGCAATTTAGCCACAAGGGTGTGATGGATGGAGGTGTGATATGCGGCTGAGAAACGGAACGGTGTTCAGGGTTGAATCGTTGCAGACACGTTGATGAGGTCTTGGAAGTCAATATCTTCATTAACCACCAAAATTGAGTCTGTGGAATGTGGCTTTCACCAGAATCAGACAGTTCATTCCTTTAATCAGAAATATGAATGTGGTGTGAAAGGGGGGCGCCAGAAGGAGGGAAGATTGCAAGGCTGAGTAAAGGGTGGAGAGACAATTCCAAGCTGTCTGGGTGGCGCCCATACAGATGTATTCTGCTGTGTCACCTTGAACCAAAACATGCATTAGTGTATTTCTCACTTTGGCTGCAACTCTGCTATTGGCAGACATCATGACGTAACGCAGAAGGACGTTGCAGGAAGTAACAGGTTCTTTTTTGATGGTTGTTTCTCCATATTGTGGGTGTGGGGGGTGTTAGTACTGGTCTGTATTGTGTTAGTACTTTTGTTATTTGTCATTGTTATAATTAAAGCATTGAAAACACAAATGTAAACATTTACCAATCAGTTTTTATCTTAACTTGTTTTTAGGACTTTTGATATACACAGTTGAGGCAATGGCATACAATATAAAATATATCAGCTCTGTCCAAAGAAAAACAAGTATCTCCAAAATGGCAACTTTACAGGTACAGTATGCAGTATACACTCTATTGTAATGCAGTATACAGTCTATACTGATGCAGAGTACAGTCTATAGTGATTCTGTATACAGTCTACAGTCTATACTGGTACAGTATGCAGTATACACTCTATTGTAATGCAGTATACAGTCTATACTGATGCAGTATACAGTCTATAGTGATTCTGTATACAGTCTAAAGTCTATACTGGTACAGTATGCAGTATACACTCTATTGTAATACAGTATACAGTCTATAGTGATTCTGTATACAGTCTACAGTCTATACTGGTACAGTATGCAGTATACACTCTATTGTAATACAGTATACAGTCTATAGTGGTACAGTATATAGTATATACTGGTACAGTATGCAGGATACACTATATTGTAATACAGTATACAGTCTATACTGATGCAGTGTACAGTCTGTAGTGGTACAGTATGCAGTATACAGTCTATAGTGGTACTGTATACAGTCTATACTGGTACAGTATGCAGTATACACTGTAAAACAGTATACAGTCTATACTGATGCAGTATACAGTCTATACTGGTACAGTATGCAGTATACACTATATTGTAATACAGTATACAGTCTATACTGATGCAGTGTACAGTCTATAGTGGTACAGTATGCAGTATACAGTCTATAGTGGTACTGTATACAGTTTATACTGGTACAGTATGCAGTATACACTCTATTGTAATACAGTATACAGTCTATACTGATGCAGTATACAGTCTATAGTGGTACAGTATATAGTCTATACTGGTACAGTATGCAGTATACACTCTATTGTAATACAGTATACAGTCTATACTGATGCAGTATACAGTCTATAGTGGTACAGTATACAGTCTATACTGGTACAGTATGTAGTATACAGTCTATAGTGATACAGTATACCATCTACACTGATGCAGTATACAGTCTATAGTGATTCTGTATACAATCTAGAATCTATACTGGTTCAGTATGCTGTCTTGAGTATAGAGTATATGAGCTACAGTCTATACTGGTATGGTATGCGGTATACAGTCTATAGTGATGCAGTTTGCCATCTGTAGTGATACAGTAAACAGTCTACAATCTGTACTGGTACAGTATCCAGTATACAGGACCATTTCTGTTGGTCCATTCATCAAGACATTTCCACACAGTGTAAACAGCAGGTTCTCAAATGATGCATAAAAGTTAAACATGTTTTTGTAAATATATTTTAATATGTCTATTAAAGCCTGTCTATGAAACATGGAAGATTACAGAGATTGTCCATCCACCCTGGAAGTGTGTTGATCACGGAGCTAGGATCTTTCTCAGTGTAGTGCAGTGCACTGCGGCAGTTTCATGTTTGTTGTTAATCCATCACCGGTTGCATAGCCAGCAACATAATGTGACCCTACATCACGACAGGAAGCAGTGGCTTCTTTTAATGATGAACGCGGGTGACCTTTTCCTATGTACCACATTTGCATAATAGCTGATAGTAGCTTCATAATGAATTCTTAATTTGAAAAGATGTTTCTGAGTTCTTTTCTTCGTGCAAATATGTGCTTCCTCTCTCATGTCCATCATTCCAGAGAGAACCTGAAGCTGGGATGGTGGCTTCCATCCTCATAAGCGGCCTTAAGGCCACATTTGTCATTGTGAGACCTTCCTTAAGAATGAAGTCCATGCCAAAGGCTGACCCCTGCTATTAGCCTTAATTGGCATTTAGTGTCCATGTATCCTTGCTACCATTGTGAGAGCAATTTATACAGACAGAGGGGTTTATAGATCAGGGCAGGATAAAGACCTCTGCCTCCTTCAATGAACACACATGGAGTATAAAGAGCCTAAAAGAACACTAATGACTTCCCAACCTAATTATCTTATTGTTATTCATTTAGCCATAACACTCATTACCTACCGGAGCAGGTGTTTCAGTTCCTCACACTAGTCAGTACTCCGTATGCTGGGGCGCCACTAGAAAGGGTTTGGTGTTTGAGTATATGTGGCCACTGCTAGACAGCTTGGACAGCTTTAATGAGGAATATATAAAATGACACAGCCCGTGAAATTCATACTCCTAACAATAGGGGGCAACATGTCACAGTGCCCAGTCCCTCCTCTTCTCCCTTCAGTTCTTACCAGTCTAGAAGACACAAAGGTACCTTAAAGGTATCTTAAAGACGCTACAGGCTGAGCTCTAACTGATGGGAGTCTGAAACAGTACTCCTGATGTTCCACTCATACTCTTGATGTGTCACCATATGCATAGACTCATCATCAATAAAAGGAAGGAATCAGTCAACATGAATAAAACTTGGTGGCGTTCTCCCGAACTCAACTTCCCAGAGTGCATCACCCGATGACATCACACCCACATGTCCCCAGTCTACCAAGCCTTCCCGTTCTAGGTCGCCTGAGTATAAGCACACCTGTCTTCAATCACCCAGTCTGCACTCACACTCATTGGGAAGTTTTGCCAAACCCTGTGTAAGGGTCAGGGCAGTGCCGCCTGCAGCCAGTAGAGGGCGGTGGTGGCGGTGCCGTTCTTGGGGGACTACAGTCCAGAACTCCAACCCCCAGAATGCCTCGGGTTGATCAACCCAACCAGCTGCACCTGAGGCGTCGGCCATATAAGGTCCCAACAAACAACCATCTCCGCTACACCTTTGTAGAGGGGTAGCTGGTATGGTAGAAAGAAAGAAAGAAAGAAAGAAAGAAAGAAAGAAAGAAAGAAAGAAAGAAAGAATACAAGAGGGGCACCAAACATAAAAAAGAAAGAAAGAGAGAGAGAGAGAGAGAAAGAAAGAATACAAGAGGGGCACCAAACATAAAAAAGAAAGAAAGAGAGAGAGAGAGAGAAAGAAAGAATACAAGAGGGGCACCAAACATGAGAGAGAGAGAAAGAAAGAATACAAGAGGGGCACCAAACATGAGAGAGAGAGAGAGAGAGAGAGAGAGAAAGAAAGAAAGAATACAAGAGGGGCACCAAACATAAAAAAGAGAGAAAGGACGGACGGACGGACGACGAAGACAGAGACCGACAAAATTCCATTTCAGTTAAACCCTCTTCTGTTTCTGTTCTTTTTGAAACATCCCCTTTTGTTTGGGTACGTCGTTGCTGGCGTTTCCCTTGTTTGATTTTCCCGCCATTTCTCCCTCTCCCTCACAAAACCCCTCCTGACACGCCTGATGTGTACTCCTGCGTAGCACAGTGGTAACACGTTGGGTTACTTCTCTGGAGGTTGGGGGTTTGATCCCCACCTTAACTGAACACACAAACACATCTCCTCAGAGTACCTCACTCCCTGCACTTGTTGTTTCACGTGCATCCAGGAATCCCGTTTTTTTGCAGTATAAATCTTTATATCGGCGCAGACGGGTTCCCGCCCTGCGTTTGGGTCCAAGCCCCAACCGTACCGTGACACCCGTTAGCAATTCTGAGCATTTGTCCTGTGTTTTTCTCGACTCTGGTTCTGACCCCCTTTGTTTCCTGGCTACCGCTCTCTTCCTTTAGCCCTGTCGGCTTTCTCGTTCGGCCCTACTCTTTGGCTTTTGACCTCCTTTCGCTCCTCTGACTGTTCTCCTCGTCATCTACTTCTACTCTGGTTGCTTAGCTGTCTGACTACCCTGGTTCTGACCATAGCCTGTCTCTCGACTCTGATCTCACTTTCCCCCTCCATGTTTGGTCAGGTTTTGGTGCTGTGTTCAATTACCCAAGCTTGTTCTTTGTTTCTGACACTCGGTGTGTAGGTTTGACATTGTGAGACATTCATAGAGAAAGACAAGCACCACTGACATGAAGGATCTGGCAGACCTACACAAACCATGAAAAGGGAGAACCAACAGACTGTCCATTAATTGGCCACTCTTACCAGCCCTCCATGGGCTGTACAATTCCATGAGTGCTAGTTTGTAGTTTGGTGTCTTCACTTTTATTCTACAGTAAAGCATTAAGATAAACATAAGGAGAACCCTCTATGAGTAGGTGTGTCTAAGCTTCTGACTGGTATTGCACATTGGTCTGTTGGTTTGATATGTTTGGCACACTGCCACTGTTGCTGTAAGTCCTTTTTTTTATCTCTATAACCAGATTTTGAATGTGAACCTTTTAATTCTAGAAAAAAAAGCTGATATGAGACGATTTAGCCGAGCATGTTGTTGCTGGCACTGGAAATGATTTACTCTACTCATCTCTAAAGCGTAATGAAAGTAATAAGTTCAGGTAGGATAAGTAAATTTGAACCACGAATGAAAACGGGAGTTGAGAAGTGGCATTTCGTCTAATACTCTGTTTAACTGCCAGCAGGCCGCCAAGAAAACACTAGCTGTTACTGGGCCAACAGCGGGTTCTGCTAGCCTCCTGCTATCAGGGACCATGCCTTGCTTTGGCACGTATTAATCGGTCCTGCATAAATCAACAACATCACAAAATACTTAATCACATAAGCAGCTAACGATGTGCTGGAGGTGCTATTAAAGTGTTATCTGGTACCTAATGATGCTAATAAGCTAATAAGCCAATGCCACACATTTCCACATATCCAGCCCAAAATGAATGATGATGATGATGATGATGATGGGTATAACCAGAGTTTTCATAAACTTAAACTTCTCTAGCTCGTCATAAGAAGAGAGAGAAAGGGGCAATCAGGAAGCTCCTGTTAGTCTGAAATAAAAGAGAGAGGTTTCTGCCGGTAACCCCTCGGTGCTTTCACTCCGCATACAGACACCTCATAATGCCTTACATAACAGACTGAAGGGAAGACGGAGCGGCTGCTTTATTGGCCCTGTGCCACGGCGTCTGTATTTAATGATGCTATCTATAGCATCGGCTGCTCTTCAGCGTCTGCTCCTCTCTAGAGCCATTGTCAAGTCCTGAGAAGTCATGAGAAGTGGCCCGCAGATTTAATAAAAGAGCTTTGGTGGGAGTGATTAGTGGAGACTGACAACACAAGGTCTTTTTCATTTATTCATGCCAGCCGAGCAGCGCCTCCTCAGAAGACGAGAGCTGTTGTTGTTTTTGCTGCACTCCTGATTAACGTGAAATCATTTCATCATTTAATTATCCATCCTTTTAATTCGCATTGAAGGCAAAGATATATTAAAAAAATAGAATAAATTCAGGGAATAAAGTCTTCCCTATCTGCTTATATGGATGAGTCCCCTGTGACAAACTAATAGCCTGTAACACCTCCACAAGCACCAGTAACCGCTGTGATTGGATTTGGCGTGGACTGGACAGGTTTCTGGATGTAGGTCACATCAGTGTTCAGACACTTGGGCATCTAAGAACTGCACAGTTGGGCCAGATTTGGTGGATGCCTTCCCTGGCACAATTCCGAAGAGAATTCCGTGTAGACTGGGATTTTAGCCACTGCTGGTAGACCCGTACGAACGTACGCTTCCATACACCTGCAGATTCAGCTACTTCCTTCACACTATGGTCTTTGGCCACGCCCAAATGCTCAGTCACTCCTTTTAGCCAATCATTAACATCTGCTCTGGAGCCATTTTCCACACATGTAGCACCTCTTCTCAGTCTATAAATCCTGTCACTCACACCCGACAGGTGTTTATAGCCCCATCATCTATTATACACCTCATAAAAACATGGACCCCAGTTATCAACAAGGCAATGTGCAGGCTACTAATGGTCCCATACTAGTGTGGGGTGTGTTCTCAAGCTGTGGGTTGGGTCTACCTATCCACCTAAGCACATCATTGACTGATGCTCGGAGACCCTTTGCAGCGCTTCATGGACTTGATGTACGCCCACAATGATGGGGTGCATGCTGAAGAGTTCTGAAGAATGGTAAGGCCTGCACTTTGCCTGACATAAGCCCAGCCAAGGCTTTCCACTATTGGCCCTTGCCATTAGCATGGTGGCCAGTGTTCAGTCTCACTCGCAAGCTAACACCCCATGGCTTATATACTTATGTGGGCGTTCATAAGCCGGTCCCTAAGGTAACTCCACTTCATACCCAATTTATATACTGCTGTCCCATAACTTTTGTCATGTCAAGTTTCTCAGCTTGTTCCCATGAGGTCTGAGTCAGAAATGATCAAGGGAAATGGAAGTGTGAGAATAGGCATTTGGAAGAACCTAAAGGCTTCGCAGGACCTTACGGTTTCCATGCCAGACTCGCCTTGCTAGTAACTAAACCCAAACCCCACCCATATTCAGAACATACATAACATATATAATTGGACATATTCATTTGCGGTTGATGGCAGGAAGGTCATCCAATCGCTTAATTCAGCCCGATTCAAAAAGTTAAAAGTCAAGGCAGAATGTTATTATACTAGGGAGTGAACGAACTAAGTAGCAAAGCAGAGTCAGTGACAAGGGTAGGGCTAGAAACATAGTAGGGACAGGCAAAGTCGAAACCGTAAAGAGGCAGTCAGCGGAGGCAACCAAGGTAGGAGGATAAGGCCAAAGGGTAGTCGAAAACAAGAGATCAAAAACCAGAAGTAGATCAATTACAGAATTGCTAACTAAATTGGCAAAGCTTCGCAAAAGCAGAAGCGGCATGGAGAGGTACAAATAGAAGAGGTAGATTGAAACTAAAACTCCGGTGATGGAGAGTGGAGCGGATTGGGCGCGGACGTGGCATCATCGAGCGTTGCCCTCTGAAAAGTTGAGTCTGGAGAAACACGGGAGCAGGGAAGACCCACCTCCCTCATTCCACCCATACCCCCATCCCCATGACCCATATGGAAGAACGAGTTTAGAGTTATGGAGAACCTTTGACCTGATTATGGCCTTGTTCAGACGTCCAGATTGGACTTTGAAACAACCTATTGGCCACATTTATGCTGCTGAACTGAAGGATTCTGTCTATGATCCCAGTTTAAAATCTAGGCCTCGGAACTGGTGACTTACGTTTGTCTCATATTGCTGGGTCAAATGGTTGCCTCGGATTCCTTAAAAAGAGGAAATTGCATGTCTATTTTTTTATTGGGATCAAAAGCAAATGCGTATCTTTGACTGGCTCTTTTATCTCTTCTATTTCCTCGCTCTCCCTCTCTCTCTCCACATCTCCATCACGCTCGCTGCTGGAGTCAAATACCAGCCTTGCCATAGATCTACTATCTTTGTCTCTGGAATATTCCGTTAAGTGTTAAATCAATCAAAGTCCAAGACCTAGTACACCCTGGGCTAATGCAGGCTGATCTCATGGCGTCCTGCTTCTGCAGGAGAGGGGGAAGAAAGAGTAGAAGGCGATACTGAACAGAGCCATTCCGACTCAAATGGGAAATGACTGCATAAACACAAAGACACTGAAAAATGAACCAGTTGGAAATTTCCTGTCAGATTTGCAGCAGAGCTCATGAGCGTTTTGATTAAACTGTCAGAACACAAAAGCCCGTGAAATTCTTTTAGCCTCAAAGGCTATTTAGGCATGGATTGCTTTGTCCTGGAGTTGTTGCAGTCATTTATTTTCTTCCAGCTTATCATTTGATATGTGTACAGTTATATACACACACCACCATTTCATGAGAGAACTTTATTAGACCTTCACTGCTGGAGACAGAGCAATTATTTTAATGGCCTGAAAGTTGGTCAGGATTGAGTTGCAATCGACTGAATCTGAGATTACAAAATTCTATCCAGACGTGATGTCTGAACTCAACCGTAGCCCAAAAACCTGTCTGAAATCAATTGTAGCCCAACAAGTTTCTGTCTGAAATCAACTGTAGCCCAACAAAATTCACTCTGAACTTAACTGTAGCCACTCATTTTTTGATTGTAGCTGAGCAAAATTCTGTCTAAACCTGATTGTTGCCCAACAAAACTTTGTCAAAAAGGCTTGTCTGAATCAACAGTAGTCCAACAAAATTGTGTCTGAACCTGACTAGCACAACAAAATAGCTTGAACCCGACTGTAACTTCCAAAAATTCTCCCTGAACTCGACTGTAGCCACCAATTTCTGTCTGAGCCCGACTGTAGGCCAACAACAAAATACCGTTTGAACCAATTGTGGCCCTACAAGATCCTGTCTAAACTCGACAGAACAAAATTCTGTTTAAACCAGACAGTAACCCAACAATTTCTGTCTGAACTGTAGCTGACAAATTGGTCTGAACTCGACTGTAGCCTTACAAAATTCAGTCTTAACTGTAGCCACTAATTTCTGTCTGAATTGATTGTAACCAAGCAAAATTCTGTCTAAACCTGATTGTGGCCCAACAAAACTGTCTGAAATAACTGTAACCCAACAAGTTTCTGTCTGAACCCGACTGTAGCCCAAAGAAATAGCTTGAACCCGACTATAACTTCCAAAAATTCTCCCTGAACTCAATTGTAGCCACCTGTTTCTGTCTGGACCCACCTGTGGCCCAACGAAATTCTGTTTGAACCTATTGTAGCCCTAAAAGATCCTGTCTAAACTCGACTGTAGCCAAACAAAATTCTGTTTAAACCAGACTGTAACCCAACAATTTCTGTCTGAACTGTAGCTGACAAATTTCTGTCTGAACTCTACTGTAGCCTTACAAAATTCAGTCTTAACTGTAGCCACTAATTTCTGTCCGAATTGATTGTAACCGAGCAAAATTCTGTCTAAACCTGATTGTGGCCCAACAAAACTTTGTCTGAAAGACCTGTCTGAAATAACTGTAACCCACCAAGTTTCTGTCTGAACCCGACTGTAGCCCAACAAAATAGCTTGAACCCGACTGTAACTTCCAAAAATTCTCCCTGAACTCGACTGTAGCCGCCAATTTCTGTCTGAACTCGACTGTAGCCCAATGAAATTGTGTCTGAACCGACTGTAGCTCAACAAAATAGCTTGAACCCGACTATAACTTCTCCCTGAACTCGACTACAGCCACCATGTTCTGTCTGAACAGTTTTGTCTGAATCCACTGTAGCTCAACAAAAATTCTCTGTGAACTGATGTGGCCCAACAAAATACTGTCTGAACCAACTGTAGCCCAACAATATTCTTTCTGAATCCACTGTAGCCCAAAAAAATGCTGACCAAAAGCCTATAAAGTTGGGAGACCCTAAGAGACCCCGACTTTACTTCCTCACAAACATTTAAGAAATGATTTCCAAGCCCAACCTAAACAGTCAGGTCTCACCATGAGAGAAAGAGATTCCTGCCGAACGTTGTTTGTTTGTTCAGTACACCATTACTCCTGTGTACCCAGAACACCAAGGAACCAGACTTCAGCAGATCGATATGGCAAGCAACGGGTCAGGACAGTCGATACATTTACACTACAGGCCTGACCGGGGGTGAGAGAGAGAGGGAGTGAGAAAGAGAGGGAGTGAGAGGGGGAAGTGGGGAACAGGGAGATCTATTTTTGGCATCAGGGTGGCAGAGATCCTCTCCCGACACCTTTCCTCTGTATTTAAAAGCAGCCGTGAGGAAAATGGCATGTGCGGAGCATCTAAATGTGGAACTGTCCTCAGTGAACCGTGAGCTTGTGACAAGCCTAGCAGCACTTCCTAGTGTTAGCATGTCTGCTAAACTGTGTTTCACAACACGCAGGAACAGTGAAGCGATAGGGCTGCCAAAACGCTGCTGCCAATGTGGCTTAGCTTGGTCGTACGATCAGCAGTGTTTGGTTAACACCTATGGAGTTATTTATTGCTTCCTTAACATCATATTTGGTTTAGCCAGCGTTATAGCAAAGGGGTAGATGCCTCGCTCCAGAGTTCAAATAAACTAAATCTCATAAATTGATCGCAGGAAAGGGCATACAAACGAATCATATGGTACCCACGTAGCGGGCATATAGCCGCTGTCCAATGAACACAGCAGCTTCTGTGATGGAAATGGCCCAAAGCTGCTTGGAAAAATGTCTGGTTCCATTGACTTTATAAGTACAACATTGCAACAATGTTATAACAACAATTACATTGGGTTTTTGTTTTCTCTCTCCCATTTTGGAGATACTTGGTTTTCATTGGACAGCTGGTCCACCCTGAGACCACACAGCCAACTATCCTATGTACAAGATCAAACTGTCACCCCAGTTTAGAAGTTTAAATGCACAAACCCTTATCTTTTAAATAAAGCAAGACAAACACACTCATCATCAAAAGAAGACCTGCACCCAGAAGGAGGTGTGGGATTGCAGTGCTGTTGGGAAGGAAGATAAAGGTTACCAGGAACAATACATTCTAAAACATGTAGACTGATATGGACAATATTTATTGACCTACACCTACAGAAGTCTGTCTCTAAGTATGGCTAACCCAACATGCTAGACGTCTCGGCATGGAGCTGTAGGTTCCTAATGGAGTCCTGTGATAATCCATCCCATGCAGCTTGAATATTCTCGCACAGTTCCTGCAGATGGTGCGGTAGGGGTGGAGGTGGAGTGACACCAGGCCTTCTGGATGTGTGACGGATGACAAATCGTTTATCTTGGTGCTGACCACGGTGCCTCCACACACGGATTCGTTGGTCGTCTCCACCAAGACAACAGCGGGACTCGCCACTGAAGATGGCCTGCTGTTGTCTAGGTGGCCTGCTGGGGGTTAAGAATAGAGTATGACGAAATGCCATTTTTCGCCACTTGTTTTCACTCACAGTCCAATATAATGTCTCGTCATTGGCTTCATGGTTTTGTTATCCTTTGTAAGTCAGTTTAGCGTCGGCAACCCAATTACAACCTACATCATATTACACTGGTTGTCAACTTGCACAAATAGTTGCACTATTGCTTACATCACATGCTTGATCGTGCATTTGATGTAAGCAAGGATGGGCCTCATCCCTGTACCTGACTGACCCCACAACCACGATTACGGACATCCAGTGAGCAGTGATGTCCTCCTTGAGTCATCCTGTTTGTGCCAGCACCATTGGCAGACGGCTGCACAATGCAGGACTACATGCACACAGACCATTACAACTGCCCTTAACACCACGTCACCGTCACCAAAGACTGCAATGGTGTCGTGCCAGACTGTCATGGAGTGACTCAGAATGGCAGAAGGTCATCTTCAGTGACCACTCCTGCTTATGTCTTGGTGGAGACGACCAACGAATCCATGTGTGAAGGCACCATGATAACCTTTATCTTCTGTCTCCATAGCACTGCACTCCCACACTTCCCTCTAGATCCTACTAATCTCTTGATGAGGAGTGTGTATTGGACCTATAGTCATTTCAATTAACTAACAGTTGTGATCTTTTGTGTAGAAAAGTAAACATAGTGGTCCGAGGGTGGACCAGCAGTGGCTAGCAGCAACGGGGTGTCGACCTTATTGAGCCAGCGGACCGATATGTGGTTGCTATCGAGGCACTTCGATTCATCAAAGTCATTCTTAAGAATGTGTAGTCATAACCGAGTCTCTCTGTGTATGTGTTCTCTCCGGGGAAACGGGCCTCGAGCGGACCAGTAAACAGACCTGTTGAGCAGACAACAATACAATGTGTACCGTTCTCATGGTCACGCGGGCGCACGCAGAGAGGACTGCGCATACACGGAGAGAACCACAGCGTAATGTAATCAACTATGATTAAACCCTCTATTATATTAGTGAATCCGGAACAACACATTTCACGTATCGCTGAAACGTCCCCCGCATCAGATCCACTCTTACTGCGAGAAAGGAACGCTTCTCTCAAATCCTGATGATCCTGCTAATGAATGAACAATCCCAGGTACCAGCGATATTTAGCATGATCCAAATGCCACAACATGGACCTTCATTCATTGTTAGCCATGTTAGCCTGTTATGGCTAACAGTTTGGTTTCTTTCATTGAAAACTGGTTCGGTGTTCAGGGTTTCCCTCCCTGGTTAAATAAAAGGGTTTATCACCTCTGATGGAATGATACTGGATCCTGCTGGTCTTTTTTCCTACACAGGAAAGTCCCTCCACTCTTTCCTTATGACCATGGTAAACACAAAGTGATGCTGCTTTGCCTTTGGACACATCACTGTGCATGTCTTCAGAGATCATTCATTTATATACATCTAACTTTATACCTTGTTCGTTTGTTTGTTCGTTCGTTCGTTCATTCCTTCCTTTAATCATTCCTTCCTTCAATCCTTCCTTCCTCAAATCAAATCAAATCACTTTGTCACATCACATTTTCACAGGTGTGAAGGTGAGTGAAAAACGTAGGTGCGTAGTCCCTTACAGATCCTTCCTTCCTTCCTTCCTTCCTTCCTTCAATCATTCCTTCCTTCAATCATTGCTTCCTTCCTTTCTTCCTTCAATCATTCCTTCCTTCAATCATTGCTTCCTTCCTTCCTTCCATCATTTCTTCCTTCCATCCTTCCATCATTCCTTTCTTCCTTCCATCCTTCCATCATTCCTTCCTTCCTTCCTTCCTTCCTTCCATCATTCCTTTTCTTCCTTCCATCCTTCCATCATTCCTTCCTTCCTTCCTTCCTTCATTCCATCCTTCCATCATTCCTTCCTTCCTTCCTTCCTTCAATCATTCCTTCCTTCTTTCCTTCCTTCCATCATTCCTTCCATCATTCCTTCATTCCTTCCTTCCTTCCATCATTCCTTCCTTCCTTCCTTCCTTCTTTCCTTCCTTCCATTATTCCATCATCTTCTTTGCTTTCTTAATTCACTCTTTTAATGCTTCCTCCTTCTTTCCTTCAATCATTCAGTCATTACTTCATTAAATTGTAAAATTTGTATATCCATTCATTCATTCGTTCGTTCATTCATTCATTCAGTCATTCAGTCTACCATTCCTTAGTTAATTTATTCATTCATTTATTCATTCGGTCAGTTTATCATTCATTTATTTGTTCAGTAAATCAGTTTGTCAGTCAATCATTTAGCCATTCATTTATTTGTTCAGTCAGTTAGTCAGTCAATCTATCATTCATTCCCTCCTAAAAGCCACGCATCCTTCTGCGCCAAAGGGGGTGCTGGAGTGTAAAACATAATGTTGTGAAACAGTCATGTTCACATCAGCCTATAGAAATGTATACTGCCAACACTGAACTGCGTAAGTGCACCTATCAGAGGATCTCCGATCGATCCAACCATGTTTGTAATTCGACTGAAAACTGGATTACAGGCTACATTTAGAGCACAATCTGTATTTACATTTACGGCATTTAGCTGATGCTCTTATCCAGAGCGACTTACAAGGTTATTCGTTTTGCAGGTAGGCCAGTGCAGTGTTAGGAGTCTTGCCCAAGGACACTAACTGGTGTAGCTCAGCATTTGCTACCTAGACTGGGATTCAAACCCCGTCTCCCACATGGGGTGGTAGCTCTCTGGAGCAGTGGTGTTAACCTCTGAGCCACACCCACCACCATATTTGTATTTTGTACCATCTTCCTTCCTTCCTTCCTTCCTTCCATCCTTCCTTCCTTCAATCATTCCTTCCTTCCTTCCTTCCTTCCATCATTCCTTCCTTCCTTCCTTCCTTCCTTCCATCATTCCTTCCTTCCTTCCTTCATTCCTTCTTTCCTTCCTTCCTTCCTTCCTTCCTTCCATCATTCCTTCCTTCCTTCCTTCCTTCCTTCCTTCCTTCCTTCCTTCCATCATTCCTTCCTTCCTTCCTTCCATCATTCCTTCCTTCCTTCCTTCCTTCCATCATTCCTTCCTTCCTTCTTTCCTTCCTTCCTTCCTTCCTTCCTTCCATCATTCCTTCCTTCCTTCTTTCCATCATTCCTTCCTTCCATCATTCCTTCCTTCCTTCCTTCCTTCATTCCTTCTTTCCTTCCTTCCTTCCTTCCTTCCTTCTCAGACAAATACAAATATAAAAACATAAAAACATAAACAAAGCATTACAGTTTGCAGGAACAGCCGTTTGGCAAAACAGTTTTCTTTGCACATGACTGCCTGCTCCGTCCAGTGGCTTTGAATTTTTGGATGCTGCATAATGTAGTGTGCCTGGTGTCTGTTAGCCTTTCATCATGAATAATTGGGCATGTTACGTTGTCTTGGCAATTCCAGCGGGAAAGTATGTCCAAGGTTTAGGCTTTATTGGACTTCCTAACTAAGGTATGCGCCTTTAATCTATGTAGATGAAATATTTAATCTTAGATGATGAAGTTCCTGCTCAATCCCCACTGCTCCCCTTTTTACCTGTCTCGGCTAAATCCTGACACTACGGCTGTCTTTCACCGCGCTCGTCCTCAAATAATGTATCACCTCCTGCCTGTCAGCTTGGGGAGCGGCAGCGTTGTCTCTGAGAGCCACGCTGATGAAGACGGATGGCTCCTGAGTAGGTGCAGACGTGGTTGTTTTGATAGCTCTCAGATCGCATCTATCTGCTGGCTCCTGGATCTGCGGCATGCCTTCAGGCTGTGTTTCTCACTAGCCTACACACAGGAAGGAGCCCCGGGGCGGGGGGTTGGTATGGATTTGTTGTAGTGACGCTGTTTGGAGGCTGGTGACTGTCAGCTTGCTTCAGCTTTGTTTGATATATTTGAGGTATTTTTGAAGACAGAATGCACGTATCATGGTCTTAGGCACCGTTCCACAGTTCCAGTCCCACAGGAACACTTTTGTTTTATTCCCGCTCCCATTGCTTAATTGTCCCATCTGTTCCCTGCCTACAAATGCTAGGTTGGACAGGCTCTGGCAAAAATCTGTTCATCTACTATTCATTGGGCATGCATGTAAATTGTAGGCATTGTGTAATTGAGTCATCAATAGCATGCTATTACTAACCAGTGTAGTTTAGATCAGCTATGGCTGATCCAGCTAGCAATTGAAACTGGAAACTTAATGCACCAGCTTTATGTTTGTGTTGTAACGGTCACTTTAAGGCAGGTGGAGTGCGCAAGTGGAGAGTGTGGAGGAAAGCGTGGGAGAGAATGTGCGTGTGGTGAACTGTACTAGGTTGTAGCCTGGGTCCTCCAACTGGTGTTATCTGGGAACTTGTGACGAGCATCTCGGTGCTCTCATTGTTCATTAAACTGGCTCCGAGGCCCCTTCACGACGTGTTCCCTGCGTCTCTTCATGGAAGCTAAGTATCCACCTTTCTACGAGAGCACCCACCTAACACCATACTCCCGTTCGTTACAGCGTGAACAAATTAGCCATGCAAACGTCTTAGCTAGTCTAGTCCTAGGCAGACACTCTAATCCAGATACAATTGAGCATCTCTCACACAGTTAGGCAAGAAACCTGCCCAAGGACTCTTATCGGTATAGGGTAGGGTGTTTGCCCAGGTAGGGAATCGAACCCCATCCTAAAGCTTGGGAAGCAGAGGTGGTACCCGGTATACTATACCAACCATGACACAAGCTGTATAAAAGAGCTAGACCATTGAAGTTCTGTTGACTACGCCACTGTCAAGTCTTCATAATGTGAAGAACTAATCTTTATGGATCATCCACGTTTTAAAAAAGGCCTTCAGGGGACTTCTTCTCAACATCCTGCAAGGGTCCATGTGTCAGTGCAGGTCAAGTTTAAATCTCAAAAATCTCTCTCTGGACCACACACAAAGCTTAGCTCATCCTTGACCTTAGTGGGCCTGTGACAATGGAAGGGTGCTGTTTGCGCAGCCGTGGCTTAGTTGGACTAGCAATCTTCATCAGTTTAGTATATAACTATTGGTGAGGATGTAATCATAGCTAGTGCTTATGCAGTCTTGCAGTTGCTAGGCAAGAACACTCTTGCGGATAGGTCAACTGGCTAGTTGCACAAGACACTAATAACACAATGCAGTAACATCCTTCGGCATATCAGTTGGTATTTCACGTTGACTTTCTACATGGGGGTTTTAGCAGAATCTGCCAAGGATTACAATCAGTGATGTATGTCACATCATTCAGGCATTAGCTTCAGCACTGTTGAGTAAAAGAGACTAGATGTATCCGGTAAAGTTAACGTTAATTATAGCATTCCTATAGACAGATCCCAGTTCACTAACAGCATACGTTTACAGCTAATGTTTGATATTGGGATTTTTGCCATTGCAAAGCTGCAAAACTCCACGGTGAACGCAACTACACCTGTATGCAGTAGCTCTGTGACGTTGGTCCTTTTTATCTTGCCAGAAGACTGAAGGGTCAAGTTGTTCATTTCAAGGCGATGACAGTTGAGTCTTAGCTCTTGTCCCAAAACAATATTGGGACACACGGTTTTATGGCCCATTTCAACCACCTTAAGATACACAAGGGGTGTATTCTTGGAACTATGTATCTTGGTGTTGTTTCACCAGACTAGTCAACTCTCCTACCCAGTAATAGCCTAAAGGTATTTGACCTTTAACCTACAGCTATATAGCCCTGATGATCACTCTTTCCTAGGACTCAGATCCTGTCGTAAATATGTGAAATGCAAGTTTAGCAACTCTTCCCAGAGGTTAGCAAATAGTACCAGTATGATTTACAAATGCCAAAAACCCACCAACAGTATATAGGAAGATATATAGAATTGTTGATTGTACACTGTAGTGGTGTCATGACAATTACCACCACAGTCCCAACACTGTAAAGCTGCTTTGAGACAACGTTGGTTGTAAAAAGCGCTATACAAATAATGATTGATTGATTGATTGATTGAACACATGAGTACATGAACGTGGGGCAGATTTAGCCTGTTACAGTCTTATGTACAGAATATGCTCCCATGATGTTTAAGTTCTAGAGACTGTGAATGCCAGACACTAGAGTGACTTTTCCACAGAGTTGTATTAACCCAGCACTAGACAGGAGCTGCATAGTGTGCTACTGGTTGATGCAGCATCAGCAGTGAACATGCATAGGAGAGTAAAATACCACAAATGGCACATTTTAAAAAAAAATTCTATTTATCCATACAGATGAGGGTCTGAATGGAAACTCTGTATATATTATACCAGCTGCACCACCAGAAGTTGTTGTTGTCTGCCAGTTGCTTATAGCAGAAGCAGTCAGGGCCATCTTGCGCACCTACCCAATTTCTGACTGAGCCATGTTGACCCCAGACAGACAATTTGCTATTTTTTGTTTTGGCCAGGCTGGAGCCAAAATCGGACAACAAAGGTCAACCCTGGTGTGATTTTGGAACAGGTAGCTCCATGAACAGCTAGCCCGTTGTCTGGTTTTCCAGTGTGCCTTAACTCATTGGGTTTATTTATGTTCAGTCTTGGTGTAGCACAAGAGCACAGGAAATATTGAACTATGCAGATTTGTGGTCATCCAAGAGCAGATTTGAGCTGCTTACTGCTCTAATAGACAGTGCACTGAGTCCTTCATAAAGTAGATATGGTTTCCATGCTGAGAGAAACACGCCCGGGGGTTTAATTCAACTACGTTTTTTCCACAGCAGAGCAAAACCTGAATAAGCTGTACTGTAAACTGATTTCCCAGTGGCCTTGTTGGCTTCCCAAAGCCAGTGTTTATCAGACTAACCAATAAGCATGTTTTATAATACAGAGCTGCTTTGGGCTGATGGTCGCTGATTGCCTGTTAAGTGGTCAAGACTTCACTCAATGAACAGCAGTGGATGAGTCTGGAACTCACGGTCCACCCGGTGAATTTGAGAAACGAGCCGATGCATAGAACCACAAAGGAAGTCTTCTTGCACGTCTCAGAGAGGCAATTTAGAAACAGCAACTCGCTTCCACACATCCTAGCAATAAACACTGGCCAAACAAAATAGCGTAGCCATGACAACACTATCTTAATGAGGCTAATAAGCAGGACCTGAGGCTTGCTGTGGGAACGAGGGGAATGGCTTTGTGAATGTGGATTTCCATTAGCCGACCCTCATATTGATGCAGCTTGTGGCGGTGTCAAGCTATGGCATCTGAAAGTGCTTCTCGCGTTGTAGTTTGCTGAGGGATGCCGGCAAGGCAGACTTCTTTATGGGTACTCTTAGTTTCCTTGTCCCTCTGCTAAAGCATTGCAAGCTTACAAGTCTCATTTTCTAACATCCTGACCTCATGGAGCCATCCAGACTCCACTTTACCTTTTAAGTGACTGTTGCGTTAACTAACACACAAAGAAGGTTGCCATAGCCACGCCGGCTGATGCGCTCAACGTGGGAGAGTCATTACAGAGCGTTGGGTCAACCTCTCGCCTTATAGGTCCCTGCAGAGACATCAGAGACTCCCAGAGACTGCTCCGGGTGCGCAGATCAAAGCTTCCTTCTGTTTGATAGCAGTCTGACGGCTTTAATGGTGGGGCTTTGTGTTCCGCAGAAGCTGGATCATGATATTGCCCCCAGCTCCACAGAGATATGCACATGCACACTGAACTGTGATGTAAAAAAGCTGGTGAATTCCTTCAATACAGTGGCCAGGTCACTTTTTGTGGGGTATAAAATACTTTTGAACCATGAATCCACACAGGGGCATGACCACCAAGCATCACATGAGTTTAGTCCATAGTTATATGATGAAAGTCAAACCAATGTTGATCAATCACTGGCGATGTCTTGAATCAAGCCACAGGAAAAGGGGATGCTTGGTAACAAAGTGCCTTTAAAATCTGAACTGGTAAAACGTGACGAAGCAAAACCTAACATTTCCATTTCCAACATTGCTAGCCTTTAGGGAACTGGAGATCCCGGACTCTCACAAATTTGCATCCGACTTAGGCGCACCCTAGGCAGGATTGCAGAAACCATTGCACATCATATGTATTTCTATATATGTGTTTGCATATATGATAATATATATAGTTTTATATATGTGAGAATATATACATACTGTATATTGCCACATGTATGTATGAAAATATTCTCACATATATAAAACTATATATATTATCATATATGCAAACACATATGGAGAAATACATATGATGTCTATTACATATAAAATGAAATATATTACAATATATAAGTAAATATATATATATTATACTACCATAAATAGAATATATGAAAAGTGGCAATTCCTTATGTATTATACAATATATTGTAATATATTTATCACTATATATATATATGTATATATATATATATATATATATATATATATATATATATATATATATATATATATATATAGATATAGATATGCAAAATATATGCACTTGTTTCCCATATATGACATTGTATTATTTAATATATTGCACTATATTTTCCAATACATTGCCATATATTATCGATTCATAAGGGAAATTTAGGGCACCATAACTCTATGGAAGTATAAGTAGCTGATATTAAGCATTATAGCACTGATCTGATCTTCTGATTTTCTGAAGCCCTGTTGGAAGTATTAGAATGAAGCCAAGCCTACACATGTCAGGACAGCATGGTGCATGCTCTTCATTAGGCCCTTTAGGAGTCTTCAAATTACCAGTCTCCTCAGCTCTGATGAGTCCATGATATTAGTGTCATAGCCACATTGTCGTGGTTTAGCAACTCTTAACTGACCAAGACTCTTAAGCAAAAAACTTCAGATGCTAGGTTCTGGATTATGAATAAAAGGCTCCTAGCTTTATTTTCAGGTGTCTGCTGAAAAGCCTTTTCCTGGGCAGATTGAATTCAATTGCACAGTGGGGTACAGAGCTTTTACAGTCATACAGTATTCAGGGGGTGATGTAATGCACTTTCGTCTGTTCTTTTTTTATATTTATTTTATATTCATTCAACATATACCAATAAATATCACAAAGGGATACATCTCAGACACCACCAGTACACAGAAACGGGTAAAAAAAGAGCAAGGGGGAAACAAAACAAAACTAAATTAAAAAAACAGCAAACAAAAACACGCACACAAGCAACACAATAACAACCATAACACATGAGCTACAGGGGTTGGACAATGAAACTGAACCACCTGGTTTTAGACCACAATCATTTATTAGTATGGTGTAGGGCCTCCTTTTGCGGCCAATACAGCGTCAGTTGGTCTTGGGAATGACATATACTGCGTCCTGCACAGTGGTCAGAGGGAGTTTAAGCCATTCTTCTTGCAGGATAGTGGCCAGGTCACTACGTGATGCTGGTGGAGGTTCGTCCTTCTTGGTGGTATGCTGACATTACCCTGGATACCGTGGCTCTTGATGCATCACAAAGACTTGCTGTCTTGGTCACAGATGCGCCAGCAAGACGTGCACCAACAATCTGTCCTCTTTTGAACTCTGGTATGTCACCCATAATGCTGTGTGCATTGCAGTATTTTGAGCAGAACTGTGCTCTTACCTGCTAACTGAACCTTCACACTCTGCTCTTACTGGTGCAATGTGCAATTAATAAAGATTGGCCACCAGGCTGGTCCAATTTAGCCATGAGACCTCCCACACTAAAATGGCAGGTGTTTCAGTTTCATTGTCCAACCCCTGTATATACAGGCAGGGAGAGATCTAGTCTTAACAATAGGCTTCAATTTGTAAAAATAAAATCAGGTCTATGGGGCATTACATAGTTAATCCATTTTTACCGATATGAGTCCAGTTGTTCCATTTTAAAGTTAACAAATGCTGTGATCTTCTCCATTTCGTAGATATCCATCGTCATTTCCATCCATGCATTTAAAGTTGGGCTCTCCTGTGATAGCCATATCCTGGTAAAGACTCTTTTGCAAGCAGCCAGTAGAATATTCAACTTTTTTCAACTGGTGTTGGGGCATATGACCAAAATAAATACACTTGCTGTCCAGGGGTATTTCACATTGAAAGATGTCTTGTAGGGCTTTATGTATCTCTCTCCAGTAATCTTTGATAACTGAGCAATCACAAAAATATGGTAGGGGTTCGCATGTTGATTACCACAACTTCTCCAACAAACAGAGGGAGTATCATCATAATGGGATTTTTGAGATGGAGTAATAAAGTACCTTATCAAATTTTTCCACCCAAATTCCTCCATTTCTGTGACCTTGTACACTTCCATTGATGACTCCATGCACCTTCCTGTTTTCTGTACAGGTTTTGTTACCAATATCTCCATCTTAAATCCAGACCCATACATGGAACATCTTTGTAGAACCGTTGTATCCATGTTATGCCTACATTTTCTTAAAAACCATGGCTCCCGAATTCTTGGGATGGTTCCCTACCCTAAATTTTTGGGTTTGTAAACTTTAAAATGTTACCCTCTGCTTTTAGCGCTGGGCTGTAAATCAAGCACTGCTTCTAGCCTTGACCTTTACAAACAATTTCCCTGACCTTTGGGGTCTATACATGCTGGAATGTTCCATCCTGGATTGGCCTCATAAGAAAGGATGTGTTATTATTTCTAGGTTATTAACATGTATATATTTCTTAACTGATTACCAGATTATCCCCCTCAATGTAATCAGCAACTAGTCGTCATCAAGCGTTATCGAAGAGCGGGAAGGTCAACTGGTCGGCTAATCCAGGTGGTAGGTCAGAGCCACCTGAGCTGGGGGTTAGGAAAACAGCCTTGTCACTGGAGGGCCACTGGTTACATTCCCTGTGCCATGGATAGGGCCCACTGCTCTGGGCAAGTGTGCTCACTGGCCCCTAGTGTGTGGTCACTATAGTTTGTGTATGTGCGGAAGACAAAGTGGCAAATAATGGCTCAAAAAACTTTCTACTCAGAGACTGACTGACCTCACCCCAATTAAACCAACACTCAAACTGTAGCCCAGAAGTAGAAGAGGTGAGCAAATGACAGGTAGGTTGCGTAATCAAATCCCTTGGTGCAGCCATGTTGGCCCCATCATTTAGAGACTGCAATGGTCCCTGCACCATTTCAGGCCTGGACCCCCAAGAGAGCACAGATGTCCTCTCTCTCTGGGTGGGTAGGATGGTTCTCCCTCTCCCCATCACATGGCTAGCCAGTGCAATGCAGATGACTGATGTGTCAGGATTGGCAGTTGGAATTTGTAATAGTTGACCTTCCATTAGCATTAGCAGCAGCTGAGATGGCCTTCACCCTTCCTGCTTGGCAATGTCATGTGATAGAGGGAGACGTAGAGGAGATCGCTTTGGGAATGGCTTTTATAAAATAGAAGCTAACATTTCAAGGTGATCAAATCACGTTACTGGATGCCCAGGTGGACCAGAGATGGGTTTTCTGACAACACCTGGGTTTTCAAACAGCTTTCACAGTCCACCACACATGCCAAATTCCTGGTGCCAATGCTTTCGGCCTGCCTCAATTTTTTTTTTTCTTCCTATGAGTCATATTTGTCAGACTCAGAATTATGCACAGACTGGGTTTTTGATATATACGTATCTGTAAGAGGTAACAAACAAACATTTGACATCAACTGCTTACACAAGATACAGGGCTGGAAGAAGTGGGGTTAGAAGCCAAGAAGATTGAGTAGCACAAATTGTAGCACAGAGAGGAATTCATTTAAATCAGGATTCTTATTGGATGTTCAAAATTACATTGATTGTCTCCATTCATCTTGTTGCTGGTCCTTCTCTTGCTCTTTTCCCCTCAAGGATAATGGCCTTCCCCAATGAAGTAGCTCCAGTACTCTGTCCAAACTAAGAGTAGCCTGGCTATCTGAGCTTCAAGTGAGTAATGAGGTTTGATTTGGCCAGAGATCAATCGGTTTGCTTTGATGCTATACAAGGTACAATCAAACGTCTTCACCCACAACAAAATCCAAGGGTGTATTATTTTTCCTGTCCGGCTTTTCTATCGTCCAGCTTTGCGTCATTACGAAGACATTTTCAAGCTCTGGTCTTTGTCATATTGCTTGAATACGTTGTGGTTGACGATTGGGTGAAAGTGGGGACGAAGCTATCCACCACTTCTACATCTTCATGGCCGATGTAGGTGGAGGTTGAGGCAGGTTGCAAATGCATAGTGGCTTTATTTGAGTTTGTCCGGGAAACGGGTCAAGACACAAGTGGGTAGCAACAAAGACATGTCCATAAAGTGAGGAACACCAGCCAGGAACAAAAGGGTCAAGGGTCAAAACTCAGGAACAACACAAACACTACAAAACACAGAGAACAACAACAGGAGGTAAACACGACTTAGACTCACGAGGGGAAAACAGAGACTTCACAAACAGACTGGGCAAACAAAGGAGTCCTAATAGAAGTCCTAATGACTACAGATTGGTATCAGGTGTGGGAGTGGGTGGAGCCAGGGGGAAGCAGGAAAAGCAGTGCTATGACCTGAAGTAACCAGAGGGGGCGTTGATAGACATATGGAGAAGACCAGACAGAAAGACAGGGAGACAGACAGACAGAGATGTGACAAGTTCTAGATCATTTCTCTTTATATTGACCTGAAGACCCATCACTTCCCTCCATTGGACTACAGGAAAGGCCTGTATGTTTTATCTACCCATACTGGAACATAACATATACCTGAGGACTGACTACAGTAGTCCAATACTGGCACCCTAAAAATGTTGACCCACATCACTAGCCCTATTCTCATGGGGCTTATGGAAAAGAAGCACCAGCAGGGCCCAGATGACTGCAGGAAGGTTCACTGCCTTGGGGGGTTGAGGCACCTCTATTTGCCTTGCACCAGCGAGCGTGAGAACGCCATCAGCAAAGAGGAGTATAAACACCACCACTCCTACACCTGTTTATCAAGTGCCCTGATACAACTCACAGTGGTGGAGTGTCTGGCATAACTGAGTATGCTGGTCACATCTTGACCTGATGTGAAGTCCGATTAGCCTGCTGGAGCTGTCTGCGTGAAGTCTTCATCTAAAACAACCCAACGTTATCTAACTCCCACAGAAGTCTCCACCAGTCACGGCATCTGACGCGAGACGTGACACTCACTGAAACACTCATTTCGGTCAGATCAGGTTTTCTCTGAGGTCAAAATGAGGAAAGGCAATACCGTATATTAATAATTAAGTCATGTTTATTTTTATAAAGGCCTGAGTTCTTCTGGTTTGCGATATGGTTCTTGTTTGGAGGAGCTGAACCAGTTTGTTCATCTTCTTTGACACTGTGGCTTTATAGAGACCCCTGCACTCCTACAAAGCCCCGTTTCCTCTGGGCGCACTAAATAACTTTGCTCCATGCTGGTCATTAATTTTTACTTAGCAGCTCTAATTAGCTTAAGCCATGCTAAATTTCCTGCATGAACCTTCTCCAATTACTCGTTCTCTTTCTGGCTCTGTCACATATGGTCTGTAATCACATGGAGGGGAAGTGCGTCGACGTTTTGGCTTCTTGGCCGGAGAGATGTTTTTGTGTGAGCTACACCATGTAATTGGAGAGGTACAGAAATTATGTCATGTATTACACAAGGCTATGAAATGATGAAGTGGTGGTGTGATGGCAGTTCCGGCACCACATGTGTTAAAGGGCACATATCTGACCTCCCTGATCGTTTAGTCAGTGTCTCTAGGTGTACAGGTTCTGGGTTTGTGTTGGACCAGAATTCC
Source organism: Prochilodus magdalenae (assembly GCA_024036415.1). Lineage (NCBI taxonomy): Eukaryota > Metazoa > Chordata > Actinopteri > Characiformes > Prochilodontidae > Prochilodus > Prochilodus magdalenae. The sequence continues at coordinate 45,807 of JAMWET010002557.1, forward strand.
TCAGTTCTGTTTGAACATGTCTCCCAAACTCCAGATCAGATATTGTATTAGATCTGTTTATGTAGAAAATCACTAATGACCTCCAAAGGCCTGTTTATAGGAACCATGCTCGCTGTGCGTTTCACCCAAGCCACCGCTTACCAGTCTCTCTGTAGGTCACTCGAGGTCATCTTACAGTGGGTAAGGGACATTGGAATGAGGTGGCGCTCATCACGGTCAGTAGAGAGGGGTTTGGCCCTCTGCCAGTCTGTAGCTGTGTTGTCCTGTGTGTTTGCTGCTGGACCTTGTTCGTATGAACCAGACGCTCACTGTATCTGCCAGTAAAGCTAGAACCCAACCTTCGGTTCCTCACTAAGAACCTGCTGTGCATGTGGTGCTGATTTAAGAAGACACTGGAGTGCTCTCTTATTAATTTTCAGAGCTGTATGACAAGAACATCATGACACTCCAGCAGCACTGTTGTGTCTGATCCACTAAGCTAGCTAGCTGATTTTGCTAACATAGGTAGATATCTATGTTGATGTATACTGATATATATATATATATATATATATATATATATATATATATATATATATATATATATATATATATATATATATATATATATATATATAGCAGCTGCAGTGTTCAAATGATGCATGAAAATTAAAATAGACAGAAAATACAGATACACGTTTTTCATTGGATGGCTACAATTTATATGGACTTGCTGACCCCATCTTGCTGAACCATGCTGCGAAGCCCTTGACTTGAATGAAGGCAGTAGTGCCCAGTTTCCCGCAGTGTGTAATGTTCAGAGACGTGAGCGTTATTAAAACTGTTTCATATTAGCACTCCAGTGACACTGACGTGGTGGGTTTGTGTTGGTGTGTGTGGTGCTGGTGTGAGTGGTTTGGACACAGCAGTGCTGCTGGAGTGTCCACTCACTGGCCACTCTAATAGACACTCCTACCTTGCTGGTCCACCTTGTAGACGTACAGCTCATCTGCTGCTGCACAGTGCAGTGCTGGTCATCCTCTAGTCTTTCATCAGTGCCCACAGGACGCTGCCCACAGGACGCTGCCCACAGGACGCTGCCCACAGGGCGCTGTTGGCTGGATAGTTTTGGTTGGTGGATGATTCTCAGTCCAACTGTGCCACTGAGGTGTCCAGCAGCACTGCTGTGTCTGATCCACTCATACCAGCACCAGGATTCATCCCCAACACCCTCTCTAACAGACTGTACGGACTGGAGAGTCACTGTTTCCCTGATATGGACTCTTAAAACCTAGAAAATCTACCGCTGATGAAATTTGGGGGAGCTACTTTGCATATGACTGTACATGAGCACATAGCCATTATTATCCAGGACAGTCTTTTCTTTAGCACGATGAGGGACATACAGTGTTAATGAGCTAATGTTGCACAGGTCTTTCTCCATCCCTCTGTCTTTAAGAATGGAAGTGTAAGACTCATAAACCCGTCGTAGCTACAGTTCTATCTGAGGCCTGATTACATTTTTCCATGCCAGCTTACGTCATCCGGTCCCTTTGTAAATGCAGAGGTGCCCGATAATTCCCTTCCCCAAACTTTGCGAGCGCTCACACTCGGGCTTTGATGCTGGCGCCTGTTACGGGGGCTTGTGAACATATGTAAATGTGATCTTGGCCTGATATTTAGATGACAGATTATTACCTTGCCTTCGTCTGGAGATGCCAAAAGGGCAGGCCAGGGCCTAGGAGGGGGTAAAGAGATGGAAGGGCTCCAGCAGGAGGGTAGGGAAGGGGGGAATTTGGGAAACATTTGGGGCTACTTCATGGCACTCCGGAGGACGAGCGACAGGCTCGTAAAGGGCGGGAAACACACACTGCACAACAATGTCAAATTTAATGGAATCTCGCTGAGGGCTGATGTCATTGCCTTTAACGGTCTTTTATGGTGGATTTGACTCCCATAAATCTGGATTTGGGGATTTGTCCTTGTTTCGAGCATAACCTTACGGTTACTTATGTTGGTCAGTATAGTGTTTGTTCATAAGCAATAATTTTTTTAAAGAACAGTGTCACCTCATTGGCAGGTTTGTCCCAATATCAGAGTATTGGTTTCAATACTGATACGAACACTTAACATAACAAACGTGTTTATATGTTAATAATAATAATAATAATAATAATAATAATAATAGTTTATTTTTGTATAGTGCTTTTCACAAACCCAAAGTTGCTTACAATTAAAAAAAACAAAACAAACATTGATAACAACAAGGACATGCAGTAGACAATAGACAATATGAGCGTGATCGTTTAAGAAGGCGCTTTTAGTTTTGGTGCAGGTTGTAAGCGAGTGTGAAGAGATGTGTCTTAAGATTAGATTTAAATACAGAGAGGGAATTAGACTGCTTGACCAGGGGTGGGAGAGAGGTCCAGAGTCGAGGAGCTAGTCTGGAAAATGCTCTGTCCCCAAAGCCATGCAGGTTGGATGGAGGAATTGTGAGTAGCCCAGCTGTAGAAGACCTGAGAGAGCGAGAGGGCTTGTAGGGAAGAAGATCAGACGGGTGAGAAGGAGAGATCAGACGGGTGAGAAGGAGAGATCAGACGGGTGAGAAGGAGAGGTCAGACGGGTAAGAAGGAGAGATCAGACGGGTGAGAAGGAGAGATCAGACGGGTGAAAGGGAGAGATCAGATGGGTGAAAAGGAGAGATCAGACGGGTGAGGAGGAGAGGTCAGACGGGTGAGAAGGAGAGGTCAGACGGGTGAGAAGGAGAGATCAGACGGGTGAGAGGGAGAGATCAGACGGGTGAGAGGGAGAGATCAGAAGGGTGAGAGGGAGAGATGGCTAGCATGGCTAGCACTGTCTGTCAATCAAGTTAAAGTCATCTCATTTAGCTAAGTGAGCTGAACTTTAAGTAGTCCCTGTTGTTTAGAGAGACAGACTGTTTTCTAGGGTAGGTCTGGCCTAGCATAGACCCTAGAGCCATGTTCGATGTCCTGTTTCTGTTTCCTCTTGTACTTCCTGTTTAGCCACCTGAATGGCTGCAGTAGTGCCCAGTTTCCAGCAGTGTGTGATGTTCAGAGACGTGAGCGTATAGGATGCACATATGAGACAGATCACTTGAGAAGATGGCTTCTGATTAGTTCCACCTTAAATGGTGCAGTAGATGCATGCAAGTGCTTGTACAGTTGTGAGGATGTAACCGCTGCTCCTCTTTAAGGTGGATCGAAAAATAGGAACAGGAGGCTGCCAGTGCTGACATTAGTCGATCTGTCTATTGATGAGTTCTGTTTTTACCATTTACTGTAAGAAATGATTTCAGGTTTACTATATTAACATTGTTTCATATCAGTACTGCAGTGAGACTGACATGGTGGATGGTGTGTTAGTGTGTCTGGTGCTGGTGTGTCCACTCACTGTCCACTCTATTAGACACGCCTACTTTGCTGGTCCACCTTGTAGATGTACAGTCGGAGAGGATAGCTCATCTCCTGCGGCACAGTGCAGTGTTGGTCATCTTCTAGTCTTTCATCAGTGGTCACAGGACGCTGCCCACAGGACATTGCCCACAGGACGCTGCCCACAGGACGCAGCCCACAGGACACTGCCCACAGGACGCTGTTGGCTGGATAGTTTTGGTTGGTGGATGATTCTCAGTCCAGCAGTGACACTGAGGTGTCCAGCAGCACTGCTGTGTCTGATCCACTCACACCAGCCCAACACACACTAACCACCACCACGTCAGTGTCACTGTAGTGCTGAGAATGACCCACCACCCACACAATACCTGCTCTGTGGTGGTCCTGTGGGGGTCCTGACCATTGAGGAACAAGGTTATAAGGTATACAGAGAAACAGATGGACTACAGTCTGTAACTGTAGAACTACAGAGTGCTCCCATATGATCAGTGGAGGTGATAAAATCGACAGTGAGTGGAGGAGGAGGTGTACCTAATTAAGTGGACATAGGTTCACCTAAGCACCTAAAATGGTTCTATGTATTTCAGTTCTGAAGCATATAGCAATAATCTGTTCAGCCTTTTATGCCCGTCATGCAGCTGATCTGTTTATCTGTGGTCATTTGCTCTACAGTTCATTGGGTGGCCATCGTGCAGGATCCCAAGCTCCCGCACACGATGGCCTGACATCATTTCTCATGCAAAATGGTAAAAACAAACCCATCAATAGACACTGGCAGCCTCCTGTTCCTAGTTTTCCATTTGCCAATTTCCATTGATCCATATTTGAATATTGACAGCCTTAATTGATAGTAGCACCCCAGTCCCCAGAGCAGTAGTAGACCCAACATCGCGCTCCACCTTCCTATCTGACCTGCGCACATTTGTCTTGTCTACGGCTGCCTTTAGAGGTGCAGCTGTTGCACTGCTGTTAACACAGGCGGTACAGCAGTGGCCCAGCGTATAAATAATGTAGGATGTTGTAAGGCAGCAGACAGCCCTAGTGTACTGAGAGGTTGCTGTTAACACTGTGAATATCAATTCCAGTTCTGTATGGAGCGCTGGGGGTTAGTGAAAAGAGCACAGATTTCCCGAGAAGGTGGACACGGCAAATACAGTTCGTTCTCTAGAGGGAGCGTGCAGGCAAAGCCAGCCTAAGGCTGTCCCGCTGTGGACCAGAGCTTTCCATACAAGACCCACACAGAGGAGCTGCCAAGAGATGGAGTAGTAGACTGTGTATTGCAATTAGCATATCCTTATGATGAATAGGAGTGGAGTGGTGGGACTTCATGCTGTATATGGCATACTGGGCCAGTCAACACGGCTTTTCATTCACATTTGCATATTTTGGCACTAGCCTGCTGATTCAAGGCCATTCACCTCACAGCTTCTCCTCACACTCCCTCTTGCGTATGACAGACACTCTCCGTCTTGTGCAGATTTCATGGAACTCCTGAAGCAAATGTATATGGCGTTAATTAACACTGAATTCCTAATGGGATGTTCTGCCAGGCTGAATCATCAGAACATACAGCTCTGGAAAAATTGGAGACCACCTCAAACTGATCAGTGTCTCTAGGTGTACAGGTTCTGGGTTTGTGTTGGACCAGAATTCCTCAGTTCTGTTTTATTCTCCACACTACTGGAACCATGTCTCCCAACTCCAGATCAGATATTGTATTAGATCTTTTATTAGGTTATTTAGAAAATCACTAATGACCTCCAGAAGCCTGTTTTTAGAACCATGCTCGCTGTACGTTTCACCCCAGCCACCGCTCACCAGTCCCTCTGTAGGTCACTCGAGGTCATCTTACGGTGGGTAAGGGACATTGGAATGAGGTGGCGCTCATCACGGTCAGTAGAGAGTGGGTTTGGCCCTCTGCCAGTCTGTAGCTGTGTTGTCCTGTGTGTTAGCTGCTGGACCTTGTTCTTATGAACCAGACGCTCACTGTATCTGCTAGTAAAGCTAGAACCCAGCCTTCGGTTCCTCACTAAGAACCTGCTGTACATGTGGAGATGCTGATTTAAGAAGACACTGGAGTGCTCTCTGGTACTTCCCTGAGAAGTATTGCCACATTTTCGATCTCTGTTGACCCTGTTCTCTGATCTCTGGCTTACTCCTCTCTGGTTTTCCTCTGGTTTTGTTTTGTCCTTCGCCTCTTGCCTGTCTTCTGTTTTTGACCTTGCCCGTTCCTTGTGCTTTGATTGCCGGGATTCTGTTTGATGAACCTCACTGGCAATCTGTCACACAAACCCAGCTGTGATTTTATCTTAGCGTCCGTCAATCCAGCTTTGTCCAGTGTGAGATATATCAGTTTATAATACTAGACATTTTAATACTAGCCGTTGTAAATGTGCATTAATGTTTAAAATTACATACATCGACTCTTAAAAACATCACTGCTCCACATGTGCAAGCTAAAAAAGAAGAAACCAGATTATAACAGATCCGGACATGGCGCTGCTTTCTCGGGGCCTGAGCAACAGCTGAAATCTGATATCATGCATGAAACGTTTTGTTGGTATTATGCGTATGTGTATATATATATATATATATATATATATATATATATATATATATATATATATACAACCTTGTTCCTTATATATATATATATCTTGTCTTGTCCCTGTTTGTCTCTTGTTCTCTTCTCACTTCCATGTGCCATTTGTTGTCCTGTCCCATGTGCTTCTGTTTGTTTTGGTTATTGCTTCTCCTGTCTCCGCCCTCTTGTCATGCCCCTCACCTGTTCTTAGTTTGTAGCTCCGCCCCTTCCCAGTTGTTTCTCTTATACTTCCTGTTGTTCCCTTTATTCCTGCTTGGTGTTTTGTCTCCATGTCGTTTCTTGTTGCACTAGTGTCTGTGGTTTTATAATCTGAGCCTATTAAAGACTTTCATTTGCCCCCTGCCTGCTCGTCTTGTCCCGCGTGATGGTATATATGTATGTGTATATATAGATGGCTTGGGGATCATGTGTTAATCCATATACCGCTTACAGCAAGAAACAGCAGTGGTTATATTGCTGATTGACTTTGGTTATGAATACGATCCTGACTCTTTGGAGTGGGGGGTTGTGGTTCAACAACTCGTGAGACATAATGGGGTCAAACGTATAGATGCCATTTCACCCTTGCTTCAGCTCAGCGTTCACACTTAACCCTATCAGACATTCCATCCCAATGGCATTTTCTTTTCGGCATCACTGCCTCGTTTCTTCGAGTAGAGATGCAGATCCAGTGTGCTATGTTGTAGGGTTTGAGGCTGAGTATCTCCGTCCATGTGGGGCTAGAAGTGGCAGTTAGTAAGATTATTCATCAGTCCAGCAAACAAATAGTGATTAAACCCACTCTCTGAGGTAACATGTCTTAGCTAGAAAACAGCTGAGAGATATGTGTCTAGATACACATCATGGCATATTATATAGCTTAGATGGCTTGGGGAATGACCATGTGTTTAATCCATATACCGCTTACAACAGCAAGAAACAGCACTGAGTGTATTATATTGCTGATTGACACTTTGGGTTAAACTGAATTACGATCCTGACTCTTTGGAGTGGGGGTGTTTGGTTCTGTACACCACAACTCGTGACCTAACATAATGGGGTCAAACGTATAGATGCCATTGTCACCCCTTGCTTCAGCTCAGCGTTCACACTTAACCCTATCAGACATTCCATCCCAATGGCACTTTTTCTAACCCAATTCGGCTTACTCACACACTGCCTCGTGTAACACATCTTCGAGTTAGAGATGCAGATTCCAGTGTGCTATTACACTTTGTAGGGTTTTGAGGCTGAGTTATGATTTCCGTACCCCCTACTTCAGCACACGTGTGGGGCTAGAAGTGGCAGTTAGTAAGATTATTCATCAGTCCAGCAAACAAATAGTGATTAAACCCACTCTCTGAGGTAACATGTCTTAGCTAGAAAACAGCTGAGTAATATGTGTCTAGATATACATCATGTAAATATGTAAAGTCAGGTCTTATCAGTCCACTCCTACTGTATAAATATGGCATATTATTCCCCCCTTTCCCCAGCTTAACACCATCTCTCTGGGGGTCTTAATGAAATGACTGTCACTTTCTTTAATCAAAATACCACAAGGATCAGCACACTAAACATCAATACACTGAGCTGAGTTATCAGCACACACCACCTAACGTACACTTACTGAGTTACTGTACACCAGCACACTACTTACAGTACACCATTACATTACACTTACTGAGTTACTGTACACCAACACACTACTTACAGTACACTAACGTATTGCACTTACTGAGTTACTGTACACCAACACACTACTTACAGTACACCAACGCATTACACTTACTGAGTTACTGTACACCAACACACTACTTACAGTACACTAACACTATACACTTACCGAGTTACTGTACACCAACACACTACTTGCAGTACACTAACACATTACACTTACCGAATTACTGTACACCAACACACTACTTACAGCACACTAACACATTACACTTACTGAGTTACTGTACACCAACACACTACTTACAGCACGCTAACACATTACACTTACTGAGTTACTGTACACCAACACACTACTTACAGTACACTAACACATTACACTTACCGAATTACTGTACACCAACACACTACTTACAGCACACTAACACATTACACTTACTGAGTTACTGTACACCAACACACTACTTACAGCACGCTAACACATTACACTTACTGAGTTACTGTACACCAACACACTACTTACAGCACACTAACACCTTACACTTACTGAGTTACTGTACACCAACACACTACTTACAGTACACTAACGTATTGCACTTACTGAGTTACTGTCTAACACTGCTTTGTAGTGCTTACATGCTGCAGTCTGCCGTGTTCAGTGAGCCTTTGTCTTAGTGAGAAAATCGTGACAATCGTACAGTAAACTATAGAGAATTATGAAAATAAAATCGTGGCTTCTAATGGAATGTGGCAGCCCACCACTGCTGAATGCTGTGCATGAGGTAAGTCCTCACGTGTTAAGCTCACATGTTTACATGACGTACTGCTCTGATTCTAGAATAGCAGCCCCATATCATGATGAAGAATCAGACCATTCAAAACGCGACAGAATGGCACATGATTTGGAGCTCGTTTGTTTAACCTGCCCTCAGGGCAGTTCAGTGGATGGCCAGTATAATGGGCGGTGAAATGACAAAACCTCTCACTCACTCGTGACTCTGCTTCATTTAAAGCTTTTGATTGCATAAGAGGAAAAAAAGGCAGGGGGCTTGAATGACGCTGTGAGAGAGTGTTGAGTGTTTGCTGTTCCTACGAGCCCAGAGGGAAAGTCCATTAGCACAGAAAGCAGCTCACAGGCATGAGCTCATCGCCACCTGGCAGTGAAGCCGGCCTCGTTTCTGCCGTGTGTGAGTTTTGCGCGATGTTTCTGTTTCTGCACGCCCCTGTTGTGGTTGCAGATCATGCTGCTGTCATTGTGAGACAGATACATCCACGACCCTGATTCCTTCTGCACACCTGTGGCCCCGTTCCACACCCTCACACCTGCGCACTCTATCCTTCAGGACTCATACTGGTCATGGAGACGGCTGCCAGTATGGCTCCAGGCCGCCATGTTTGCTGACGCGACATGCCAGATGTGTCGGCATGGAGTTGTAGATGTTCCCAATGGTGTCCTGTGATAATCCATCCCACGCAGCTTGAACATTCTCACACAGTTCCTGCAGATGGTGCGGTAGGGGTGAAGGTGGAGTGACACCAGGCCTTCTGGACGTGTGACACGTGAAAACCATTCATCTTGGTGCTGACCACAGTGCCTCCACACACGAATTCGTTAGCCGTCTCCACAAAGACAAAAGCGGGACTCGTCACTGAAGATGACCCGCTGCCATTCCCTCCATGACAGTCTGGCACAACACCATTGCAGTCTTTCCACAATGTCCACAATCGTGGCAGTTGAGTCAGTGAGGCACAGTGATGAGGCCCGTCCTTGCTAATATCACATGTGCAGCCATGAAAAAAATGAAACCATTGGCATATCTCATAATGTGAACCCTACCCACCAAGTTTCCTTCTTGTCAGTTGATGCAGTATGGGTGTAAATATTTGTGCAACTACTCTTATGATGATGAGTTTATCATAATTTGGTTGCTGTTGCTTTTTTGACTCAAGATAAATTCACATGGAGGCACATTACTATCTTCTGTATGTATTTCTGCCCTCAGGGCAGTAGAGCTAAGTGTAGAAATAAAAACATCAATCCGCAACGTAAAACTCAGGAGTAGGCGCAGGTAACTTTAGTAAGTTGTAGTAATTACAAAGCTATGACTGAGCCAATTAAACCAGCCTGTGAACATTGCCATTTGTTTGTTTTCCCAGGTTTGTTTTCCTTTTGTTTCACCTTTCTGAACAGCGAGGAGTTTGTTTCTCATTAATGTTTAATTGAAGGCAATCATGCTAAATGTAATCAGTCAAGAGACGCTGAGATTATACATTACATTACTGCAGTTCAGGGGAGCAGAGCTACTTCAGTCAATTTAATCAAAACACACACACACACACTCCTCCATCTCTCCTCCACTACACGTCCAGAAACACACATGGGACGGGACTTAATATCATTTCCCTGACATTTATAACCATTGAGGCACATAGCAATAATAAATGGTTAATGATGGTGTAGTGTTTATTCATTTACATAATCTTTAGATGCTGGAATGCGTTCTGTAAACAGTGGCCATTCTCTAGCTTTGAGACAGGAACACCTATTTCCACAGTATTCTGGCCGGTCCAGTCTCTCTTAGCTTATTTCCATCAACACAGTGCCAGTGCTCGTGCCCCTTTTCCACTGGTTTGAGAGCCAAGTGATTCCGTATCTGGATATGGGTGGTCCTTAGTCCGTAAGCAGAAGTCGGCGGCAACGTGAAAACAACATGGCGGAATCTGATCCTAAGTGCAAACGTTACTTCTTACTTTGAGGGCGTAAATCTCACCATCCAGAACGACAAAAGCGGGACTCGTCACTGAAGATGACCCGTGACAGACTCCATGACAGTCTGGCACAACACCATTGCAGTCTTTCCACAATGTCCACAATCGTGGCGGTTGAGTCAGTGAGGCACAGTGATAAGGCCCGTCCCTGCTAATATCACATGTGCAGCCATAAAAAAAATGAAACCATTGGCATATCTCATTATGTCCAACCTACCCACCAAGTTTAAATCCTGTCAGTTGATGCAGTATGGGTGTAACAGTACTTCTTACTTTGAGGGCGTATATATCTCACCATGCAGAATCACCTCTTTCAGCCCAGAGGGGTGTCACAGACAGCGATCACGCACAAGACGACTCTGTAGGATGCAAGTAAGCATGTTCAAGCAGATACCTAACCTGGGGCACCGACAACAGCCACTAGAGAGTCTCTGCCCATGCCAGTGCCCAAACCTTGTATGCTGCTGTAAGCCATAAGCAACTGCGGGAACAGAGTGACAACCTTGATATAGTAGTGGGAGACATAGACCACTATGATAGCTCCGCCTCCTTGACCCCGCCTTCTGTTACGCATGTATTATGCCGGATGTTCAAACCTGGTGGCCTAAGTGAGGTCAAGGCAGAGGCCCAAGCTCTTTTCAATCCTCAGCCCAAGTGCTCATGTAGCCAAACCCAAATCAGTGTGAGCTGGCTCTCATTTAACAGTGGGACTTGTCGATTGGGCACCGCCCTCACATCACTCATGGCTATCCTTTCATGACTTACGGCTGACAACTTAATTCTGCTGTCACGTGTGGCTCTCGTCAGCACCTAGGGCTCAGGTCCTGCTTTCCTTCATTGGTGCACAGTGGACAGATGCATGGTACAGTTACAGTTTTGGCCAGAGTGTCCCCACCGCTGTCCCCTCGGCCAGTATTATTAAATCTGAATTTGTATCTCCTTAAAATCTCTAAAATATCTTAAATACCGCTTTCAAGGGGGAGCCAGTCCGGTCAAGCGTTCCAAAGGAATGTGCTCCTTATTGCTGACCTGTGGTCTCCTAATGCACACCAGTGCCTCTCACCATTCTTCAAAACTTGTCTTTCGTTGATCCCATCAGGGTCCCATCACAGCCGGAGAGGGCTGAGATCCTCTTTATGCCTCGCCTCCCTTGTGGCTCTCTCCTGCGTGTGCGTGCCTATGTGTATGTATGTGTTTGGCACTTCAAACCCGTCCCTCCGTCTCTCTCCTGTCTATCGTTCATATTTAATCAGGGCCCTCTGTGGGCCCGCCTCAGGGGGGGTGCTCGTTGCTCTTTGTGGAGTAATACTGTAGTCATTCAGAAGCCAGAATGAAAACGGCGGAAAGGAGTTGCGCGAGTTGCTTGTTTGGAGTTCAGTCCTCTAATCCAGGTTGATGGAGCTCACAGCTGTGTGCTGGAGGAGTCTGATGCTGATTACTGAGTGAGCTCTCGATGTCTACACAGCTTGACATGCCTCAGTCCTGGCTGAGAGGGGTGAAACAATGTCATGTTTACTGAACCAGTCAAAAGTGTTGACACGGCCACTCATAGAAGGTTCTCCTTTGGTTTATCTTAATGCTTCACTGTAGAATAAAAGTGAGGACATCAAACTATAAAACACCACTCATGGAATTATACAGTCCACCTTAAAACCTCCAGAATGGACCTTTACTGGAGGATGAAATGGCTTCAGTGGATTTAGGAGTTTTGGACCAATTCTATTGGTCATCATGAATATTCACTGAACGGAAAGGGGAACTTAATGTGGCTGTGACCAACCAAACACTCACAGATATTAGAAGAGACAAAGGCTTTACTAATCACAGGGCAGTCCAGGGCCAGAGTCAGAAGAACAGGCCAGATCCACACCAGAAGGAGGCAGGAGCATTTTATTAAAATTTATGTTAGTGAACCCAGTAACCTACAACCCTGTCTCAAAAAAGTTGGGACACTGTGCAGAGCTAAGCTCACTTGACAGAAACCTGTGACTGAAACGTACCTAATAGCATGCAATACCTCCACAAGCACCAATAACATCTCCAGCTGGATTTGGTCTGGATTGGACACGGTTCTGGATGTAGGCCACATCAATGTTTCGTGCAGTTGGGCCAGATTTGGTGGAAGCCTTCCCTGGCACAAAAAAAATTCCTGTAGACTGGGATTTTAGCCCCTGCTGGTAGACCCGTATGATCGTATGCTTCCATACACCTGCAGGTTCAGCTACTTCCTTCACACTATGGTCTTTGGCCACGCCCAAATGCAGTCACTCCTTTTAGCCAATCGTTAACATCTGCTCTGGAGACATTTACCACACATGTAACAAGACATTCCCTGCACCGTACCACCTCTTCTCAATCTATCGATCCCGTCACCCCACAGGGATTCATAGCCCCATCATCCTTGTGCAGCGCCATCTGCAGGAGCCTGAAGTTACTACCACCTTAAACACACAAGGTGACTCATTTTTTGTCCAATGAGCTTATATGTGTTTTTCCAACTAGTCTTTTTAGGAAATCCAGAAATTAAGCAAAAATAGCTCCATCCTCCAGACGATCAGCATATTGTATTTATAGGTTCCTTAGACACACCAGTCCATGAGTGTTGAATATATCAGATGAGCTCTGCCAGTGCTTTCACTTGTCAGAAGAAGTAGAGCTAAGAGAATGGTTGAGCATCATCAAGGATCATTATTTTGCAAGCAGTCAGCGATAGTCCATGGTACCCCTCTCTAGCACTGTTGATCAGTTAAGCTTTAAGGAGGATGGGCTACAACAGCAGAAGATCCAATCCTGCCTCAGCCAAGAATGGGAATCTGAGGATACAGTGGGCACAGGGTCACTCAAGCATGATATGATGATTATACAACATGGATCGTTGGAGCCAACCTGCCTTGATTCAAGAGTTCAGACCAGCAGTGGTGTTGGGATGACTAGCAGTGGTGTTGGGATGATATGACAGATCTGCCCTGGTGGATTCATTGACTAGATACAGGTATAACTCTATTTGTCTTTTTTGATTCTGTCCGTCTTCCTAAGCTAAAGGGTTTGGGGGTTTCTGCATGTTCCAAGGTGGATTCTCTGGATGCCGAGTCCGGATGTTGGACAGAGCGCTGATATTTTTCTTTTCCTGAGCAAACGCTCTCATCCCTTCTGACAGCGGCTGTCACTGTAGCGCCGTCAGAAATGTCAGCTGGCATTCATAGCTACACAGACGCTCCAATTATATCATACTGTCACACCACGCTGCAGCTGAGGCCCTTCTCAAAGGGGCTTATGGGGTTTCAAGTCCATAGCTGTTTGACCTCAATCACATTGAGTTCTGTTCAACTACATTTCCCATCAGCCATTCTTTTTTTTTTTTAAGCTGTATTAAAAAAGCCTGTGGGAGGCCTCCGATCTTTGTTGTGTGGTTTGGAATATCTGGATGATGGAAATGAAAACACTTACGGCCATTGGAAATAGTTGCACCCAGAAGGACTCAACCGGGTTTAACATTGTGAGACATGCAAATGATACAGGTTTCACGCTCGGCCACGTGGGTGACGTAAGCAAGGATGGGCCTTATCACTGTACCTGGCTGACTCAACAGCCACGATTGCAGTGAGGCCTCCATGAGTCATCCTGTTAGTGCCAGCACCATTGGCAGGTGGCTTCACGACACAGGACTACATGAACACGGACTGTTACAACGACTGCCCTTAACACCAACAACACCAAAGACTGCAATGGTGTCATGGAGTGACTCAGAATGTCAGCGGTTCATCTTCACAGTCCCACTTTTGTCTTGGTGGAGACTACCAATGAATCCTTATGTGGAGGCACTGTGGTCAGCACCAAGATAAATGGTTTGTTGTCACACGTCCAGAAGGCCTGGTGTTACTCCACTTTCACCCCTACCACAATATCTGCAGGAACTGCATATGGTCAAGCTGCATGGAATGGATTATGACAGGAACCATTAGGAACCTCTACAACTCCATGCCGAGACATCTAGCTGTTGATTTAGCAAACATGGCGGCCTGACACCATACTAAGAGACACTACTTCTGTAGGTGTAGCTCAATAAATATTCCCCATACCAGTCTAAATGTATCATCACTTATTATTCCTGCACTGCAATCCCAGACTTCCTTCTGGGTGCAGCAATTCATTTGTTGATGAACATGAAGCTAATTATGCCACACATTTCCATTCAGTCAAACAGAGTCAGCACTAATTGCTCAGTACCTGCTGTGAACCCAACATGTAAGGTTTACTGTGGCACTATACAGGGCCTCATAGTATGAGAAGTGAAGGCAAGCAGCCGTGTTGTTTACAGCTCAGCAGATTGGCCAGGGCGAAAGGATTTGTGCCGCTTTAAACCGTGCCTTGCACTCGATGCCAGGCATGACTTCTGATGTGTGAAGTTGTGGGCGTATCAGCAATTGTCCACTAAACACAGTTAACCGAGGCCTTTCAGAATTTGCTCAGAGTGACTATGCAGCCCTGGCACCGTCATCACATGGCCATTTACATCTGCTAGGTGGCGCTCTTCGCTGCCATGAGACATATGAGATGGTCACATCTGCCACGATAATGTCTCCTTTGGCCTGAGCTCGGCTCCTGCCCCAGAGAGAGAGAGAGGAGCTGTGGACCTGTATGTATTTATGCAGGTCAGGCGGTTTATTCACCACCAGCATTACTGTGATCACCTTTCTACACAATACCAGTCATTAGCCTGTGAAAGGGGAAGAATGTTCCTGGATCAGCAGTATTCCATTCTTTATTCCATTCCGAGCGTCCTCTCCATAGTCGGGCCAGACAGTGGATTAATACAGGGTGAGAGAGGCTAACTATGGGTGATACGGTGAACCGTTATCGGTATACTGTGTGCAGCATTAATAAAGACTTTAGTCATTAATTAGAGTCTGTAAACAATGGAAACAACACCTGTGAATAGGAACTGCATGTTTCAGCATATAGGTGGAGCTTGAATTGATCAAAACCCAATTTCCAATTCCACAGTGATTCTGGGACACTCAGACATTTACAGGGGTTGGACAATGAAACTGAAACACCTGGTTTTAAACCACAATCATTTATTAGTATGGTGTAGGGCCTCCTTTTGCGGCCAATACAGCGTCAGTTGGTCTTGGGAATGACGTATACTGCGTCCTGCACAGTGGTCAGAGGGATTTTAAGCCATTCTTCTTGCAGGATAGTGGCCAGGTCACTACGTGATGCTGGTGGAGGTTCGTCCTTCTTGGTGGTATGCTGACATTACCCTGGATACCGTGGCTCTTGATACATCACAAAGACTTGCTGTCTTGGTCACAGATGCGCCAGCAAGACGTGCATCAGCAATCTGTCCTCTTTTGAACTCTGGTATGTCACCCATAATGTTGTGTGCATTGCAGTATTTTGAGCAGAACTGTGCTCTTACCTGCTAACTGAACCTTCACACTCTGCTCTTACTGGTGCAATGTGCAATTAATGAAGATTGGCCACCAGGCTGGTCCAATTTAGCCATGAGACCTCCCACACTAAAATGACAGGTGTTTCAGTTTCATTGTCCAACCCCTGTACATCAAAACAATTGGATAGCATGCACTTAACCACTCCCTCTCCTTCCTGTCCATCATCTGAATGCTGCTGCATGTGAACCTGCAGTGGCTATTCTAAAGTCTCTTTGGGATCCAGGAAAAAATCCAACCAGCGTTCACCACCATTATGATATAATGACTGGTCATCCATCATAGTAAGTGGGTGATGCAGTTAGCGTAATGCAGCTAGGCTTCAGCCTGCGCTGCTACGGATGTTTTGATTGCTTTATTGATCTAAAAATGAGTGGTGTTAATAACTGATCATGATATGGAGTTAGCAACTCTAACGTTACTGTATTACTGGTGCACGTTTGTATCCAGTATCCAGATCGGCCAGCCTTCTATGCTTTCCCTCTCTTTCTGTTTCCTGTCTTTGATGATCTATCTCTTCGTCTGGTTCTATTTCTGTCTCTGCCTGGCGCTCATGCTTGCTCTTGACCACCACCCCTCCTTCCTCTCCATCGTCTGAAAGTTGATTAACGGTTTGGTTTCCTTCTGTTTGAGCAGTCTCTTTAACTCTCCGTCTTTGTGTCTCTGAGACCTCGTCCTCCTATTAGCCAGCTCTTTCCACTATGTGAAATAAAGGAAGGAGAGGGATGGAGGAAGGGAGAGAGAGAGAGGGAGGAGAGGAGTAAATAAGAAGAAGGAGAAAGGAAAATTAGACACAGAAGTGACATTGGCTTAGTTAAGGTTGATTATTGACCCTTAGAAGAGTAGAGTTATATAGGTGGTGGGTCGGTTTGACATTGTGAGACATGCTAATGATTGAAGTTTCAAGCAAGGAAGGGCCTTATCGCTGTACCTGACTGACCCAACAGCCAGGAGTCATCTTGTTAGTGGCAGCACCACTGGCAAACAGCTGCACGACGCAGGATGACATGCACACAGACTGTTACGACGACTGTCCTTAACACCACGTCACCGTCACCAAAGACTGCAATGGTGTCGTGCCACATGGAGTGACTCAGAACAGCAGCGGGTCATCTTCAGTGACGAGTCCCGCTTTAGTCTTGGTATTAAATAGTAATTTTCTGAAATAAAAGGTCGTTCAGAGTTGGTTTTTAGAGAAACTACAATTTCTAAATTGTTCAGATTGGTGGTGATAGAACTCGGACATCAGAAGACATCAGAAAAGCTTCCTCACAGGAAGTTATCATAATTACCTAGTTAGTTAATATATGGAGGGGATATAAATATGTTGCCTTATTTATATGCAACTAATAATCCGATCGTAATCAGATTTCTGAGGTTATCTGCTTATTTACGTGGTCATGTAAACAGCATAATCCCATTCTTTGGGCCTAGAAATCTGAGAAATCCCATAAGAGAGCTGTAGTTTGGCTTACTGATCGGGTTTCTCAGTACATGTAGACCCTTTGTCACGCCCTCGGGTCTTCCTGACACCGCCCATCTCCCGGACTCCATTTCCTAGATGGCACTACCCGATGACAGCAAACCCACATGTCCTCAGCCTTCAATCATTCATGCTCTAGCTCACCAGAATACTGATTGATTTCAGCTGAGACTTCCTGTTTACTTTGTGCTAACCGCCCCCTGTTTGTAAGCCTGGTTTTCCACCCTGTTTTTCCACTCCTCTGTTCATGACCTGGCATTACCCCTTTGCATTGATGACTCGTTCGTTGTTGTTGTGTACAGCTTCTGGTTTGTTCAGCAAGGTCGCTTCAAGTTCTCTGTATAGGACACCCTTACTCTGATTTCTTTCCCTTGTGTCAGTATGAGCATCAGTACAAAAATTGAACACAGCTACCACATAAAAGACAGCAACACCCTTTTGGAGTGATGCTGAACCCGACTTGCTTGGCGAAATGCAGGATTGTAACGTTCTTCATCTTACAGATCCTATATATAAAAATTTTCCACTTAAGTGGCTCAATGTTGAAGAAATAATCTGTCATTGGGTGTTACATCATGTTTGCTCGTTGTAAAGCAGAAATCCGATTTTCCCATGATGCTTGTAGAGTTTTCCATTATGTGGTTACACGGGTGCATGTAAACTGGATGAGTGGATTACTGACAAAAATCTATAATTTTCTGCAGATGATTTATTATTATTATTTGATGTTATTATGCAGCTATTTCCACTTTTACTGACAAAAAAGCAAATACGTCTCTTATTGCACATGCCTAAATGTTTCCATGTTTGTCATAATCATGTTTAACGCCATAATCAAAGTATAAGAAGGCGATAATGGAGCTTCCAGACGATCACAGCATGTATAGCCGTGAGAAGGAGCGATAGGACGCAGGGGAGAGAGAAAACAGACAGATGGTCATCAGCATCTCCAATGATCTAACTCAATATGGAGTCACATATGAGTCTTCATGGTGCATGTTTAAACACACATGCACATGCACCACCATGTTATCATGGTGATTTCAGTAATCTAATACCTCCTCCCTGGATGGCTAACAGACTATTATTAATATAATGTAGAATAGTATAATATTAATATGATGTAGCAATGTGGGAGTAATAAGCACTCTATCCCCTCCATTCTCTAATGGTACCACTGTGTGTGTGATCAAGGTCTATGATAGGACTATGCCACTATGTGCCCCCGAAGCTCACCTGTTCACATGGAAACCATGACTCTTAACCATGACGTTATCTCACGTTGCACGTTGAGAACATGAGTCTGTATAAATTTAAACGCTGTGAGCTGTCATGTACCTGGTTCCCATCTAAACCTGGGAAGTGTTATTCAGTTTCAAGCATTTGAGCCAAACGGAATCTGCTGAGATGTGGTTGGTGTGTCTGCTGGGACATTGTTAGCTTGTCTGCTGATGTGTTGGTAGTGTGTCTGCTGGGGTGTTGTTGGTGTGTCTGCTGGGACATTGTTAGCGTGTTTGCTGATATGTTGGTGGTGTGTCTGCTGGGATGCTGTTGGTGTGTCTGCTGGGACATTGTTAGCGTGTTTGCTGATATGTTGGTGGTGTGTCTGCTGGGACATTGTCGTTGTGTCTGCTGTGGTGTTGTTGGTGTGTCTGCTGAGATGTTGTTGGTGTGTCTGCTGAGATGTTGTTGGTGTGTCTGCTGGGATGGTGTTGGTGTATCTGCTGGGATGGTGTTGGTGTGTCTGCTGGGATGCTGTTGGTGTGTCTGCTGGGACATTGTTAGCGTGTTTGCTGATATGTTGGTGGTGTGTCTGCTGGGACATTGTTAGCGTGTCTGCTGATATGTTGGTAGTGTGTCTGCTGGGACATTGTCGTTGTGTCTGCTGTGGTGTTGTTGGTGTGTCTGCTGAGATGTTGTTGGTGTGTCTGCTGAGATGTTGTTGGTGTGTCTGCTGGGATGTTGTTGGTGTGTCTTCTGGGATGGTGTTGGTGTGTCTGCTGGGATGGTGTTGGTGTGTCTGCTGGGATGGTGTTGGTGTGTCTGCTGGGATGTTGTTGGTGTGTCTGCTGGGATGGTGTTGGTGTGTCTGCTGGGACGGTGTTGGTGTGTCTGCTGGGACGGTGTTGGTGTGTCTGCTGGGATGGTGTTGGTGTGTCTGCTGGGACGTTGTTGGTGTGTCTGCTGGGATGGTGTTGGTGTGTCTGCTGGGACGTTGTTGGTGTGTCTGCTGGGACGTTGTTGGTGTGTCTGCCGGGACGTTGTTGGTGTGTCTGCCGGAGACGTTGTTGGTGTGTCTGCCGGGACATTGTTGGTGTGTCTGCTGGGACGGTGTTGGTATTTCTGGTGGGATGGTGTTGGTGTGTTTGCTGAGATGTTGTTGGTGTGTCTGCCGGGACATTGTTGGTGTGTCTGCTGGGACGGTGTTGGTATTTCTGGTGGGATGGTGTTGGTGTGTTTGCTGAGATGTTGTTGGTATGTCTGCTGGGATCTTCCGTGTTTAGTTAGTATGTTTAAGCTGCTGTTTAGTGACTGTTATTTCTTTGAAAACCAAGACAAAAACACACCCAGACAGCAAAATTGTTGTGCCCCAAATCTGGCCCACACTCCCCATTTTCCTGGATTGACAGCACTTGAGTGGACCACCATAAGATGTGGGCCACATGGGTCACTGGTTTCATTACCGTGATAGTTTGAGACTTTTGCTTTGCCATGGTCAATCATGGCCATGAAGGAATGCACATGGTCACCACAACAATACTTATATTTGTATTACTGGCCCAAAGTGTGCCAGGAGAACACTCCCCACACCATTACACCACCTTCACCAGCCTGTTGACCCAGACAAAGGGTCCATGGAGTTGTACTGTTAGTCCATATACACCAGACCAGGCTCTGTTTTTTCAATTTTCAACAATCCGGATTTAGAGAGCCTGTGTCCACTGCAGTCTCAGCTTTCTGTTCTTGACTGACAGAATCGGAACCAGTCATGGTCTTCTACTGTTGTAGCCAATCCACCTTTTCTGATTATATCTATTGTATATAGAGAGGTTGTCATATTATAGTCATGCTGTCAACTTGAATCAGTCAGGCCATTCTCTATTGACCTCTCTCATTAACAAAGCATTGCCATCCATAGAACTGCAGCATACTGCAGCATCTGTGAACCTATAGAGACTGCTGTGCATGTAAATCCCAGGAGATCAGCAGATATAGAAATACTCAAACCAGCTTGTTTGAAATCACCCTGTTCTGCTGGTTGGTGTGAACGTTACCTGCAGTGGCTGTCCTGTATCTGCATAATTGTGTTGACTGCACTGCTGCCATATGATTCGCTGATTAGATAACTGCTTCAGTGAATTGGTGTGCAACTGTTTGGGGATGTATATAAGTTGTTTTATATAGTAGCTGTGTTCAATTTTCGTACTGATGCTCATACTGACACAAGGGAAAGAAATCAGAGTAAGGGTGTCCTATACAGAGAACTTGAAGCGACGCAAGCAGAGCTTGCTGAACAAACCGGAAGCTTTACACAACAACAACGAACGAGTCATCAATGCAAAGGGGTAATGCCAGGTGATAACATTAAAACCAATGACATCATAACTGACTATATTGCTCTGGATAGAGGAATGTACAGTGTGATATGAGGTTTCATAACCTTCATTAATCTATTTTAAAGTATTTGTTTGCAATCCATCACTTAATTTCTCTCTCTCTCTCTCTCTCTCTCTCTCTCTCTCTCTCTCTCTCTCTCTCTCTCTCTCTGTGCAAAGAAACGAAAGCTGAACTAGAAGAGCTGATGACGGACATCAAGAAGCTGGCCAACAAAGTGCGCTCCAAATTAAAGAGTGAGTACTCTGGCTTTAGATGTAAACATGCTACTGGCTGACTGAAAGGATCCATTGAGCGGAAAACATAAAAGCAGCTAGAGCTGCCATGAGACGTTATATTGGTGGTTCAGTAATATCCAGATGATTTTGCCAATTATAATCAGACAGACATGCAAACCCCTTCTGACCGCATGTCCTTGGTCTGTGGGAGCAAACTGGAGCACCCAGAGGAAACCCACACAGACGCGGAGAGAGAAACTCAACACAGAAAAGAACCCTGGCCACTTGGCCAGCACAGCTGTCAAAACTTCCACAATACTTAAACAATTAGTTTAATGATGCATGAAAAGGGTTAGTCAAAGGATTAGATTAAAGGAGCTATATGCAAGAGTTTTAGTTTAGAATGTTCATAAAATGAGCTAAAATGATCAACAGAATGTGAACAAATAACTTTGACTGTTTGGCAAAGATGTCTGTGTATCATATTGCAGAGATATCCACTGAAGTTAGATTTCACCTAGCTTTCACCTGAAGAGGTGATAGAGAGTGTGGTTGGTGGATAACACCACTACCCACCATGGAGTCACCACTATGTTTGGGAGACTGGGCTTAGAATCCCGGTCTGGGTGACTATGCTGTGCTACACCAATAAGAGTCCCTGGGCAAGACTCCTAACACTACATTGGCCTACCTGTAACATGATTAACCTTGTAAGTCGCTCTGGATAAGAGCGTCAGCTAAATGCCATAAATATAAATGTAGATAAAGCCTCAGTCAAATGCATGTGAAATGGAAAGTTGAACGCCGTGTCCTCGCTCACTACACTTGGAACGGCATCGGCAAACCTCTCTGCTTCATCCTTGCACTGAATCCGAATCATGCTGTCTGTCTCTCTCGCTCTGGGTCTCCTTGACGAGCACAATCAAATGCTTCCTAGCTGCTATTGATCGAGGTCCCTGCTCCTATTGTCACTTGGATATTTGCTTAACTAACAAGTGATGAATAGCCTGGGGTTGGGTGGGGTAACAAGGGAGTGGGGCGGTAGGCAGTGCTTCACAATCGATGGGCTCCATATGCGGCAGCTGTGGTGTGGTGTGTCACATGGCTGGCTAATGAAAGAGCAGCGGTGGGTGGGGGACAGAGGAAAGGCCACCGGGGGCAGTGGATTAGAGCTGGCAGGTAGAACACTGCCTTGTTTTACAGTACAGCCTTTTCCCATTCTGACTGCCTTAGTCTATTAGCGCACTCCCACAGAAACAGGATGTGAGGCATGCAAACACAGACACAGGCTACAATCATCCTTATTGTGTTCTCGCCAGTCGCTGTTTGTAGGAGGTCTGAGGATGGATGTGTGCATGCACGTCTCTGAGGTTGGTTGATAAAAACAGACGTTAATAAGGTTTTACATATTCATCGCCAAAAGCACGACTGATCTTTCTGTCCAGGCGTCAGCGCTGGGTTTGGTTTCTGGCTGTGTTTAGGGGTAGCTGGAATTATTTGTACTAGCTAGAATGCATTCTCTGAGTTCACAACAGGTCAGTTTTTGGTAAATCGCTTAGAGGAGCTTTACAGTGGTGGTGATGGGAACCAGACATCCTGATGTTGGCAACATAAACATAGCCTTTGGTTCACTTTCCAGAACCACCAGTAAAACCTGAACATGTCTGCAGAGTTTTCTGTGTAACACTGCTGCAAAAAAACACGTATTTAATGGGGATTATTTTGCTTTTCAACACCACACATGTAACCCTCTGCCATGAATAGATTTAAACAGCCACAATCGTAAAACTACCAATGCATTTACATGCACTCAATAACCCAATAAGTCAGGAAAATCAGATTCTGATTAACGCCTTTACCTGACCTGGTATACAAATAATAGGAGACTCCAGGTCTACGTGAGCAGTATCCAGATTTCTGCTTCCCAACCAGCCAGGAAACTCTCATGAACCTAGTATAAAAAACATGCAGAACGAAATTCAAACTTTATTGTGCACGTTACCTGAAAGTATGAACATGCTAAGAGATGTAGAATATTCAAATTCCTTATTACATAAATCGTGTAGCTGGTTTCAGTTTAGCTCCAGAATTGGTGGCTTATTTCCGCCACCACACTCTATTTTTACCTACTGAGGAACCTAAAAGAAATCAGAGTAAGGGTCTACATGCACTGTGAAACCCGATTCCGGAGCTAAGCTCTCTTTATGAGATTTAGTACACAGATTTCTACACACTGTTTACATGACCACTTAAATAAGTTGACCACTGCAGAAATCTAAATATGATTGGATTATAAAGAGCATGTCCAAAGACATGCTGTCAGGTGAACTAGAGATGCTAAACTGCCTCCTAGGTGAAAGTGTGCGTGGCTCCCCTGCCTAGTATGGTGGCCTGTCCAGGGTGTTTCTGGCACCATGCTCTGTTTGCATGCATGCTCAGATTGGGAAACCCGAAGGAAATCAGAGTAAGGGTCTACATGCACTAAGAAACTTGATTCCTGAGCTAAGCTCCAGCTCTCTTTATCAGAAATAATAATCAGATTTTTAGGTCTTAATCCGATCTAAGAAACGGGAGTATGCTGTTTGCATTACCATTTAAATAAACAGATTACTGCAGAAATCTGATTATCATTAGATTATGAAGAGATTATGTCAGGTGAATTACACATGCTAGGTGTGAATGTGTGTGTCTGTAGTGTGATGGATTGGTGGGCTGTCCACGGTGTCTGTCTTAAACGCTGCTTGCTTGCTTCCAGTGCCATGCTCTGTTTGCTATCTATCTATGCTCAGATTGAGAAATCCGAAAAAAGAAATCAGAGTAAGGGTCTACGTGCACTGAGAAACCTGATACACTCCAGCTTTCTTTATCGAACCTCCTAATCTAATGTAAGGGATGCCACCTCTTTTCAGATTCTCTCTCTCTCTCTCTCTCCTGTTCTCCACCTCCTTTGCTTTCGTGTGAACACTCTGACGGACCTTGCGTAGCTCTCGTTTACTCTCTGCAAAGTCAAAGTACTGTATTTGCCACCGGTGGTCTTTTGTGCCCTCGACTGGAACTCTTCTCTCTCCGCTGTCACTTCACTTCCGTGTCAGCTGTCGCTGCCGGAAAGCTTCTCCACGGCAACCAACCACTTGTATGTTTGCTGATGAGGTCAGCTGATCCCCCACATAGAGCAGAGCAGAGCAGACCAGACTGATGAATATCACCCTGAGTGCCACAGCAGGCCCGGTGTATTAGATCCATAGCTCATTGAAACAAGTGGAGAAATTGTGTGGAAAGTGCAGATGAGAACCTCTTGATACAGGATGTCAGGATAATACTAAAAGTGGCACAAATGGACAATAATAACGTGAGTTTCAAGGGCTTTTAAAAAAATACAGCACTACCGATATAGATTGCACATGGTGTGAATGTTCAATTGTGAATCTGCTGACATTCAGCGAGCAGTGGTGTCCTCCATGAGTCATCCTGTTAGTGCCAGCACCATTGGCAGATGGCGGCACAACGCAGGACTGCATGCACATAGACCGTTACGGCGACTGTCCTCAACACCACGCCACAGTCACCAAAGACTGCAATGGTGTCGTACCAGACTGTCATGGAGTGTCTCAGAATGACAGCGGGTCATCTTCAGTGACGAGTCCCGCTTTAGTCTTGGTGGAGACTACCAAAGAATCCGCGTGTGGAGGCACCGTGGTCAGCACCAAGATGACCGATTTGTTGTGATTTGTTGTGATGCATCACACGTCCAGAAGGCCTGCTCCTGATTTGTGTCTTGTACACCGTTGCTGCTCCGGCACTGCAGTTTCCCACTCAGTGAAGATGACTGTGAGTGAGCCCTGTAGTCTCTTGTGGGGAAAGGCGCCACTGCTGAGAACACCAAAAGGTCAGGTCCAGCGTGCACGACCCACAACACTGACCATTTGGAGCGCTGACATTTGAGTCATGTTGACTTGTTGGACCTGTCAAGCTTATGCAGAGCCACCTCTGTTTAGGAACAAGCGACATGGCAAGCGTGTGACATCTTCACGGATTGGTGCGTGCATGCATGAGCGTTTAACCGCCGGTGGGCCAGAAACACTCAATGCCATGGAATGACTTCACTAATTCTACTGGGTGACCAACAAATGAAACAGTATATGCAGCCTTAGAAGAAGTTATTGTTGTTGGGTCCCTATGTTAGTGTATTTAGTTGCATAATTATACCAATAATTGCATAATATTTGATATATATTATATGATATATATTACAGCTGTGACTTCTGAAGCAAAATTGCTTCTAAATGACATCATAAAGTCAAACTGGACATCCACACCCATCAAAACGCATGTCTTAAATGGAGTCTGGATGCAGGTTGTTTAGGTGAACGCACCATGGTTGCTGATTGCTAGGCTTTAAAGATCCTTGGGTGGAGCACTGATGACCCTCTGTTTGTGTCTCTGCAGGTATCCAACAGACCATTGAGCAGGAGGAGGGTCAGAACAGGTCGTCAGCTGACCTGAGGATACGGAAGACACAGGTAAGAGAGATTGTAGCCTCTAGTAGAGCAGACCAATAGTGCGATTAAGGCGTAAGCAAGACTGTCGTTATCACTGTGTCTGACTGACGCAACAGCCACAATTGCAGACATTCAGCGAGCAGTGATGTCCTCCATGAGTCATTCTGTTTGGATAGCAGACGGCTGCACAGCACAGGACTACATGCATGCAGACCGTTACGATGACTGTTCTTAACACCAGGTCAATGTCGCCAAAGACTGCAATGGTGTCGTGCCAGACTGTCGTGGAGTGACTCTAAGGTCAGGATTAAACGAGTCCCGTTTGGCACCGGCTCAACGAGTCCCCCATTTGTCTTGGTGGAGACAACCAACAAATCCGTGTGTGGAGGCACCATGTTCAGCATCAAGATGAACAGTATATTGTTGTGCTCCACACATCCAGAAAGCTTGGTGTACACCCCTACCACACCATATGTAGGAACTGTGTGAGAATATTTAAGTTGCATGGGATGGATTATCACAGGACACCATTAGGAACCTCTACAGCTCTATGCCGAGACGTCTGGCATATTGCATTAGCCAATATGGCGGCTCGACGCCATCCTGAGAGACAGACTTCTGTATGTGTATCTCAGCAAATATTGATCATATCAGTCTAAATGTATCATCAGTTATTGATCCTGGTAACCTTTATCTTCCTTCCCAACAGCACTGCAACCCCACACCTCCTTCTGGGTGCAACATATTGACACTTGGGTGTTTCAGATAACAACGATTAAAGACGATTCACCTCCCCCTGATCTATGACCTGCCCTGATCATGCTGACTCAGATTGCTGCCTAGCTAGCCCAGCATTGGCTGTAGGTTACTAGGAACTTTACTGTAATGCCTGGAACTGGATCAATGACTTGGAGCTAGTGGAGTGGTTATAGGCCCAGTGAGATTATGGCTATATACAGGGGTTGGACAATGAAACTGAAACACCTGTCATTTTAGTGTGGGAGGACTCATGGCTAAATTGGACCAGCCTGGTGGCCAGTCTTCATTAATTGCACATTGCACCAGTAAGAGCAGAGTGTGAAGGGTCAGTTAGCAGGTAAGAGCACAGTTCTGCTCAAAATACTGCAATGCACACAGCATTATGGGTGACATACCAGAGTTCAAAAAAGGACAAATTGCTGGTGCACGTCTTGCTGGCGCATCTGTGACCAAGACAGCAAGTCTTTGTGATGTATCAAGAGCCACGGTATCCAGGGTAATGTCAGCATACCACCAAGAAGGATGAACCTCCACCAGCATCACGTAGTGACCTGGCCGCTGTCCTGCAAGAAGAATGGCTTAAAATCCCTCTGACCACTGTGCAGGACGCAGTATATGTCATTCCCAAGACCAACTGACGCTGTTTTGGCTCAAAAGGAGGCCCTACACCATACTAATAAATGACTGTGGTCTAAAACCAGGTGTTTCAGTTTCATTGTCCAACACCTGTAAGTGGAAATGCACACGTCTAACTCGCATATCTATCTCCTGTCTTTTTGCAGCACTCCACCCTGTCCCGTAAATTTGTGGAAGTGATGTCGGAGTACAATGCCACACAGTCGAGCTACAGGGAGCGCTGCAAGGGCCGAATCCAAAGACAACTGGAGATCAGTGAGTGTACATATGCACATGCGTGAAGATTAATTGCTATATTTCAATATACTGAAAGAAATGCTATTCGAAATTATTTTGACACAATGCATGGTCCCCAGTCTTGGTGCCTTTGTTTTGTGATTGTTGTGGGTTGAAATGGGTGATTTTGTGACACTTTTTTTTTCTTTTTTAATAGAAATAGTGTTTCTAATAAAGTGGACACTGAATACATATCCACTTGGTGTTGACATTTATGTAGGTATAGCTGTTAATGCAGATCAGACACTGATATCTCAGGCTGAATAAACATCTTGGGGCTTGTATGCTCCGTAGGTGGCTACGTAAGCCCTTCTCTAATCAGAGCATTCCATGTGACGCTTTCTCATGACCACATACCTGAAGCAATCTGAAATCATCTCCAGGTGCATTAATCCGACTTGTCAGGTATTATGCAGTGTCTATGGAGTCTCTATAGGGAGGTGTGGTGGATATATTGCCAGGCTGTCTCTACCTGCCTGGCAGGCTCTGGTGTGCCAGCTGCCCCGTGCATCCCGGGCGAGGGGTTTCAGGCACTTTCCGCCTGCCATCTGTGCTTTTGTGGGCATCAGAGGGGTCTATTAAATGTGTCCTGTCCATGCCACCAAACGCTCATCTCCCTGACATCATCTCATCTCCCAGCATCGAGGCAGCAGTTTTGGTATCTCAGAACGTTCTGGGTGATGGTGTTTTGAAAGAGCTGTGCCAATACTATGTTTAATCGTTCAATGGCGATTCTTAATTTATATAGATATTTAAAATCCTTGCTTATTTTTAGATAACAAAAGAAATGTATGTATAAAAACCTTCTTTATAAATCAGCATAATAGCTAGCTAGCTGCTAGCTAATGTTGCTAAATTTACTTGAAATACTTTTAGCTTGGCTGTTTGCCACCCTCAGCTTTTATTTTTGCCCTAAAACAGAATCTCTAAAGCGAGGTCATCTTTTAATAAACTTCTGACCTGTATATTTTAACTTTCTGAGGCTCATCGGGATGAAAACATACCCCACTACAATCACTACACCCACATTTACCTCAGACCTGTTATTACTGTATCCACTGTTTAGAGCTAGCTGCTGCTAACGCTGCTCAGTTCACTGGAAATACGTTTAGCCTAGCTGTTAGCTCCCCTGGGCTATTTCACTCTATAACCGATCCTCTAAAGCGAGTTCATCTTTTATTAATCTTCAGACCTGTATATTTAACTTTCTGAGGCTCATCCTGATGAACACGCACCCCACTACAACCACTACACCCACATTTACCTCAGAGCTGTTATTACTGTATCCACTTTTTAGAGCTAGCTGCTGCTAACGCTGCTCAGTTCACCTTAGATACGGTTAGCCTAGCTGTTAGCTCCCCTCGGCTATTTTACTCTAAAACTAAACCTCTAAAGCGAGTTCATCTACAGATTTATAATCTGGTCACATACTGCATACTACATACTACTTTTAGGTGGATTTAGTACATGAGTAGTATGTAGTAAGCCATCTGAATACAGCCTCTGTGTTGCTTCTCAGAGTTCTTAGCCATCTTTCTGTGTTCTTGTGTTCCTAATACTAGTATCTGGTGGTGTCCATGTTTCCTGGTTCCGACCCCAGCTTTGTTGTCTTGGTTTTATGATTATGAATTTGTCTCTACTGATGCCAGCCTGTGTTTTGACTCCTGCCTGTTCTGCTGAACAACACTCAATAAAACCCCGCTGCACTTGCAACTGCCTCAACCTCCATGTAAGGTTATTACATAATTTCTCCCCACTGTAAGAAAAGTCTTATTCTATAAGCGTTAATAGGGAGCTGGTCACCTTTTGCTGCTGTAACAGCCTCCCCTACTACTGGCATGTTGCATTAGCATTGATTTTATACCGAGAGACGTTACTTCTGTATGTGTAGCTTAAAAAATATTGCCTAAATTTGTCTACATTTCTAGACCAGTCTGAATTTATCATCATTTATTGTTCCTGGTGACCTTAATTTTCCATCCCAATAGCACTGCAGTAACTTCCTTCTGGGTGCAGCCATTTTTTTGATGGTGAATGTATATGTATACAGTATATAAAACTGTATTCTGTTTTTTTATCTCCTATATCTATAGCTCCTATATCTTTACTGGACGGAAGATAAATCTTAAAATAAGTCTTGGGTTTTTGCGCAGGGTTTAATTTGCATAATTTTGATATTTCTTGATTTGCATTTTCATGTGAACATAGTCTGCTGTAGAGTTATTGGTCTACTGCTGCTGGAGCTTGTGCCTTCTCGTGGTTCCATGTTAATTCGAAGCTCTCCATGTGGCTCTGCCTGACGGTTGTTACTGTTGGAGAGCAACACAGGCATGTTCACTGGTGTTACCGCATCGTTTTGCTTTTTTAAGCCTGCTTACAGATCACACAGCCATGCTGAACAAGTAAGCTGGATTGTTAGCTGTGTTGAAGATTGAAAGATATTCGATTCTGGTTCATTTTAAAGAATCAAGCCCAGAAACCTCCTCCACCTTTCAGTCCTATATTCAGTTAAGTTGAGTTGCAACAAAATACAATTACATGCCAAAAGTCAGGTTATAGCAGTATGTGGAGTGATTATAGCAGGTTGTAGCAGTATGTGGAGTGATTGTAGCAGGTTGTAGCAGTATGTGGAGTGATTGTGAAGTGGCGTTGCCTCAGGTGGGTGGTTTGGGAACGCCTACACTTGTATATAAGTTGTGAGGTGTTACCTTCTGAGTGAGGCTGAACACCACCCAGCGTGCTCATGACCAGGTGACGTGAAGTATCGGAGTTGGAACAAGGCATGAAACGGGGTACCAGACGGAGGGGACATTGCATTTTCAAAATTGGGTGGCTATTTAACATTCCTTAGTCCACATTGTCACTTGTGTACTGGCAATACCTATTAGAAAACATTACCACCCAAAGTGGACAGTGCAGTGGCCGCCCACACACCCTTGAAGACTGTGACCAGCTGTGTGTTAACAGACATGGCTGAAATCACACCCACATTCAATACAGGAGGACCCAATCACATAGACCTACACACATCAGTGCAGCATTCTTTAGCTTCCATGACATGTGCGGCAAGTGCCTCACCATGACACTCATGGGCTCATGAGGTTTCTAGCTGGAGCCTAGAGAATTGCCAACATGTAGCATGGTGCCAATTGTTTCAGGCTGATGGTAGGGTTCGTATGTGGTGCCGACACCATAAAGCCTTGGGACCCAGTTGTCAAAAAGGGCATGTGGTGGTGGTTCCATACTGGTGAGAGCTGTGTATTCATTGCATGTGTTGGGTGCCCACTATGTTTCACTGCTTGGTGACTCTTTGCAGCCCTTCATGGACTTCATGTACCTCCTACGGTGATGGGATATTCCAGCAGGATATGGCACTGTGCCATCAGGCCCAGGTTGTCCATAATTGGTTAGAGGGGCATACTATAGAGGTACAATAAATGGAGTGGCCTGCACATTCACCCCCCATTAGCCCCATTCCAGTGTCACACCTGCGTTCAGTGTTCCATCACCCAATGTACACTACTGCCAGTCTGCCAGTAAGTTGTAGTAGTGATGTCACAGCACATGGACAGGTTTGCCTGCTTCTGATTGGACGAGCTTATCTACAGGCAGTTCAGAAGCTCTGGATTATCAAGTTATATTCCCCGTTAAAACTTAAGACAAGGTTATTAATAATGTAGGCTATTATTAAAGAAAAATTGCAGTTCTGATATAAAATGATTCATCTTTCAGCCCAACACTTCTCTAGAACACAAGGTTTCCCAATCACCCGTGAGTTTGTGGGCATCTTAATGAGTTAACTGGGCAGAAAAATGTCACTGTGAACATTTTGTGCTCATAAGTTTCAGATTTCTAAGCTGCTTTAAAGCACAGAGATCTGGCTAGCATGAACGGCAACGGCTTATTGGGCTGTCAACAGTGAATCACACCTCCATATCTTTTCAAATTGAGTCGAAAGGTCGCAAGGAAACAACACTCTATAGCCCCGCTGGTGTGCAAGTGATACAAACACAGATTTACATTCCAGCCAATAGCAAAGCACTGCAGTATATGCCCAATTATGGGGAATCTAGGGGTAAGCACAGCAACTCGTATGTAGCCTAGCACTCCCAGCGCTCCAGGCCCTTAATTGAAATGCGATGCAACAACCTGTGGATTGTTCAACTGATCATAAAGTAACAGGGCATCTTAATCCTGGGCTGAGATGGGTGCATTCATTTGAATACATTTGCATGCATGTGCATACCTATTAGTGCCAGTGCTGTGCATTCCAGGGGTCTAAGACACCCGCCACCATTTTTCTCTCCATCAAGATGACCAATGTCTTATAAATAGACATGTGCATACATTTACATAATGCAGCCAAAGGCGGATCCGGCATCGCCAGCGGCGCAAAGCTCTACGAGTGGTAAGGCCACGGCCGGGAGCGGATGGCGAGAACGATGGCACGAGTGGAACCTGCTGAAAGCCTTATCTCCCTCTTCGGTTCCTTGAAGGCTCCCTACTTTACCGAAATGATATGGGCGAAGCAGGACCCGAAATGCACCAATCAATTTCCCTCGGCTTGGGTCTCCATGGCAACACTGTGGATTCCCTCTCTCTCTTTCTCTCTCTTTTTCTCTCGCTTCTTTTACCCACAGGAATGGTAGGACTCGAAAACGGGGAACGTGTAGGTGTGGGTGTCTGTAAAATGGTGTTGTATGGAGGCGCTGAGCTTCAAGCTTACCTTCTAACCTCATGACCTCCACACAACATGGAGTATGGAGTAGAGCAGTTGTCTTCCAGTGGGGTTTACAGCAGTGAATTACCTGAGCAGCACCTTGGTTGAATAGGGAATGTCATTTGGTTCATCGCTGAGGGAAGAATCCATAGGTAATGTCATTATGCGAAGAGTCTTGTTGGGTGGTGGATAGCACTGTTGCCTCACAGTGAGAAGGGCCTG
Organism: Prochilodus magdalenae; assembly: GCA_024036415.1. Lineage (NCBI taxonomy): Eukaryota > Metazoa > Chordata > Actinopteri > Characiformes > Prochilodontidae > Prochilodus > Prochilodus magdalenae. The sequence goes on from JAMWET010002557.1 coordinate 78,110, forward strand.
GGTTCAGTTCCTGTATTCCAGTTCCAGTATGTATTGAGCTACACAGGCATATCAAGCTAACACAACATGCTAGATGTCTAGACATGGAGTTGTAGAGGTTCCTTATGGCGTCCTGTGATAATCCATCCCATGCAGCTTGAATATCGTCGCTGTCCAAAGAAAAACATGTATCTCCATTTTTGTTGATTTTTACTTTTATGTCTCATTTGATCATATGAGCTGCTGTTTACACTGTGTAGAGATTTCATGAAGAATAGACCGACAGAAATGGCCCAAAACAGCTTGGAAAGATGTCTGGTTCCATTGACTTCCATTCAAATTAAAAGAGGTTTTTGGCCTCTCCTGTAAAGTTGCCATTTTGGAGATACCTGTTTTTCTTTAGACATCGACGATATCCTCACACAGTTCCTGCAGATGGTGCGGTAGGGGTGGAGGTGGAGTGACACCAGGCCTTCTGGACATGTGACGCATGACAACAAACCGTTTATCTTGGATTCATTGGTCGTCTCCACCATGACAAAAGCGGGACTCATCACTGAAGATGATCTGCTGCCATGTTGAGTCACTCCATGACAGTCTGGCACGACACCATTGCAGTCTTTGGCGATGTTGACGTGGTGTCAACATCGGTCGGTCGTCGTAACCGTCTGTGTACATGTAGTCCAGCGTCTTGCAGCCATCTACCAATTATGCTGGCACTAACAGAATAACTCATGGAGGCATCACTGCTCGCTAGATGCTCGCAGTTGTGGCTGTTGGGTCAGTCAAGTACAACAACAAGACCCGTCCCAGCTTTCGCCACATGAGTGGCCAAGTGTGAAACTTGACCCATTTGCATGTCTACGGATGTCAAACCCACCCACCAAATTTCATACCTGTTGGTTGATTCCTTCTGGGTGCAGCTATTTGTGAATGAACACGGCAGTGGATTCCCCACGTTTAGATTGATGGGTCATTCCTTAAAGGTAGATGGAAAAAACATTCCACTGGGATTTGAAAACAGCCTGAGAATAATATTTAGGCCCTACTTCATTATTATTCAAATATAAAAATGGCCAGAGAATTTTATTTTTGCCTCAAGTAAATAAAGCCACAGTGTACTGTGAATACAAGGTTGGAATTGGCATGACTGACTTGAATGTTCCGGAATCGGCGCAGTTAAATCGCCGCGTTCAGATTGCGTGTTCTGCCTGTAGCGTGGGCTGGTGCCCAGCACACAGCCGGCCCGCCTGCCTGGCTGCGCTCGCTTTTCTCTGGGCTGCTTTAACAGCTTTTTCTCCGCTGTTAATTGCTGCTCATTTGCTTGTCTCCGCCGAGTCGTGAGGCCTCTCCACCTCTGCACATGTCCCCCATCGTTCTCCTCCTCCTCCTCCTCTTTTCCTCCTCTCCTCTTCTCCTCCCCTAGACCCTCCATCCTATCCCAAACAGATTTGTTCTGTGCTAATTATGGTCTATCCCACACGCGCCATTGCTGTTGATCCACCCTCGCACCCAGTGCCTTAGTGTTCCTGGTCACGAGCGACTCCCCACACATGCACACTCCCTTGTACACACTTTCCCTCTTTGCTAATCACATTCACTTATTACAAGCACACACCTTTATTCTCTCGAACGCGTTTACGCATCCTCTTTACCATAATCTCATGAATGTCATTATCCCACGCGCCATGCTAACCAGCTGTGTGTAATTGCTTAGCTAATACTGTGGACGGATTGGCGGAGAAGGATTGCTCGGTAAGCTAGGCATGACTCTCGGCCACCGTGAGAGATTTAAGTCCTTAATGAGACGGATGGAAGTGAGTGGTAGGCTTAATGAGGCTGCTCTCAATTTGATAATGCCTTGGGCTGGTCTTCTATACGCTGGTTAAATGGACGTATGGAGTAAGCGAAGTTCAGGGGAAGGCAGACACCCGTTCACCTTCCAGTCTAGCACCTTATATATTCTCGTCCTTACCTTCCATTTCTGTGACAAGGTTTTCGCAGTCCCCAGCACCACCTCATCTCCTTCCTGTTCCTCAGCTCTGCCAGAAAGACTCAAAAGTGATGGAAAACAATATTTGGAAGGATAATTCTTAAGTCTCTGGTCAAGGACCCAATACATGGACAGCAGGGACGGAGCCTACTCACTGGACAACAGGGCGAGAACCAAATTGATGGCTAGTGGGGTAAGAAGGAACAAAGCAACAGAACAGGAACGTTCCAAGGTGAATCCTTTTAAAGCTCTGTAACGCTGTGATTGCCCAGAGTATGCACGAGTGCCGCAGCGTTGGAGTGTTCCTGGCAGAACTTGCGCTTCCCACTGTTACAGGAGGAGCCTGATTGTTTGACTATAGGCAGAGGACGGCCCGTTCCATTCTGACATGCGCCGTTGTGTTGCTAACATCCTTTGCAAGTGAAGTATGCCTCGGAAACGAAAACCAGTACGAGCAGTTGGAAAAGTTTGAGATGAGTTGCATCATCCAGGAAGTAATGCTACTACCACAGCATGCTGCTGGTGGCAACGGATAGAGGAAGGCAGGCCCTAGGGCATGAAGGACCTGGGAGACCACAGAGAGAGAGAGAGAGAGAGAGTGACCCAACAGCTATTATGGTGGAGATTCAGTGCACCAATAGCAGACGGCAGCAGAACGCAGAACTAGATGCACACAGACCGTCATCATGACTGACCTTAACACCACGTCAACGTCGCCCAAGACTGGAATGGTGTCGTGCCAGACTGTCATCGATTTACTTAGAATGGCAGCGGGTCATCTTCAGTTACGAGTCCTGCTTTTGTCTTGGTGGAGATGACCAACGAATCCGTGTGTGGAGGCACCGTGGTCAGTACCAAGATGGCCAGTTTGTTGTCACGTCCAGAAGGCCTGGTGTCACTCCACCTCCACCCGTACCGCACCATCTGCCGGAACTGTGAGAGAATATTCAAGCTGCATGGGATGGATTATCACAGGACACCATTAGGAACCTCTACAACTCCATACTGTTACATACACTACTTCTACATATACTACTTATGTAGGTGTAGCTCAGTAAATATTCCCCATATCAGTCTAAATGAATCATCAGTTATTGTTCCTGGTCACCTTCGTCTTCCTTCCCAATAGCACTGCAATTCCACACCTCCTTCTGGGAGCAACTATTAGTTTGACGATGAGTTTTTTTTTTTCAAAAGTGTGGAAAATAATGTTCTTATTTCACAGAGGATCCACAGCATGATGGAAACATTAGCCTTCTACATGCAGGAAATAAATTGCAGCCTGAAGATCTGGCCTGTGTTTTGTGGATCAGCATGCTGCACCGAGTTGCACTAGCCTGTATGTGGAAAGAAGGGTATGGCTAAGCAGTGCTGTGAGTAATGAATGTGGCCGTTGGAGGTGTCATTGCCGATAGCATTGAGACGTGTTCATTCAACACTGGAGACTGGGGACCAACACGCAGCTGCATGGAAGTGCAGCTAAGCAAGACGGAGCAGTTAATTCTGAAAGGCGCCCTCAAGTGGGAGAACCCTTAGGTCGTTCCGATTTAATGGATCAGAACTCCCTAGCGCAATCATTTCAAAAGCAAGAGAGCGCTGCTGCAAAGCCGAGGTTTGATAAACAGTGGCTTTGCCGTCTTGTCTGTTGTCAACACACCTCGCTCGGCAATGTGTGGGAAGGTGTGAATTGAATAAAGTGAGACTGGGATTGGAGCAGGCAGGAAAAAAGGGAAAACAACAAGACAACCATGAAAGCCTTGAACACAAAACAGAGGGAGTATAAAGGAGGGAGGCCGGATGAAAACAAAGCAAGTGGCGACAGAGAAAGAGTGGCAGGCTAAACTCGTTAAGGTGCGGGTGGGGGTAAGAAATGCTATCTAGCATCCATATGACCCCACTGTCTTCCCTGCTCTTGGTGTTGTATATGGACTGTGTTACCTGATCAGAATTGTTCGTGATTGACAGATCACTCTGCAGTCACCGCTGGATCAATGACATAACTGTGCTCATTACTGATGGTCAGGGGTGCAGTGTTTAACCCTGTACGTCTATGCTGAAGGTCACCATAGCAAGGCTATCCATTTTAAACCTACGCTCTCAAACCACCTCCACACAGCCTGTAACTACAGTTGGATATTAATTATTATTATTATTAGTATTATTATTATTATTAAAATAATTATTCTATTTTACCAACTTTAAAAATCTGTGATGAAACCAAACCCCCACAACAGAGCACGATGTGAACCTTCCACCAGGCGCTGAACTGCATTGCACTGCGTCAGGGAACTGGAGACACCCCTTTGCGAATGTGTTTCTGATATCGGTACACATTAGGCAGACTTGACTTCTGTTTTTTTATCCAGGTCTAGAAAATAAAAATTCTTTCCAGGAATGTGTTTAAACTCAAACACCTTTACCAATCAGGGCAAAATATGAATGGCAGTGTTGTTAGCAACAAGCTAGCAAGCTAACGTTAATGATATCAGTATTCATAGCCTATTTGTCACAGTGCTACCAGTTTGCTATATTTTTGTCCTATTAATATACAAAAACAAACATATATATATATATATATATATATATATATATATATATATATATACTGCCATATAGTATAGTTATATATGCCCATATATATGACCTTACAGCATATCATACTGTCACCACATCCCCTCTGTACATTAATATACAGTCATCCCACACTCTCACACACTTTCTCTCTCTCTGTCCTTTGAGTGCATCTCCTTTCCGCAGTCCAACATTCTGCCCATGAACATCAACCCTGACCTTACAGCATGGTCAGACACTGTCACCACATCCCCTCTGTTCACTCCTCATCCCTTTCTCTCTCTCCCTTCCTCTCTTTCTCTCTCTGTCCTTTGTGCTGCCTCTCACCCTCTCCTTTCCGACCCAGTCCTGTATCATAATGCCTGCAGTCAATGTATAAGACAAGATCCCTGGCCCTATCCTGATCCTTCACTCTAGTTTGAATACCCTGTTTAGTTCTTCCATTCTTCCATGGTCCACTCTTCCATTCTCCCTTGCTCCATTGTTCCATTCTTCCATGGGGTACTCTTCCATCCTCCTATGGTCCACTCTTCCATCCTCCTATGGCCCACTCCTCCATCCTCCTATGGTCCACTCTTCCATCCTCCTATGGTCCACTCTTCCATCCTCCTATGGTCCACTCTTCCATCCTCCTATGGTCCACTCTTCCATCCTCCTATGGTCCACTCTTCCATCCTCCTATGGTCCACTCTTCCATCCTCCTATGGTCCACTCTTCCATCCTCCTATGGTCCACTCTTCCATCCTCCTATGGTCCACTCTTCCATCCTCCTATGGTCCACTCTTCCATTCTGTTCTTCTGTTCTGTACTTTTCCGTTCCTGAGGCACTCCAAGGGTCTTGGGACAACGTCAAAATGTTGTCGCAGTTGAGTGGTTTTGGTAAACCTTCAACAAAGTGCAGCCAGTGGGCATCGCCTGAACCCTTGGGTTCTCTTAGTGTGGGGGAGGAGCGCCTCTAATTTGAGCTCATCCAAGATGACAGAGTTCCTCACTCTGTCAAGAAGAGTGTGACCTGGCACCCTGCAAAGGAAACTCATACGGGCTTTTGCGCCGCTTATGTCTGCAGCTCATGATCACAGGCGAGGGTTAGAATGTAGACCAAACCATAAACAAAGCTTTGCTTTATAACTCGGCTCCCTCTTCACCACTATAGTCGAGCAGGGGAGTCACTGTACTGTTGTCGCTTATCCTCATCACTGAAGATGACCCGCTGCCATTCTGAGTTACTCCATGACAGTCAGGCACGACACCATTGCAGTCTTTGGTGACGTTGACGTGGTGTTAAGGGCAGTCATCATTACGGTCTGTGGGCGTGTGGTCCTGCCTCGTGCAGCCGTCTGCCAATGGTGCTGCACCAGCAGGATGACTCATGGAGGACACCACTGCTCACTGAAGGTCTGTCCGCAGTTGTGGCTGTTGGGTCAGTCAGGTACAGCGTTAAGGCCCATCCTTTTCTTGTCACATGTCCAGCTGAGCATTAAACTTGAATCATGTCTCACAAGGTCAAACCCACCCACCAAGTATCATTCCTGTCGGTTGAGCTATTTGTACAGCTATTCTTTGGATGGTGGCTGTATATTTGTCCTGGATTAACTAGGCAGTGTTCAGCTTCCTGGCTCCATATTTGACATTTCCCACATCATTTAACCGATAACTGCCCTTTAGGCTTTGCTTTAAAACTCTGGGACCTCCATCTTGAGGTATTTTGGATAATTAAAGCAAAGTGGTGGAGAACTAGACGGTTTCTCTCTAGGGAAGTTGTTTTGAGAGACGGTCTTCTAAGGACCGCAGCTATCTTCTCTATATTGCTGATTACAGCCTGCGAGGGTAGTTATAGAACAGTCTGGAATTGTGCACTGTATCCTAAGGATCCTAAAAAAATACTATGTTTTAGCATTACCCTTGGTGCTTTGCAGGCTCTGTACTTAGTGTTTTTGGTCTGGACTGAAAAAAGAAATCGGGATTATTTTGGAAGCTTTGTTTAGCTATGGTCACCAGGAGAGCTGATTCAGTTGTCCATAATTAAAGCTTTGTTTTGATCCGGTTTATTTTGATTATTTTGAGATTATTAATGCTGTGTTTAGATTTGGAAAGCAGGATAGTTGGTGTAAAATGCTGGGATTGTTTTTGAGATTGTAATGCTGTGCTTAGATTTGAATAGCAGGGTAACTGGTGTAGAACTGTGAGTGGGATTATTTGGAGATTATGGAGGATGTGTTTAGATTTCAATAGTAGAACAGTTGGTATAAAATGCTGGGATTATTTTTAAGATTAACAGATTTGGTATAGCAAATAGCTGGGAGTGGATTGGAGATTATGGAGGATTGTTTAAAAGTTATGTATTGAGTGAGATTAATTGGAGATTATGGAGGATGTGTTTAGATTTGGATAGCAGGGTAGTTAGTGTAGAACTGGGAGTGGGATTATTTGGAGATTATGGAGGATGTGTTTAGATTTGGATAGCAGGGTAGTTAGTGTAGAACTGGGAGTGGGATTATTTGGAGATTGTGGAGGATGTGTTTAGATTTTATAGTAGGATAGTCGGTGTAACACGCCGGGATTATTGTTGCTGTGTTTAAATTTGGATAGCAGGGTAGCTGGTGTACAACTGTGATTGGGATTATTTTTGATTTTTCTAAAATAACATTTTTCTAATAATCTAATCTAATAATTTTCTAATCTGATATATTTATCCATTTTATGAAGACATGGATGAGCGAGTTTGGTGTTGAAGAACTTGACCTTTGGAATGAATTGGAGCGGAGACTGCGAGCCAGGCCTACTTGTCCAATATCACCATCTGACCTCACAAATGTGCTTCTAGAAGAATGGTCAGAAATTCCCACAAACACATTCCTAAACCCTATGGACAGCATTCCCGGAAGAGTTGAAGCTGTTATAGCTCCAAAGGGTGGGCCGACATCATATTAAACCCTATGGATTAAGATTGGGATGTCACTCAAGTTCATATGCGTGTAAAGGCAGACGAGTGAATCGTCTTAGTGTCTGTTAAGATCCGAGCTGCTGTGTCCTGCACGACTTGTAAGGAGAGCGTGACAGTAATCAATTCTGCTCGTAAGAAATGCATGAACATACTTCTCTCCATCACTCTGAGAGGATAATAATACATAGACCCCCGTCCCCCCTGTCCCCCCCAGTAACTTCTAAAGCATGGCCTGATATTCGGTAACACCCCCATAGTACACATACACACATTTCTAACTCAATTAGAGACACACCCAGACCCCTGCAGCACCATCCCACATACCTCTGACTCCCTGGACCCTGCAGGGGTGAGAAGCCCCTCTCTGACTCACCCCCACCTCCACATCCATTAATTCTGCAGGTCTGGCTAATTAACCTTGAGGCTGGACAGGTGTTTAAAGGAATGCAGATGGACCTCTTTAAAAATTCAGCCCCTGCTGGGAGGAACTGGAGAGCCAGGGGCACAGAGAGATGGACAGATGAATTAATGTGTCAGATCAGTGAAGCTGGAACGTCGCATCAATAAGGAGCCCCATATTTCCATTAGCCCCATATTTCAGATGGAGGAGGGCTGATAAGTCATCATACTTGTATCTTCAGGTTCAGATCGGGCTCAGGTTCTGAAGAAGAGAGTGACAGCAGACCTGTGGTATATTCCAAACGTCTCATTGTCCTTGAGCAACCTTACAAAGTCCTAGCAGCGTCCCAAGGGGGCATGCAGGGCCACAGTGCCCACCTTGATGAATAGGTCAGTAAACATGCAGTGTGTGGGACAGGAGAGTGTTACGGTCCTAGGGATGGGACATCATAGCCCAGGGTATCAGAGGAACGTAATCTGGGCCTGCATATTCATATATTGTGGAAGTTGTATCATCTATGGAATTCTTGCACCCAGAAGGAATCAACTGACCGGAATGAAACTTGCTGGGTAGGATTGACATTGTTGACATGCGGCTGATTCACGTTTACGCTCAGCCATGCAGGTGACGGAAGCAAAGACGGGCCTTATCGCTGTATGTGACTGACTATGTCCGATTGTCCTGTTGTGGGTGCTTTGCATCCGGACTCCTGCTGTTGTGTGTGTAGCATCCTTCGCAAGCGAAGTCAACATCAGAGAAGAGTTAGAAATCAGCTGGAAGAGTTCAAGAAGCTCAACATCATAGGTCTCCAGGGAAACGGGATGGTCTTATCAACGTTTTGCGCACCATACCATATTACCATAGCACGCTGTTGGCATCCTTAGTGACGAGTCCTGCTTTTGTCTTGGTGGAGACGACCAACGAATCCGTGTGTGGAGGCACCGTGGTCAGCACAACATGAACGGTTTGTTGTCACGCGTCCAGAAGGCCTGGTGTCACTCCACCTCCACCCCTACCGCACCATCTGCAGGAATTATGTGAGAATATTGAAGCTGCATGGGATGGATTATCACAGGACACCATTAGGAACCTCTACTGCTCCATGCCGAGACGTCTGGCATGCTGGGTTAGCCATACTGAGAGACACTGCTTCTGTATGTGTAGCTCAATATATATCGTCCATATCCGTCTAAATGTATCATCATCCCACACTTCCTTCTGGGTGGGAGCAGCCATCCTGTGGATGATAAGTGTATATATTATATTGACATTTCTGAAAGAAGCTTAATTTTAAATTGGGTTAAAATAGCAACAGTAGACTACAGAGGTGTCAGGCGTACTGCTATTAATGTGTTCACTAGTTTGAAATTGTAGTTTGTGACACAAACAAACAGCAAAAAGAGATTTATGAGAAACTAAAACACACATTCATCACATTTTGTGTCTGCTCCCAAACTAAAGCTGCTGGAAAATCCGCTCCTGTGCTGTAACTTTAATAATGCATTCATAATCAGGACGCGGGCACCGTTAAGAAAACTGGCATTCTGAGGAAGATAAAGGCCTTTGGTTCGCTGGGATCACATCTTATACGGGACGATGAGTCAGTTTTTATGAAAGTTTAATGTGTCCTGATTGTAAGGTGTGTGTAATTAACTGTAAGCACAAAACTTCCAGCAGTCTTCCTAGTTTGACTGTAGGCCTAAATCTTAACCCATAGGAGCCCGCAGTGACGTATGTGTCACAAGCCTTTTAAAAGTCTGTAAAGATCTTTATACAGCCTTTATCCTCCACCTGAACGCATGGAGTCTCTGAGTGACCCATACCCAACATCCTGGATGCAGTCACAGGACAGTTGGTGAACATATGACCTCATTTAGCAAATGGTGGTGTGCTTGGTTAGTGCAGCTAGAGACAAAACCAGCTCATTTTACAGTCTGGGTTTTCTACCTATAAGGTTCTGACCCGTTTAAGAGCTCTAATGTTCGTATACTCATATCCTATATCACATATACCCATATTCTATATAACATATACCCATATTCTATATCACATATACCCATATTCTATATTACACATACCCATATTCTATATTACACATACCCATATTCTATATCACATATACCCATATTCTACATCACATATACCCATATTCTATATTACATATACCCATATTCTATATTACATACCCATATTCTATATTACATACACCCATATTCTATAATACATATACCCATATTCTATATCACATATACCCATATTCTATATTACACATACCCATATCTATATTACACATACCCATATTCTATATTATATACCCATATTCTATATCACATATACCCATATTCCATATCACATACACCCATATTCTATATCACATATACCCATATCTATATTACACATACCCATATTCTATATTACATATACGCATATTCTACATCACATATACTCATATTCTAAATTACATATACCCATATTCTATATAACATATACCCATATTCTATATTACATATACCCATATTCTATATTACATATACCCATATTCTATATTACATATATCCATTCTGATGCCATTTCTAGAACACCATGATGGAATACCAGTTATGAAATTGTTGTTGTTGTGACATATGCTACCAGTATTATGACTCTATAATACTTACAGAAGACGCCATGTGACCTCTTTGTCACAATAAGACTGATATTCTATGATCTTATAACTGACCCTTCATTATTTTCCCTTAAGGGGAAACAGCTCTGGGCTCTTATGGGAGTGGCTGAAATTTCACTGATATTTCCACAGTTCTGCCTTTATATATTCCAGATGCAAACACCATCATTCAGAGTGGTCTGATGTGAAAGGGTTTATTGTAGAGACTTACAGTGGTGGTAATGGGAACCGGAAAGCGCTTTCTCTACAACCCAATATGGACATTTTGTTTCCTATCCAAAACCATCAGCTTTCATATGCAAAGTTGATGATGGTAAAAAAGTGCTAGATCTAAAAGTTGTCAGTTTTGAGGAAGACGGGCTTGCTGAAATTATTTTACTGACATTTGATTGAGTTGCTGGAAAATTGCAGTGATTAGCTCCTACAAGAAGACTAGGAGATGGTACAACAAGTGGCAATCCTCGGGGTCCAAGAACCACTGGAAAGTAATGGAACCTCTAGCAGACCAATGCAAGACAGTCATGCTTTTTCGGGTTAAGCAGCTTTTTGGGGTATTGTTAATAAGGGACGATGAAGGGTTCATGTCTATACAAATGCAGTTGTATAGTTTTATGATTGATCGAAATTCTGGAATTAAATACTGTGTTTGAAATACACATATTAAAAAGTACTTGTCCATGTTTTTGTGTGTGCTTGGGACTTGTGTAGTACATGAAGACAGTCTTAACTTATATTTATTAATCTGATATTGCCAGAGCTGTATGTTTCTCTCAGATGTAAACCCAGTATTACTGAAAGTCGCTGCCACTAAGCCGTTTCTATTTGCCATCGGTCCAGGATTTTGACTGTACGTCTCATTCTAAAGCTCATTGTACTGGCAAAATGCTGTGCTACAGTGCCACCATAAGGCCAGTTGAGGTCACTTCATCTGCCTGAGTGGTGTGGTGGGATGTAACGCTTTTCAACCAACTTGTCTTCTCTGCTTCTTACTGTGTTTTAGCAGATAAAGAAAAGGCATAGACGGAAAACCAGGGCATCTAATTAGTTAGCAGTGCTTGCAATTGTGTATTCACTGTCCACATTCAGTTCATATGAGGACAAATACTGTTGATCTTGCCGTTCTTATTTTGACGTTTCAGCAGTGCTGGATGGCTGGTCTGGACATACTTAACACTTTACCCCCCCACCACCTTCACCACCATCCCACCCACCCACTCACTTACTCTCACAGACAACACCAGCAGCAGGGCTTCTCCTGGCAGAGGGTACGTGAGCTCCAATGATCAGTGCGGGCCAGTCCCCCGCCAGGCCGCTTCTCTCTTTTCTGGCAAAACTATAGAAGAAAGCCTGGCTCTCTGTGCTCAAAGCCTGGACATTCTTTAGCTGCCCGCTCTGCTCTATGACCATGGAAATATCTCTAGCAATTCTACCCCTCACTTCCCAGTGTTTTAGGTGTAGGGTACTGGAACATAATTCAAATCTAACCTATATAACACGCACATGACTGCTGTACTCAGTTAATTAGGTGGAACAGATGATGTTCGTGAGTTAGACGGAAGCTTACTAATTGACTAGCATTTAGAGGGCTAACCTGGGGATAGCCGGAAAGCGAGCGATGTCACATGACCTTCGTAAACCTCAGATGGAGGAGGGCTGATAAGTCATCATACTTGTATTTTCAGGTTCAGTTCAGGCTCAGGTTCTGAAGAAGAGACTGACAGCAGACCTGTGGTCTATTCCAACCTTCTTATTGTCCTTGAACAACCTTACAAAGTCCTAGCAGTGTCCCCAGGGGGCATGCAGGGCCACAGTGCCCACCTTGATGAATAGGTCAGTAAACATGCAGTGTGTGGGAACAGGAGAGTGTTACGGACCTAGTGATGGGGCATCATAGCCCAGGGTATCAGAAAATCGTAATTTGGGCTGCATATTCATATATTGTGAAAAATATAAGACCTTCGTAAACCAATTAAATGAAATCCGACAGAAGACTGAGTAAGTCTGTAAGTCGCTCTGGGTAAGAGCGTCTGCTAAATGCCTACATGTCACATAAATACTTATAAATCCACCATGCACACTTAGAACCAGACGGATTTCGAGTGTTTTATGGGTGGATACTATTGTCCCACAAAGCAGCAGGGAATGGAAGGGGTGGAGCTTACCTCGTCTGGAAATTTCTGGAAAAACTGGTAATGAGACAGCAAGCCAGAAATGTAGTGTGAAAGAATTCAATCCAAATCTGTCACAACAGCCTGTAAACAAGTATTCTAGTAAATAATGGAGTCAGAGTCTAGCTCGGTATGACATACACTTCATCACTTCCTGTTAGTAAGAGTTTCCAAACTGTGTTTTGCTCAAAATAGAAAATAGAACTAATAACCACCAAAAATACCTGGTGGACCAGCAAAACTGCCTCCAGCACTTGACACTTGAATCTCTGAGACAGAGGCCAACATCAAGCCTCCCTCTTGCTCCAGATCTGAAACATCCACAGGTGTTCATGTCCATCCTTCCTATTACGCTTAATAAGATCAAGTGAAATGAATGAAGGCTGGTCTTTAGCATGGACTGTTTGTGTGCAGTACCAGTCAAACGTTTAGGGCACACCCAACTAAATGGATGCTGCTTAAACTTAACAGCTCTAACTGATGAGAGTCTGAACCAGTCCATATCCTGATACACCACATATACTCCTGATGTACCACAGTATGATACTCCTCCATATCTCCACCTCTAATATATATTTAGTGGTGTGGTTGGTGTAGCTCAGCGGATAACGCCAAGTAGCCACCACCACACGTGGGAGACTGGGGTTCGAATCCCGGTCTGGGTGATGCTGTGCTACACCAATAAGAGTCCTTGGGCAAGACTCCTAACACTACATTGGCCTGCCTGTAATGTGATTAACCTTGTAAGTCGCTCTGGATAAGAGTGTCAGCTAAATGCCAGAAATGTAAATGTGTAAAATCTTTAATCTCTTTTCCTGCACAGTGTAAAAGCTCTAGTTCTCCTTTCAGGTTAGTGAATATTCATGATGGACCGACCAATAGAATCGCTCCAAACCTGCTTAGTAATAAACCTTGTTCTATATCAGCCTCCACTGCAGGGTAAGAAAGCTGGTTCATCCTACTGTACATTGTCTTTCTGGAGGTGTTTAAGGTGGACTGTATAATTCCATGAGTGCTACAGAGAAGCATTAAGATAAACATTAGGTGGACCTTCTATGAGGAGTCGTGTAGACTGTTGGTGGATTTCCTGTGCATATTATTTTTCCCTTATGTGTATCCAATTCTACTCTTGAGTTTTTGAAAGGCTCTGCATGATGCGGTATTGTTTGCTGGATTCCATTTTTATTGTTTGGAGTTTTTAAAATCTTTCAGTCCACAAAGTTATATGTAGCTGTCTGGAATGTCATAGATTCGGCATGGGAACCGGTTATAATGTAAATACAGTGCATTACATCATGGAGATTTTTCAGCAGGACTGTTTGTTCGTGTCTGTCCCTGATGCAGACAGATTGGTTTCTATGTTGTCCATGTCCTCGGTTCTCAGAGGCGCTAAGGTTAGGAAATGTGTGGCTCAAGATGTACCACCATAACAGCCCATTGTGATTGTGATTAAGTGTGGGTTTCCTTTGTGTGTGTGTGTGTGTGTGTGTGTGTGTGTGTGTGTGTGTGTGTGTGTGTGTGTGCGTGCGTGTGTGTGTGTGTGTGTGTGTGTAGCTGGCAGGAACACCACAAACGAGGAGCTGGAAAGCATGCTGGAAAGTGACAACCCGGCTATTTTCACTTCGGGGGTAAGTATGAGTGCACAGTCTCTCGTTCATTCGTGCACACAAA
>JAMWET010002557.1:97500-200000 GCA_024036415.1 Prochilodus magdalenae
CATGAGGGCCCTCCAACTTTTGCATACAACTACATGATCAACTTACAATATACCGTACTATACTCATACAGCACAGCCTGGAAATGATCATGGCATGGGTTTAACTAGGTGTTGGGAACATTCCCAGAAGGTTGCGTGTTGGCATTCGAGATTCTTGTTCTTGGCCGACTGGGTCAGATCCGATGTTAGTGTTTGGTATGGCTAGGGGTTTATCGATCAAGGTTAAGGTCATTGGGCTTCATTCACCAACCAGCCTTATGTTTTAAAGATCCTAAGTAAAGGCTGATGGCGGCTTTGAGACGTGTTCCACAGAATCGTTCACACTAGGGCTGCAACGATTAATCGACTTAGTCAACTCAAATCGACGGCCAAGTTAGTTGGCAAATAATTCGGTAGTCGATTAGTCGGTGATGCCATTTTCTCCATTTCAGTGAAGACCTGGGATTGGAGAATTTAGTTACAAGACAATATAGCCAGTAACTGAACATTTACGTTGAGATTTTTAAATGAACTTTATTATACGGGGAAAACTGATTCGGCTCTGTCATATTTTATTGCTGCTACTAAATTCTGACAGAAGTTGGAGTTCTATTCATCTTTTATATCAGCTGGACAGTTCAGTCTTTGAATACTGTATTGTCTCCAGTGTTCTTACCTATCTTTAAAGAATCCCAAATTATAAACGTCAGCTGAATGTCAGAATCTTCGTGAAAACTTCGTGAGTGGTTTGGCGAAGAAATTTCTTCATAGGAACAGTTGGTGAATGAGGCCCAGTGTTTGTCTTCTCCTATAAAGTCACAGTGCATGTGAGTGAGCATTGATGCAGACTTCAAAGTGATGTTGGGAATATGTCTTTATGAGAAGCTCCTGAATGTTTTGAGTGTTTCAATGCTAGATCGCTCTCACGGAGCGAGAGACTCTGTTAACACCGTTTCATTTGATTCAGTAATTAATGGCACTAACCGGCACCTTCTGTCGCCAATTCCCTGTGAAAATTAGATCTGAGGCCTCCATGGAGCCTGTGTTTCTCCTGCTCTGTTCTGCTCTCTGTCTGCTTTGCCTCTTTTGTCTGTTTTGTCGTTCTCTCTCTTTCTTTATGTGCATCTCTCACATAGGCCTTTTTGCAGTGGGCTGTGAATTTGGGCTCTCCACTAACCACTAAAGGTAATTTGCTTGTTAATAATCACTAATCGATCCTCACTTTCAGTGTGCAGCTACTAAGGCCTGGCCCAAATAGTGCTGATTTGTGTGACACTCAGTTTATTATCAGTTCTTCATTTTCATCAGTATAAACAGTCCCAAAGTCTTAAGCTCATTGATAGTTTGATTAACTGGGACTTGATTGGTTAAATAGGATTAAATAGAGCAGCTAATTGTTGTTATTTATGTGTATATATAATCAAATATAAATATATATAAGCTCACTGGCCAAAAATGAGTCTCCTGTGGCTGAACCGTAGCTAATAGTGTGTAATCCACTAACATGAATAATAACGGTTATTGGCATGGATGTAGCCACATCAGTGTTCAGACTCTCTTGCATCAAAGAATTGCACAGTTGGGCCAGATTTGGTAGATGCCTTCCCTGGCACCATTCCGAGGAGTATTTCCTGTAGACTGGGATTTTAGCCACTGCTGGTAGACCCGTATGACCGTACGCTTCCATACACCTGCAGATTCAGCTACTTCCTTCACACTATGGTCTTTGGCCACGCCCACATGCAGTCACTCCTCTTAGCCAATCATTAACATGTGCTCTGGAGCCATTTCCCACACATGGAATGAGACATTCCCTGCACTGTACCACCTTTTCTCGATCTATGGATCCCGTCACTCGAATCCCGGAGGTACTTATAGCTCCATCATCCTCGTGCAGCGCCATCTGCAGGAGCCTGAGGTTACAATTACCTTAAACACCCAAGGTGACTCATTTTTGGTCTGGGAGCTATATATACCAGTGACCACCATCTTGAAAACCATCTTCTACCAGAACACACATGCCAAACTCTGCAAAGCAGTTGAATGGTCCTTGCTTCTCTGGAAGGATGGTTCCAATATACAGGGGTTGGACAATGAAACTGAAACACCTGGTTTTAGACCACAGTCATTTATTAGTATGGTGTAGGGCCTCCTTTTGCGGCCAATACAGCGTCAGTTGGTCTTGGGAATGACATATACTGCGTCCTGCACAGTGGTCAGAGGGATTTTAAGCCATTCTTCTTGCAGGATAGTGGCCAGGTCACTACGTGATGCTGGTGGAGGTTCGTCCTTCTTGGTGGTATGCTGACATTACCCTGGATACCGTGGCTCTTGATACATCACAAAGACTTGCTGTCTTGGTCACAGATGCGCCAGCAAGACGTGCACCAACAGTGTGTCCTCTTTTGAACTCTGGTATGTCTCCCATAATGTTGTGTGCATTGCAGTATTTTGAGCAGAACTGTGCTCTTACCTGCTAACTGAACCTTCAAACTCTGCTCTTACTGGTGCAATGTGCAATTAATGAAGATTGGCCACCAGGCTGGTCCAATTTAGCCATGAGACCTCCCACACTAAAATGACAGGTGTTTCAGTTTCATTGTCCAACCCCTGTAGCTCCCATGTAGAGCTCCAATAGAGGCAGTTAGGAATGAAGCTACATCAGCCGGACTTCTGATGTGGAAGGACCATTTGATTGACATGAGTAATGGCAGAATTTAGCCCTATACATTGATCATTGTTTCTGGTTGTTTTAACTGTTCCATAATCAAAAGAGAGTATCTTTGATTCCCCATAGTCTTTGATTAAATGGTAATGGCTTTTGTTCACCTCTGTATTGCCTTCTGATGCTGTTGAATGCCACTCTGGATAAGACTGTCTACCAAATGCTGTTACAGAAAACAACAACAAGACGAAACTTGCATCAGATTTACACCAATGTCAATAAATTTCCAATATTGGCTATGGTTATTGCCTAACCAAATATATTGGTCAGGCTTTAGCGTGTGTTCAATGTTCAGTAGCAGAGTTTAAAACATCTCCCAGTTAAGTGGCTGATTTCCCAGAACCATATAAAGCTTAAGCCTGGACTAAAATGAACCTCTAGTAATAACACCACTGGCATTGCAGCCATTCAAGGCTACGTTTAAGCAAAGTCTGGAAATTTAACACTGACGGTGATGATTTAGCGAGCAGCTAACCATTATTGTTGGTAAGACTTGTCTCTCCATCCTCTTCCTCTAGGGGGAGCTCATTAACAACATAGAATCCAATGTGCGTAACGCACAGGAATACGTGGAGAAGGCCAAAGAAACCACCAAAGCGGCCATTAAAGTCCAAAAGACGAGCAAAATGGTGAGTAACAACGTGACCAGTCCACGGCTGCCCTCTAAACTCTCTTTCTCTCTTTCTCCTCCACCATTTCCCCTATCTCTTCCCATCATTTCCTTTCCCCATCCCTCCTTCCACTTTCCCTCCATCGCTGTCTCGGCTGCCCACCGGTCAGGGAGAAATGATCGACCGTATAGAGTATAACGTGGAGCACGCGGTGGATTACGTGGAGAGGGCCGTGTCAGACACCAAGAAGGCAGTAAAGTACCAGAGCAAGGCGCGGAGGGTGAGTCACAGGCACACGGGCCCGGCCTGCATGACCGTGATGGCGTCCGTCTGTCCTGTATTGTGCCCTCAGCAGTGCTGTGCTTTGTGTTTGTGGTGTATCTCAGAGGAGTGAGGTAAAACGGGCCGGGGCAGTCGGGCACGGGTTAAGGTGCCCGAGGATGATCCAGTCAGATCGACTGATGTGTTACACGAGCCACAATGACCTGCATGTGGCATGTCTCAGAGTTGAACTTGAAGTCCGAGATGTACAATGTACAGTCCCCTGTGCTGCTGACACATTTTTTAAATTTTTTTATTTCAGTTATTTCTAATATTTGTCTATTATTAGACTAATTTCTAAAATGCAAAGCTGTACATTTATGGCGTTTAGCTGACGCTCTTATCCAGAGCGACTTACAAGGTTAATCATATTACAGGTGGGCCAGTGTAGTGTTAGGAGTCTGGCCCAAGGACTCTTATTGGTGTAGCACAGTAACCCAGACCGGGATTCGAACCCCAGTCTCCCACATGTGGTGGTGGCACCCTGGCGGGCAGTGGTGTTATCCGCTGAGCTACACCAACCACACATTTAAAATCTGTTTGAAGAATTTCAAATTTAAAACTAGTTTCATTTTGTACAGAGGACAGTAATCTGGGTGGTCTGCGGACGGACCAGCAGCGACAAACAGTCAATGGGATACAGACCAAATCAAGCAAACATGCCAATACATGCTTGTATCTGGGATATTGCTTGGCATACAGCGTACACATTGGCGCCAAACATTTAACCCACAACCTCATGCTCCACACAAGTGGTCAGCTTGTATAATGCAACGGCAGTTCTCTTATCAGTTGGCACAGGGGACCAGGGACGGAAAACAATTGGCCCTAATTTGAAAAATGGCTCCCAGAATTGCCTATGCGATCCCGGATGGACGAGTTAGAGTGGTACCGAGATTTCAGACCTCATTTAGTGGGCCGTCACTCGTCCCGCTCAAACAATACAGCCATAAACAGATGGCAAATGGATGGAAAGATCGTTTTACGTCAACCGAAAACGAAGCTGCTCGCTTTGATACAGCCTCCAAACATGGCAGCCTGGGTTTCTACAGTCGCATTACTATAGTGTATGGAAACAGGGCTTAATCCACATTTGCGTCAATACCTGGCAACTGTTTCCATACAGTCTGTAAGCATATAGATGCTAACTGCTGACACAGTTTTGATTTTAATGAAGAAACAATGCTGTGTATTCTATCAGCGATGGAGGTAAGTGCTATACTAGTGGCTAGTATGTGTTAGCCTCTAGAGTGGTAGATAGCATCCATGATTTCAGTCGTGTAACAGGTTCTGAATGGTTCTGGGATGTATTTGTAATGGCCGGGAACTGAACCCAGGCCCTTCTTGCTGTGAGGCGGCAGCAGTACTGCACCACCATAACGCCAAGCCTGTGTTATCTGTTATCTGAAATCAGGCTTGCGCCATGGCCATGGTGGTACAGTACTGCTGCCAAAGGGCCTGGGTTCATTTCCCGGTCTGGGCATGTCTGTGTTGGTTTCCTCCCACAGTCTAAAGACATGCGGTCAGGCAGATTGGCGATACTAAACTGCCCCCTGGGTGTGAATGTGTACGCCTGTGCATCAGCCCTGCGGTGGCCACTGAGCAGTATGACCCGCTGTGTGACTGGCAGCAGCCAGCAATGCCATGCAGCAATGACTTACAAGCAACTCCCTGTCTTTCTCTTTCACAGAAGTTGATTGCAATAGCCGTCTGTGTGGCAATCTGTCTGCTCATCCTCATCATCTCACTGGCCGTCGGGCTCAGCTAGCCAAGGAGCTGTTCACTTAGAGAAGCCCCAAACCCTGGATCATCCAAAGCAGTCAAGCTTGAGCTCCTCAGCCTCATGCTAGAGGAAGCAGGGATGGGTTAATGGAAGATAATTATGTGGCACCAATTAAATACATTTTGGGAAGAGCGGATTAATAATACAGGTCAGTTAGGCGGAATTAAATAATCAGGAATGCTATCTGGAACTGGTGTCTCAATAATATACTCCTACTGGCCTTCAGAAACTCATACCTTGTAGTTCCAGCTTGTATCTGTCGATTCACCGTTTACATGGGTCATCCACGAGTCCTTCGTCTAAGGTCAGTTTCTGACCACAGAGTTGCTCTCGCCTGGATGTTTTTGCAGAGTGTGGGGGGCTGACCAACAGGGTACGGTCTGTCTGTCTATCTATCTATCTATCTATCTATCTATCTATCTATCTATCTATCTATCTGTCTGTCTGTCTGTCTGTCTATCTATATATATATCTTATTTTTAAAAAGCTATCTATCTATCTATCTATCTATCTATCTATCTATATATCTATCTATATATCTATCTATCTATCTATCTGTCTGTCTGTCTGTCTGTCTGTCTATCTATCTAACTGTCTGTCTGTCTGTCTGTCTGCCTGTCTATCTATCTATCTATCTATCTATCTATCTATCTATCTATCTATCTATCTATCTATCTATCTATCTAGCTATCTAGCTATCTTATTTTTAAAAAGCTATCTATCTATCAATCAATCAATCAATCAATCAATCAATCAATCAATCAATCAATCTATCTATCTATCTATCTTATTTTTAAAAAGCTATCTATCTATCTATCTATCTATCTATCTATCTATCTATCTATCTATCTATCTATCTATCTATCTAGCTATCTTATTTTTAAAAAGCTATCTATCTATCAATCAATCAGTCAATCAATCTATCAATCTATCTATCTATCTATCTATCTATCTATCTATCTATCTATCTATCTATCTATCTAAAATGAATAATGTGTGTGAAGGATGAAGGATGGTTTCTAGGAGTGGACAGTGAGGGTATATTCATTGACACACTATTCTAAATAAAGCCTGATTGTTGCATTCAGTATGGGAATCGAAGGAAGTCAATACAACGTATGAACTCATGAGACTGAGCCAGCCTGTGGAGCTTTCCACCTACCTCACTCTGTGTTCACCGCTCTCTGTGCTCATTGGACGGCCAGTGTTGCAACATAGCCGAGCGTGCGTTACCTTCTCTCCATGCATGCACTTCAGGTTGTGGCATGTTCGTGTGTCTTCTGTGAAGACGTGCTGATCTCTATCTGTGAGACGTTGCTTCTTTGTTTTGACCCATTAACACACATCAGGTGAACGAGGGTATATGAATCCCACACACTCCTGAACTGTCTGAGTCTGATGGATTCTGAGACCCCCATGTGGTGTATTCATCTACCATACCATACCTGCATGTGTGCTTTGCACAACACTTGCATGAGTGGTTCCTGCTTTGTATGCGTATCATTTTCTGTATCTGCCTGTATATGAATGTACATTACATGCCAATGTTTGAAGACCCTAAATGTCATACGGTGTTTGTTCTCTACATACAGCATCTTTCTCCAATATGTTTAATTCAGAAGATAAACAGTCCCTATGGATTAAACATATAGGAGTGTGTTCTCTGGAGATGATGTGTTAATCTATTTACACTTTTGTTTTTGTTTTGTTCATTTGTATTAGTCAGCAAATCTCAGTTTCACTATTTGATAACCCGTTTTTGAAGACCTACATAGAGACTTCATAACACATGCATATGAGCACTGCATAACATTTATAAAGCAAATAATCATAAGCTAACAAAAGAGGTTATGAAGTACGTTAAAATGTATTAGTGTTCATAAGGTATAAGCCCTGTTTGAGCCTTTTGGGACGAGTGACATAAACCAATACAGGCATTTATAAAGGAATATATATATATATATATCTACAGGGGTTGGACAATGAAACTGAAACACCTGCCATTTTAGTGTGGGAGTTCTCATGGCTAAATTGGACCAGCCTGGTGGCCAATCTTCATTAATTGCACATTGCACCAGTAAGAGCAGAGTGTGAAGGTTCAGTTAGCAGGTAAGAGCTCAGTTCTGCTCAAAATACTGCAATGCACACAACATTATGGGTGACATACCAGAGTTCAAAAGAGGACAGATTGTTGGTGCACGTCTTGCTGACGCATCTGTGACCAAGACAGCAAGACTTTGTGATGTATCAAGAGCCACGGTATCCAGGGTAATGTCAGCATACCATCAAGAAGGACGAACCTCCACCAGCATCACGTAGTGACCTGGCCACTATCCTGCAAGAAGAATGGCTTAAAATCCCTCTGATGTTGTGCAGTAGACGGTGCAGTATCATTCATTCGCAATATGAGCTGTATTGGAGGCCCCTACACCCATACTAATAAATGCAATGTGGTCCCTAAAACCCAGGGTGTTTATAGTTCTTTGTCCAACCCCTGTATATATACACATATTTTACAGCGTGTTATGGGAATACCATGGGGTTGGTTTATGCGTGTTGTTTCTGGTGTTCTTATCACTTTAGTTTAGGACCCTTGAATGTCAGTAAATGATTATAGCCGTACTGATTTACACATACAGCATGTTATGTTATACCATGCTTATGCATGTGTTATGAAGTCTCTTAAGTGGGCAGCCTTCCACTAGCGTTCTTTTCTGGGTGGGACTGACAGAAAGTCATAATTCTCTTTCTGTATAATACTTTACTGACTGTTATGTATAAACAGTAGCAGCACCGTAGGCAACGGACAGGTAATAAAGCAACAGCTGCCGTAATAAACGCAGATAATTAATCTTAATCCTGTTTTTCTTTTTTCATGCATTCCTGGATGTTTTACTGTTATTTTTAAATATCTGTCTGTCTGTCGGTGTGTCTATCTGTCTGTCTTTCTATCTTTCTGTATGTCTGTGTCTGTCTGTCTGTCTGCCTGTCTATCTGTCTATCTGTCTGTATATCTGTCTTCCTGCCTGCCTGTCTGTATGTCTGTATTTCTGTCTGTCTGCCTGCCTCTTTGTCTGTCTATCCCTCTGTCTGTCTGTCTTTCTATATTTCTGTCTGCCTGTCTATATGTGTGTCTGTCTGTCTGTCTTTCTGCCTGCCTGTCTGCCTGTCTGTCTGTCTTTCTGCCTGCCTGTCTGCCTGTATGTCTGCCTGTCTGTCTGTCTATCTGCCTGTCTGTCTGTCTGTATTTCTGCCTGCCTGTCTGTCTGTCTTTCTGCCTGCCTGTCTGCCTGTATTTCTGCCTGCCTGTCTGTCTGTCTTTCTGCCTGCCTGTCTGCCTGTATTTCTGCCTGCCTGTCTGTCTGTCTTTCTGCCTGCCTGTCTGCCTGTATGTCTGCCTGTCTGTCTGCCTGTATGTCTGTCTGTCTGTCTGTCTATCTGCCTGTCTGCCTGTCTGTCTGTCTGCCTGTCTTCCTGTCTGTCTACCTGCCTGCCTGCCTGCCTGCCTGCCTGCCTGCCTGCCTGTCTGTCTGTCTGTCTGTCTGTCTGTCTGTCTGTCTGTCTGCCTGCCTGCCTGCCTGTCTGTCTGCCTGCCTGTCTGTCTGTGACTTGCAGAAGAAAATAATGATTCTGATCTGCTGTGTGGTGTTAGGAATAGTTATTGCTTCCACTGTCGGTGGAGTTTTGGCCTGAAACACAGAACAACATCCAGCTACTAACCCCCCCACACCCACACACACACACACACACACACACACATGCACACATACACCCACACACAGCAAAACCATACAACACGACAGAATAGGACCAGACGTCACGGAACCGTGTAAAGGAGGAATGAAGAACTGTTCAGTTTTGTTTGTTTTCTTATTTCCGCATGAGGTTCTGTTTTGTAAATGTGCGGTCCTGCGATGTGTTGCTCTGGATGTCGTGTGTCAATGTTTGGAACAAAAAAAAAAGAAATGAAATGTATTTTTCATTGAATATTAAAGCTCTGAAGGTGAAAAACAAGATTAATTGCTGTATACAAACAAACTCATCCCAGATCACTGCCATCGTCGACTATTTCTGTGGTGCTGAGAGCCAAGCGAAAAGGAACAGCCAGCAGACTCTTTTTCCATAATCCTGTTAGAAGGGACAGACGAGCAGTCGGATGAATGACGGACTAAAGAATTCAGCTGGGACTAAAAGGACCATTGATATTAACTGTGAACGTGATGCCAATGTACACTGGGTTTGTTTCCACCAAGAAAAGCTGTAACACATTATATCCAACATCTAGCACATCTAAAACCAGCACCAGGGCGTGCGCCGCTCCTCTACTGCCTCTCATGAAGGGCTTGGTAGCTGTTGAGTTGACTGGATCTGATGTTTCGGAGCCTTGTTGCACACCGAAAGCAAAGTTGACTTTCTGCTCTGCTTTCAAAACTCTAAACACAAGGTGCTTATATAGTATCATCATATATCAACACTAGATCAGCACTTTAACTACACCCTAAAATCGTGACCCCAATTCGAATTCCTTCCCTTTAGCCAGGTCTCCCCCATTACAGGTCACCCCCTACATGAAGCCCCTAGCATAAGCTACAGGTGCAGTTAGGAATCGGGGTGCATGCTTGTGTTTAGAGTTGTCGTATTCAAGCGACTGGAAGAAATGCTCATAACCTGGCCCCATTAAATACCTAGATAGAAACCCTGGTTCGGCCCAAATCTGGCCCACATTCCTCATTTTCATCTGACCCACTTGCCGCACAAGTGACACCACATGAGTCGACCATTCCCGGTTGCAAGATATGGGCCACATACACACCTGTTTAGGGCCAGGTGTCAGCCAACAGTAGGCAGCTCTGCCGTATCTGTGCCAGAAGTGGACCAGATCTGTTCTGGACTCACAACAGATTGCCAGTGCTGCCAGTAGTGCCATATCTTTGGCCCACATCAGCAAACCTATCTGAGTATTAAGATCCATAAGAATACAGCTATACTGCCCTTCAGAAGGGGGTCACGAGAGACAGCGGTGGTCTGGCGGAAATGTTTCTAGGTGTTACGGAAGAAGAAGACTGCCTGTCTCTTCCTGTTTGCTTCCTGTTTCTCGATACTTCATTTGTGGGGCGGGGGTTTAGAAACCAGCCAGTATTCACATGTGTGTGTGCACACAACTACCCTGCTCGCAGCTGCTTCCTCACCAGCGGCTGTGGTTCCCATTCTGCCTTATTTCTGTATCACTGAATGTACAGGTTAGGTGTACAGGCCTGTACGTGTGAGTGCATACAGTGAGGATATAGGAATATGTGTTATGGTTATTTAAGAGGCTTTCAGTGCATTTAAATCCACTTCAGATTTACACACATAATGTCTATTGGCTTTGCATTAGTCATACGTATGAACAGAAAAGGGAGGATAGATAGATAGATAGATAGATAGATAGATAGATAGATAGATAGATAGATAGATAGATAGATAGATAGGTTCAATGGTCAGGACCACCACAGAGCAGGTACTATGTGGGTGGTGGATCATTCTCAGCACAGCAGTGACCCTGACGTGGTGGTGGTGTGTTAGTGTGTGTGGGGCTGGTGTGAGTGGATCAGACACAGCAGCGCTGCTGGAGTGTTTAAACACTGTGTCCACTCACTGTCCACTCTATTAGACACTCCTACCTTGTTGGTCCACCTTGTAGATGTACAGTCAGAGAGGATAGCTCATCTGCTGCTGCACAGTGCAGTGTTGGTCATCCTCTAGTCCTTCATCAGTGGTCACAGGGCACCGTTGGCTGGACACTGCTGGCTGGATAGTGTTGGTTGGTGGACGATTCTGGTTGGTGAGGTGTCCGTCAGCACTGCTGACGTGTGTCTGATCCACTCACACCACTACAACACACACTAACCACAACGTCAGTGTCACTGCAGTGCTGAGAATGATCCACCACCCACATAATACCTGCTCTGTGGTGGTCCTGTGGGGGTCCTGATAATTGAAGAACAGGGTAAAAAAGTATACAGAGAAACAGATGGACTACAGTCTGTAACTGTAGAACTACAGAGTGACCCTATATGGTCAGTGGAGCTGAAAGAATGGATAGAGTGTAGATACATTGAGATGGTCATAATGTTATGCCTGATTATTGTATATTTAGACTCCCATGGTACAGATTTATCTTTTATGAGGAGACCATGAATTATTTACGGCGTTTAGCTGACGCTCTTATCCAGCGACTTACAAGGTTATTCATGTGACAGGTGGGCCAATGTGGTGTTAGGAGTCTTGCCCAAGGACTATCATTGGTGTAGCACAGCATAGTCACCCAGACCAGGAATCAAGCCCCTATCTCACGGATGGGGTGGTAGCTCCCTGGCAAGTACTGGTGTCATGCACTGAGCCACACCACCAATATCTCTTAATACATAATACATAAACAGCATGCATGGTTGTGCAAAGTCAAAGACCATTATCTGTGTGATTATATGCACTGAACATTTATTTACTAACAACAACAAACGTGTCTGAATACTTGTTTGCCCTTACTGTATGTATGTGGGTGTGTGCACATTTCAATAAGTGTACGTGTGACCTGCATGAGTGACAGTTTGTGTGCATGCCAAATGGGGCCAAGTTTTTTTCGTGAGTGTGTGTGTGTGTGTGTGTAAATGCCTGTTGAACTGCCTGTAATAAGCCACTTGTGTCTTTGTGTAGAAAGTTGTACATTGCTATTGTACCGGGGTGATGTAAAGGTCCCTCTGCACAGACGCTGCCAACGATAACCCTATGCTGTATATGGAACATGATGTGACTGTAGAATTATATATGGTCGGTGGAGGTGAATGCACATTTCCTAAGGGAGTCCAAGTCCGAGCTCCACTCTCGGCTCTATACCTGAACTGGAATGGCGAGAGCACAGACCAGACGAGCGGGCCACCTTCTTCTGCCACTGCCTCTATGTTGTGATTTAATGTCATATCTGTTTGTTTTTTGGTTTCGATTTTTAAGTAAATCTTGTCTGAATACCACTCACACTATCTAGAGGGTTTTTTTATTTGTCTTCTGATGTAAAAAATAAGTGGTCACAAAGTACTGTGAATTCTGGTGAAGCCATCCCTAATTCAGGAATATAATTTCTCAGACCACAATCGCCATAGTAAAGCATAATTCCAACCAATCAGCATTCAGTAGCAGCACTGCTAACCAATCAGCACTAAGTGGCTGTAAAGCTATTAAGTTAACTCCCAGGAGCAGAAATGCCAACCATTGGCATTTAGTGATGCTAATCAATCAGTAGTCAGTGGTAGTAGTGCTAACCACTTAACACACTAGCAGTAATACCAACCAATCAGCACTCAGTAGCAGTAATGCCAACCAATCAGGAGCAGAAATGCCAACCAGTAGTGATGCTCAGTGGTAGTAGTGCTAACCACTCAACACACTAGCAGTAATACCAACCAATCAGCACTCAGTAGCAGTAATGCCAACCAATCAGCATTCAGTAGCAGCACTGCTAACCAATCAGCACTAAGTGGCTGTAAAGCTATTAGGTTAACTCCCAGGAGCAGGAATGCCAACCATTGGCATTTAGTGATGCTATTCAATCAGTAGTCAGTGGTAGTAGTGCTAACCACTTAACACTGTAGTAGTAATACCAACCAATCAGCACTCAGTAGTAGTAAAGCCAACCAATCAGCACTCAGTAGCAGTAATGCCAAACAATCAGCATTCAGATGCAGTAAAGCCAATCATTCAGGACTCAGGAGCAGTACACTCAACAAATTACCACTCAGCACTTAGGAGCAGTAAAGCTGACCAATCAGCACTCAGTAGCAGTAAACCTGACTAATCTGCACACACCAGCATTAAAACCAACCAATCAGGACTCAGTAGCAGTAAAGCTGACCAATCAGCACTCTGTAGCAATAAGGCCGACCTATAAGCACTCAGTTGCTGAAAACCAGACCAATCAACACTCAGTAGCAGTAATGCCAACCAATCAACACTCAGTAGCAGTAATGCCAACCAGTCAACACTCAGTAGCAGTAAACCTGATTAATCCGCACACCCCAGCATTAAAACCAACCAATCAGGACTCAGTAGCAGTAAAACTGACCAATCAGCACTCTGTAGCAGTAACGCCAACCTATAAGCACTCAGTTGCTGAAAACCAGACTAATCAGCACTTAGTAGCTGTAATGCCAACCAGTCAGCACTAAGTAGCAGTAATGCCAACGAATGAGCACTCAGGACTCAGTAGCAGTAAAGCTGACCTATAAGCATTCAGTTGCTGGAAAACTCCACCTCCACCCCATACCGCAACATCTACAGGAACTGCATGGGAATATTCAAGCTGCATGGGATGAATTGTTGCAGGACACCATTAGGAACAATCAGTAGTCAGTAGTAGTACAACTCCATGCCGAGATGTCTGGCATGTTGGGTTAGCCATACTGAGAGACACTACTTCAGTATGTGTAGCTCAATAGATATTCCCCATATCAGTCTGAACATATCATCAGTTATTGTTCCTGGTAGCCTTTATCTTCCTTCCCAACAGCACTGCAATCCCACACCTCCTTCTGGGTGCAGATACTATTGTGAGGATGAGTGCAGTACGCCTATGAGCTGACCTACATGTATTGTTCTTCTGGTAAGATGTCAAGCAACGTTAAATCAATGCAATGAGTCCTTTGCTCCTCCATGTGTATCACTTGTTGAAACACACTGTGGTGTAGTGATTGCATTTCAGTGAGGGATACGTGTGATGCACCACCCAGCGGAAAGCAGCACAGCTTCATTTCGCAGTGGGTTGTATTTAATGCATCACCTGCAGCATTTCCTCTCTGTGGTGCTTTTACATTGTTCCACACTAGAGACTCTTTGAATTGGACACAATGTCCTCTCCACCAGAGCTTTAGTAGCAATGCTTTTTTTATAAAGGGAGAAACCATACAGTGGCCAGGCTCTTAAACCATGTTTGGTGGGACTGTATTCTCTGGAACTCGATACTTTCGGGAAGATCAAGAGCTACCATAAAGCCTGTCCAGAAGAGTAGAAGCTGTTACTGCAGCAAAGGAGGACAAACGCCCTGTTAACACCCTTCGCTCCAGAGGAAACGTCAGGATAGTGAATGGTAACAGAATGTTTGATGATACTTTCTATGAATCTAGTAAAAACAATTGCAGCTTCAACTCTTTACTCTGCAAAAAGTGAATATCTTTTGTTTTGCTTCTATTTATATCACTTCTTTTGTTTGCTGCTGGATGTGGATTCTTGCCGAGAGAAGCTGGCAGGGGTCACTCACCAAGAGCTTTCACTGGTTCCCTGTCCTTAAATGACTTAACCCGGAGCAGGACCTTGAACATGACTGTCCAGACGCTGGAATATGCCGCTGGGACAACAGTGCTACTTCTTCATCCATCCATGGTGGCCTGTTTTGACTCAACACTATAACTATAGTGACTCACTATCACCTGTTCAGGTGCTAGCATGCTAGCATGCGAGGTTAGCATGCTAATTTCAGTGGATATATGTACAGCACAATATGTAGATGTCTAACATCCAACCTATTATTCCTTTACATTCAGTTCTTAATATTTGTTCATTCTGGAATATTTCAAACTACAAGTCTTGGAAACTTGATGGCGACTGAGCGTAGCTCATAAAGGAAGTCACGTTTTCATGGCATTCTCTGGGCCCGCTCATCCATGTGGAAGGCACTCTCAACTAGTTTGGGTTGGAATCGGTCCATGCAGATCACGTACACCCATACATGTTGATTGTCTTCCCTGGGGTGGATGGGATCTTCCAACAATCCCATTTAATTCAGCAAACTTTTTAGATTGGAGGACCAAAGCTTTAGCATATAACTGCATAGGTAAGCTATACATGCACTGGCTGTTGTGGAAGCTGCTGTGCAACATGTCCCTGTATCTCTTATCTGAAATAGACATCTAAATCTACGTGTTTGTTTTTATAGAGTTTGTAATATTTCCAAAGCTTCAGTGTTCCAAATTTGAGTATGTTGACTTTACGGTCAGGAGGTCAGGTGCAACAAGGGTAGCTTACTTATTAACCTCCATGCTTTAGTTTCACTTAGACGACTGTTCTTTCCAATGGCCATTGCATGTTGAACAGCTATAGTTTAATGCTCATTATCTAGAAGACGTTCAGTCTGACCTTGTGTAGCCTTGGGTTTATGATGGGCATAGTCTCAAATAAAAGCTCAAATGACATCTATATCCAGGATAAAAGTAAAGTTCCCCACCCTGAAACTTTCGGTTTAGGGTGCTCGTCTTCAACCGACAAACACAGATACGATCACACAGCATGGCCGCTACTTACAGGCTGCTGTTGGGGTTAAGATGAAGATGGAGCAGGACATTTGATCAATGTCTTGTTTAAAAACTCTAAGTTGACTCAAGTTAGAGTTAAGTTGATCCAATTAGCCATTCCCGCTGCCAATTCAGTCCCTGAAAAAGGGATGTACTGTACGTAAAGGACCCACATTCCCACATTTAAAGATGCACTTGAGGGAGGAACATCAGTGTTTAAGGTTCATGGTATGTCATTTCTACCGACTCTCTTTATACAATATCCTGTTTATCTTATGGCACATTTAAAAGCCACAGAGAAAATGAGACTCCTAACAACCACCTGGAAAAGCTGGTCTACATGTCAGGGCATCCCGGGATAGGCAGTCTTGGGACAGTTCTCATGCCGGCCACCAGAGATCTAACTCGCCGGAATTCTGAGGATTCTTGCTTCTGCTCCATCTTACCTAGCCCTTCCCGCACCTGCCCTCTCTCACCTGCTACCCGTCCCAACTAATTATCCTTCTCTTTAAATGGCCTTCCCCTCGCTAGGTGTTTGTGGAGCATTAACCACCGTACTGTTTGATGTGAAGATCCTCAGTTTCAGAATAATCCCTGTGTTTTTGGTTACCTTTGGTTACCTTCCAGAGTATTTCCGCAGCTCCTGATTCTTGAGTCCTTCAGTCCCTTTCTTCCTTGGTTGTTTGTAGTTTCTATTCTTTTGTGACATTTGAATATCTTCTGGGCTTTTGCATTTTTCAGACTTTGGTTTGTTTTTTGACAACTTCTGGGTGTTATATCATTTTGGACCCTCTTGTGTTTTTTCATCTCTGCAAAGTTTGTTAATAAAGTCTACCAGAATGCTCCACCCACGCTGGATCCGGTAGGATTGGAAGCTATCCAGCATGCTTTGCAGGCCCATGGTCAGCAGCTGGGCTCACATGAGAGGCACATCCAGCAGCTCACTCACAGCATGCGCCAAGTCACTCAATCGATGCAGCCCAACCTGAACACCACCCCCTTCGGCAACAGCTGCTCCAGTTTCAGCACCCCCAGTCACAGAATCCTGGTACTGCCCAGTGAGCATAGCTACCTCTGACGATGCTCCCGGATGCTCCCAGACTGTAAGGGTTTTTTTGCTAGTCATATTCCTGTGGCTTTTCCCACGGACGATTCTAAGATCCCCTTTGTGTTAACCCTCCTGACTGGCAAGGCGCTACAATGGGCTACAGCTGTTTGGGGAGCTCGGGGGAACAACTGTTGCTACTGTGCCAAGGTTCTGTCCCCGCCATCGACCAAATGCTCGCTTTCCACACTCTGGCCGCTAAGAGCAGTTGGGATGAGAAGGCACTAAAGGTTGCCTATCGCCAAAGCCTCAAAATCTGAGCTGGCATGCAGAGACGAACAGCTATCCCTCTCGCAACTTATTCAACTCTCCATAAAGCTGGATAACCTGATCTGGTTCAGATGACACCACATCTCCCACTTCTCCGCCTCACAGTATCTAGTGCCACCTGCCCAGGAACCCATGGAGATTGGCCGTGCCAGACTCAATGCTGAGGAGAGACAGTGCAGGTTTCAGGATACACGGTGCCTTTATTGTGGATCGTTGCGTCACTTCAAGCCTAACTGCCCCGCTAGTTGTAGATCCCGTCTTACAACACGGGTGAGTTATGTTTCTCCTGCCATGCTGGTCCAGTCACTGTGTCACCGATCCAGCTCTCATTGACTCCGGTGCAGCGGGTAATTTCATAGACCTAGCTCTCACCCATGAATTCCAGATTCCACTACTCCCTTGTAAGGTCCCCATTCAGATTAAAGGGATGGATAACCAGCTGGTAGGCTCTGGTCACATAGTCAAACACACAATTCCCCTGGTCCTCAGAGTCGGTATATTCCACACAGACACCATTTCCCTGTTCATGATTAACGCCCCCGGTTGCCCTCCAGTACTCGGTTTCCCCTGGTTGGCTATGCATACCCCAGTGTTCTCCTGGTCACATGGCGAGCTCACTCAATGGCGTGAGAAATGTCTCGCCCAGTGTATGTCCCTCCCTTGTTTTACTTCAAGGATCGAAAGCCCTGAGACAAACACCCCTCCTGAATACAGCGAGGTTTGGCTGAGGTTTTTCAGTAAGATTAAGGCTGCACCATCAATGTTCTTCCAGATGCCACTCCCCCCAGAGGTAGAATATATCCTCCGCCTATTCCCAAGTCCCAAGTCATGGAGACGTATATTAAGGAGGCCCTAGACATTTGCCCCTCAACGTCTCCCGCAGCCACGGGATTCTTCGTTGTGAAAAAAAAGATGGAGGTCTACGCCCCTGTATAGATTACCGTGGCGATGAATGGAAGACAGCATTCGTCACCAACACAGGACATTACGAATATTTGGTGATGTCATACGAGTTGGTTAACGCCCCCTCTGTGTTCCAGGCCTTCGCAAGCGAAGTCTTGCAGGACATGCTCAACAATTTAGTGGCTGTATATTTAGATGATATTGGTGTACACGTCTAACTACGAGGAGCATGTCTCTCATGTTCGCCAGGTCCTCCGTTGCCCCTACACAATTTGCTGTTTGTCAAACTCAAGAAATGTGAGTTCCATAAGTCCACCCTCTCCTATCTGGGTTACATCCTTGGTCCCAAGGGGGTTCAGATGGACGACAGTAAGGTCCCAGCCCCACACTGTAAACTGTTAGACATTTCAAGCTGTGTGACATGGAGCATTGTGTTGCAGGAAAATCCTATCTGCCCCAGGAAGGAAAAACGGGCCCTCAGAGATGGTTTCTTGTGTTCAGTATGATTCACTCTGCCAGAGGAATCTGCTCTTTGGAACAATAAACAACTCTGAGAGAACAGTTTTGAATCAGTCCTAGCCAAATATGGTGATCGGAAAAAGCACACGTTTCGAGTTTCTAACTCCACAGGGCCAGTAAAAACCGGTAATGACCTGATCCTAAACGGAGACAGGCAGTGTCTGGGAGAAAGTTCTTTAATGAGGTTCTGCAGTACATCTTTCAGCTGAAAAACGTTGAAAAGGAATGATAATAACTCCTGGAATCTTCTGGTTTGGCCTGTGAGGAAATATGTTCTCCATGTTCCTCTTCACGCCAGCGTCTCTTGGCCCACTCGGTCCCATTTTAGCGGATATTTGGGTGATTATAATTGAAGCCTATGGAAGGGGGTGAAAGGTTATTATGCAACAGGGCACACTAACATGAGATTTGCTTTTCTAGAAGTGTCTAAGACACTGACTTACGTAGTTCTCCGCTTATGTCTGTTTCTGTGCCGAGGCCCAGTTTTGCAGCGAGATGTTTATCCTTCTCTTCCAGAATAGATATCATCAGCAGACTGGCCATCTGCCCTTTCTTGTGCACCATGTCTACAAGTTCTCCAACTCTGTCCTCTTGAACTTGGTTGGCCTGCAGAATATGGTTGGCTTCTCTACCAGTGAGAACCGGAGGGTCTGTAGCTCGGAGACCATCGATCAAGTCTTTAAGAAGAGCTTCAGAGACTCCTGCAATGAGCTCTACCCGGACTTTCATGAGTTGATCTTCTCACAGATGAAGAAGAAAGAAAATCATATATATTGATTTTTATATATTTCTCTGCGGTGGAAATAAAACCTTCTGTCTTCAACATGCTAGTTTTAGAGAAGAAGGGAAGAACATACTTTACTTTTAATGGAAGGGAAGACGTTTTGGTGCAGGTCATTTCTTTTCGTCCCTTTATCTTAAAACTTACCAGTAGTGGATGAAGTACACAAACCATGTAGTTAAGGTAGGGAAAATACTCCTCCAGTAACACACTACGTATAATACACTAACACATTACACTTACTGAGTTACTGTACACCAACACACTACTTACAATACACTAACACATTACACTTACTGAGTTACTGTACACCAACACACTACTTACAGCACACTAACACATTACACTTACTGAGTTACTGTACACCAACACAATACTTACAGTACACTAACACATTACACTTACTGAGTTACTGTACACCAACACACTACTTACAGTACACTAACACATTACACTTACTGAGTTACTGTACACCAACACACTACTTACAGTACACTAACACATTACACTTACTGAGTTACTGTACACCAACACGCTACTTACAGCACACTAACACATTACACTTACTGAGTTACTGTACACCAACACTCTACTTACAGTACACTAACGCATTACACTTACTGAGTTACTGTACACCAACACACTACTTACAGCACACTAACGCATTACACTTACTGAGTTACTGTACACCAACACACTACTTACAGCACACTAACACATTACACTTACTGAGTTACTGTACACCAACACTCTACTTACAGTACACTAACACATTACACTTACTGAGTTACTGTACACCAACACGCTACTTACAGTACACTAACACATTACACTTACTGAGTTACTGTACACCAACACACTACTTACAGTACACTAACACATTACACTTACTGAGTTACTGTACACCAACACGCTTATTACAGTGCACTAACAAATTACACTTACTGAGTTACTGTACACCAACACACTACTCACAGTACACTAACACATTACACTTACTGAGTTACTGTACACCAACACACTACTTACAGTACACTAACACATTACACTTACTGAGTTACTGTACACCAACACATTACTTACAGCACACTAACACATTACACTTACTGAGTTACTGTACACCAACACACTACTTACAGTACACTAACACATTACACTTACTGAGTTACTGTACACCAACACGCTACTTACAGCACACTAACACATTACACTTACTGAGTTACTGTACACCAACACTCTACTTACAGTACACTAACGCATTACACTTACTGAGTTACTGTACACCAACACACTACTTACAGCACACTAACGCATTACACTTACTGAGTTACTGTACACCAACACACTACTTACAGCACACTAACACATTACACTTACTGAGTTACTGTACACCAACACTCTACTTACAGTACACTAACACATTACACTTACTGAGTTACTGTACACCAACACGCTACTTACAGTACACTAACACATTACACTTACTGAGTTACTGTACACCAACACACTACTTACAGTACACTAACACATTACACTTACTGAGTTACTGTACACCAACACGCTTATTACAGTGCACTAACAAATTACACTTACTGAGTTACTGTACACCAACACACTACTCACAGTACACTAACACATTACACTTACTGAGTTACTGTACACCAACACACTACTTACAGTACACTAACACATTACACTTACTGAGTTACTGTACACCAACACATTACTTACAGCACACTAACACATTACACTTACTGAGTTACTGTACACCAACACTACTTACAGTACACTAACGCATTACACTTACTGAGTTACTGTACACCAACACGCTACTCACAGAACACTAATACATTACACTTACTGAGTTACTGTACACCAACACACTACTTACAGTACACTAACGCATTACACTTACTGAGTTACTGTACACCAACACACTACTTACAGTACACTAACACATTACACTTACTGAGTTACTGTACACCAACACACTACTTACAGTACACTAACACATTATACTTACTGAGTTACTGTACACCAACACACTACTTACAGTACACTAACACATTATACTTACTGAGTTACTGTACACCAACACACTACTTACAGCACACTAACACATTACACTTAGAGTTACTGTACACCAACACACTACTTACAGTACACTAACACATTACACTTACTGAGTTACTGTACACCAACACACTACTTACAGTACACTAACACATTACACTTACTGAGTTCCTGTACACCAACACACTACTTACAGTACACTAACACATTATACTTACTGAGTTACTGTACACCAACACACTACTTACAGTACACTAACACATTACACTTACTGAGTTACTGTACACCAACACTCTACTTACAGTACACTAACACATTACACTTACTGAGTTACTGTACACCAACACGCTACTTACAGTACACTAACACATTACACTTACTGAGTTACTGTACACCAACACACTACTTACAGTACACTAACACATTACACTTACTGAGTTACTGTACACCAACACACTACTTACAGTACACTAACACATTACACTTACTGAGTTACTGTACACCAACACGCTTATTACAGTGCACTAACAAATTACACTTACTGAGTTACTGTACACCAACACACTACTCACAGTACACTAACACATTACACTTACTGAGTTACTGTACACCAACACACTACTTACAGTACACTAACACATTACACTTACTGAGTTACTGTACACCAATACATTACTTACAGCACACTAACACATTACACTTACTGAGTTACTGTACACCAACACTACTTACAGTACACTAACGCATTACATTTACTGAGTTACTGTACACCAACACGCTACTCACAGAACACTAATACATTACACTTACTGAGTTACTGTACACCAACACTACTTACAGTACACTAACACATTACACTTACTGAGTTACTGTACACCAACACACTACTTACAGTACACTAACACATTACACTTACTGAGTTCCTGTACACCAACACACTACTTACAGTACACTTACACATTACACTTACTGAGTTACTGTACACCAACACACTACTTACAGTACACTAACACATTACACTTACTGAGTTACTGTACACCAACACACTACTTACAGTACACTAACACATTACACTTACTGAGTTACTGTACACCAACACACTACTTACAGTACACTAACACATTACACTTACTGAGTTACTGTACACCAACACACTACTTACAATATATTAACACTATACACTTATTGGCTCACTCCATTTTTGTTGATCATGTGAACACAGCAGCTGCTGTTTACACCGTGTGAAAATTTGCATGATGAATTTCCGTATGATAAAAAAAATCTGCTTCCATGGACATTGGAGTTACAGTAGTTTTTGGTCCTGTCCTGTAACGTGACTATTTCGGAGATAAAAGAATCATCTCCAACTGTAAAATTAGTGCTGATAGAAAGCAGCACGTAAATGATGAACAGTTTAGCTTTAACTATAATCTCTTGGGTTTAACTAGATCACAACCTAATCCCATCTATCCTAAAACAAACCAACCCCAGCTTCTTCACATAATCCTAATAACCTCCATACCATATGTATACCAATCATATAACTTACCAGACATTTTCCGCCGCTAGTGCGCTCAGTCTGAACTTGCTTGTATGTAAGTGCACACACAGTGTCCTCGGTGGGTTTCCTAGAGGGGGCGGGGAATGTGTTTTCTGAGGGAGGGAATGGCTTAGTATTTCATGTGTAGGAGTTCGGGCTCACTTCCTCATTGCTTTATTTCTTTTGAAGTCACTGGAGCCTACAAACACAGCTCAGATAGCTCAACACCGATTACTCTAGCTGGTTCACCAGAGAGGAACTACTAACAGTGATGGCTGGTAAGACATGTAACCTGTCTCATGCTACGGTCTGTAAATAAACAAACAAATAAACAAAGCGAGTACTCTGCAGAGGAAGCTCGTTTTCCTAAAGTAGTGTATTTGCTACTAAGATGATCAGGGGAGCAGAAGCCACAGCAGAGGCCATTTAATTGAGCCTTTGGAGGCCTGCTGGCCACTAGGGATGCACCAGAGGCGTTGCTAGGACCTAATGACTTTTGGGGTTGAGGTGGGGAGAAGGGGTTTAGCTCAGTTTCTCAGGATCATTTCGTTTTTATTCCAGGTGATCTGGGATGAATGTCAGGAGTGTAGATCTTTACAGCAAAGCGCTAAAAGCTCAACTGAGGCTGAGCGCAGATCCACCCCGTTTTAAAGCTGAACATGTTGTACAATGAAAATGAACCTTCATATGTAATATTGAACATTCCTGTAGGCCAAGTTCGGAAAGATTTGTTATCAGATGCCCGCACACGCTGCCCAACCTCTTTACTCATTCGTGTTTAAACAAGGCAAATGAAAGTAAAAGTGACTTTTGGAATGGGCACTCACTTTACCCGCTCTCTCTCCACCATCTCGGTTCCCATTCCTGTGTCCTGTTTCCTGCTTGGAGACTTTCTATGACTGTTCTCGTCCCAGTCGTAATAAGTCTATCCAGAGCTGAGCTAGTCCTTACTTTAACAGCTGTATAAGATGCTAGCTTCAGGGTGTAACGTGAGGCGTATGCACTTGTCATCAAAAAAGTAGTTGCACAAACGGCTGCACCCAGAAAGTAATTAAACTTGGTGAGTCGGTTTGCCACATTGTGAGGTAAGCAAGGACGGGCTTTATCGCTGTGCCTGACTGACCCCACATCCAGTGAGCGGTGATGTCCTCCATGAGTCTTCCTGTTAGTGCCAGCACTATTGGCAGACGGCTGCACAATTCAGAACCACATGCTGTTACGACGACTGTCCTTAACACCACATCAGTGTCACCAGTGACTGCAAAGCTGTAGACTGTCATGGAGTGACTCAGAATGGCAGCAGGTCATCTTCAGTGATGCGTCCTGCTTTTGTCCTGGTGGAGATGACCAACGAATCCGTGTGTTGAGGATGCTAAGATGACTAGTTTGATGTCACGTGTCACATGTCCAGAAGGTCCGGTGTCAGTCCACCCCTATGGAGTATGGAGAATCACCGTGTATCACAAGGATTATCACAGGTCACCATTAGGAAACTCTCTAGGAAACTTCATGCTGAGACTTCTGGCATGTTGGGTTAGCAAACATGGCGGCCCGATGCCATACTGAGACACTACTTCTGAAATATTGATCATATCAGTCAAAATTTCATCATTATCATCATTTATTTCCTGGTAACCTTTATATTCCTTCCCAATAGCACTGCAGTCCCACACTACCTTCTGGGTGCGGCTACTCTTTTGATGATTACATCACATGCACTATTTTTTTGAGTCAGGCATAATCCTGATGCACCCCACATCTTTCCTAAACACTTGCTTGCTTTCTCCAAGCAACCATTAGTAACCGTTACTCTGTCTAGCGCTGGTCGAGCTTTCAGGTTGTTAGCATTGAGCCAGTGCTCCTATGAATCTACTTGTAATTTGAAGCTCCGGAAATACCAGATGATGTGTCTGGGCAAATTAGCAGGTATCCATATTTGAGTCTTGGCTTTGGGGTTTGCTTTTTTTCCCCATGCCCACGGTTGCAGCATGCTGTAGCTAGACACTTGCTTGACACTTTGGGTTTTAGATTTCAGCTAGCTGTTATTAACTGATGTAGCCTTTCCTGGGGTGAATGCGTGAATACGGGAATGCCTTATAGGGAAGTATTGCATTGGTTGCATTGTAGGTGAAGCTGTGCTCCCATTATTGTAGGTGTAGTCTTGTTGTTGTTTTGTCTCGATTGTTGCTTGCATCATGCCATTGTGTTCCACAGACAAAGTGCTCTCAGATGCTCGAATTCAGTTAAAGGATAGGTTGACTCTGCCAACAATCAAACAACTCCTGGACGATCTGAGAATGGAAAGGGTATTAAATGAAGAAGAAGTTGAATCCATCCTAGAGGAGAATCCAGCGCGAGCTGATAAAGCGCGCAACCTGGTCGACAGTGTTAGCAGGAAAGGGCCCACTGCCAGTAGCATCATGCTAGCCAAACTGAAAATCCATGATGGACATCTTTACAATGAGCTGAAACTGGATAAGACCATGACATCGTCTGCACCTGGAGCTCCTGGCGGTCCGTCAATTTCGGAACCAGGTAACCTATGCCTACTTATGACCTTAATTTTTAGTTTCAGTTCATGTTGGTTAAATCAGGGATGCTTAACTTAACTGGTCAGCACAATCCACCACAAACAAGGGTATGCCCCTTAAACCTCGTCTGCAGGTTCCTCTAGTTTGCACTATTTTTGGGCAGCCCAGTCTCACAGCTCCATCCTGAGTTCACTTTCCAAAGAGCCTTGGGCAAAATTAGCAAGTTAGCACATTCGTTCTATCACACATGTTATTACAGCCAACAGTAACACTCTCCACTAATTCAACTTGAGTTGTGGGCTAGTTCACATGAAGTCAGACACACA
The DNA here is from genome assembly GCA_024036415.1 of Prochilodus magdalenae. Taxonomy (NCBI): domain Eukaryota; kingdom Metazoa; phylum Chordata; class Actinopteri; order Characiformes; family Prochilodontidae; genus Prochilodus; species Prochilodus magdalenae. The sequence goes on from JAMWET010002557.1 coordinate 123,287, forward strand.
TGGATCAACCTGTAGCCCCTCTATGTGCTTATATATATATATATATATATATATATATATATATATATATATATATATATATATATATATATATGCATGTAAATACACACAAAAATATATTTCAGTGATACTGCTCCATAAATAAAACACGTAGCACATATTTAAAACATATGTAACAATATTTAATGGAAAGATTATATTATATATGAATAGCATGTATTATTCATATATGGTACCATTATGATATATATTTTTTATTGCATGTATGTTACTAGTGCATTTATATATTTATTTATTAAAGACATAATATATATATATATATATATATGGTCCATTTATTATAAATATATACATGTAAAACATATTTGTTTGTGTACATATAGTTTAATACATATTGAGCATTTTACATATATGCATAATATATGGACCATATATTAACAAACTGTCTGTCTGATATTTAATGGATATCGTTGCTGTCCAATACAAAACATCTAATATTTGTCACAATATTTTGTTATATTTTTATATCATACAAGTACATATAAGGCTAAGTCGCTAAACTAAGTTGCACTCTAGTCAAAGCTGGACATCCTTGACTTAAGCAATACTATCAAGAAGCAACAAATGACTTCACCAGCTAACTACTTTTAATGCCTTGCATCAATATAATCTTTAATACAGGCCTAAAACATATCATAAAACAAATATGGCTGTTGAAAGATTTATCATGCTACTATTGTAAATGGTCACAATGAACTTTCACCTTTGTTCTGTTTCTGTTTGCTTTGCTTATCTGCTCCTGCGTTCTCAGATCGAGACGGTGATAAGGTAATGACGTACTAAATATATCTTTTACAGATTGAAGGTATTGACATGAAGCTTAATTTGTTAGACTGTAAATTTCCTAAGGTGTTTTTTTCTGAAAAAGGAATATTCAATGACCAGCGTTCCACAGGGTTTCTGTGTGATCATCAACAACGAGATATTTGAAAACTCTAAAATGAACAGGAGTGGATCTGACAAAGATGCAGGTTTGAATTTGTCTATGTATTTAGTTAATGTATTTAGTGTGTGTAAATATGTATGTATGTATATACACACAGTAAAAAAAAGATGCCATTTTCGAGACTTGTTTTTGGACAGAGACCATAAATCAATCAATCAATCAATCAATCAATCAATCAATCAATCTATCTATCTATCTATCTATCTATCTATCTATCTATCTATCTATCTATCTATCTATCTATCTATAATATACATAATATATTATAATAATATATAGTCGCTGTCCAAAAACAAGTATCTCCAGAATGGCAACTTAACAGGAGAGATCAAAAACCTGATTAAACTCGAATGAAAGTCAATGGAACCAGACATTTTTTCCAAGCATGTTTTGGATTTTTCTGATGATCCATTCATCATGAAATGTCCACCAAATGTAAACAGCAGCTCATATGATCAAATGATACTAAAAAAACAAAAAATTGGCCAAATTGGAGATACATGGTTTTCTCTGGACAGCGACGATTTATATATATATATATATTTATTTAATTTTTTTATGTGATATGATATAATAACTAAATCTGCTCTCCAATCTCTGTTTAGAGGCTCTGAAGAAAGTGTTCACCTTATTGGGTTTTGATGTACATCCTCATAGCAACCTGAAAGCGAAGGAGATGACGAAGCTAATGCTAGAATACAGCAAGAAAAAAGGACATGGAGACTGCTTTGTCTGTTGTGTGCTCAGTCACGGAGAGAAGAACGGCGTGTATGGGGTGGATTCAAAACTGTGTCCCATGAAGGACATCCTCTCTCCGTTTGACGGGAAAAACTGCCCCTCTCTGGCCGGCAAGCCCAAGCTGTTCTTCATCCAGGCCTGCCGAGGCCAAAACAGGGAGGAGAAGGTTGAGGTCTCTGCGGATGATGTCGCTGAGGCAGATGACTTCGATTTGACGTCTGATGCTCCAGGAGAAACTTGCACCATCCCCAAACACTCTGATTTCCTGGTCTCCATGTCGACAGTGGAGGACTTTGTCTCCTATCGAAGCCCTACTGGTTCATGGTTCATTCAAGCACTCTGCAAGCATTTAGAAGAAGGGAGTCAATGGTGAGCTCACCTTCTTCTCAGTGACCTGTTCATCTCACTTGAAATATCCAATAGGATGAGGCTGAAGCTGTTGTGAAATACTCAGTACACGCACATGCCTTAAGAACAACTGGATTACAGCTGTATAGACACTTCTGTATTATAGCACCAAAAAACAAAAAATCCTGTTTATGGATTCATATTTAAACTCTGGCCTGCTGGCATAAGAGCACTGAGTGCACCTTATTAAGTAACCTTATTAAGTAACTTATATTCTGAAGTTGAATTAGGCCGATTAGTTTACTAATAGACTAAAAGACAGAGTGCAAAATACCTCCTTGTGTCCGGGGGTCCCATACTGGATGCCTATTCCAGCGATAGCTCCCCCGCCATAGCAGCACTGAGGCCTGCTTTAATGGCAGCCAAATGATTGGTTTAAGTCAGTGTAGATGGCAATGTAATGTACAGCCTGTGTTCAGTAGTTCTAACCGAATAAGGTCATCAGTTTAGTTGATGGTCTTATTAGATATATTACTGGGTAACGAGCTTGTAGTTCAAAGTGTTAACGCAGCTGGCTCACTTTCTCCCACAGCGGTGAAGACATCATGGCAATCCTCACCAAAGTGAATGATGAGGTCAGCAGGATGGAGGGGAAGGAGAAAATTAATACAACGACCTGTGATGCCAAGATGACCCCGGATATGCGCTCCTTCACCCTCAGGAAGAAGATGATTTTCAGAATTCCATAAAATGTTCCAAACTTGGTTCATTTAGCCAAATAAATGGATGATATTTAAATGTAAGTTTTTGTTTATTTTTGTTTTGTTTTTTTCCCCCCAATAACAGAAATGAATATCAGTCTCGTGCCTGCACATCCTTGCATCACATCTTTTCCATATCATTACACATCACTTTCATATCAAGACCGAAATTCCCAGGTCCTTAATGAAAATATTGTATGTAAAAATGTGAATGTAATATTGCGTCAATATGAATCTACATGAGCAGAATACTCCACCTTATCATTTAGCAGCATCATTTAAAGCAAAGTTCAGATTTCAGTTCTCATGCTGAGAGATACTGGATGTGCTCCAAATTTCTATGGCGAAGTCAACACTTTCCTAAGACTTCCTCTTGCGTGGGCAGTGGCTACTTTTACCATTGTTATTACTAGAAGAAGGCTTTCCTCCAACCACTTCTGGTTAGAAATGCTTCGAGCTATTAATCTCCTAACCTCTTTGCTGTGTTCAGACTGGCCTGTACATAAGGCTGGCGCTGGGGTCTTATTCCGACAGCATTGCTTCCCATTGTATCATTTTCTGTTTCACCCTAAAATGCTGCTGCAGAGATAATATTTTACCTGCTAATTATTCATCATTAATCATTATTCATTATGTAAAACTGCCCTGACCTGGCATCTCCAGAACATTGTGAACTGCTACAGTATTGTGAAGATGCTTAAGCTGTACTATAATCATATATCCTGATACTTTGACAGGGGGATGACTAGAGGTTTACGGACAGATGCCTAAGTCTGTAAACATGTAGGCAACGTAGTTTAATTCAAACTAGTTAGCAAATTACCTTGTTTTTGATTTCCCTAAGATGTAGCCTATTACTCATAATAATAAGCTCATGGTGTAATGGGTTATGGTGTAAGTGCATGTGTATACGGTTCACTTTCTCCTACAGAGGTGAAGACATCCTTACGATCCTCACCGAAGTGAATTTCAGCAAGATTGTAGGGCCGGTGAACGTACTGTAGAAGAACAGAGAAGAGTCGGTTGCTGAAAGACACAGGTTTCTGTATGTGTAGTTCAATAAATATTTACCATCAGTTATTGTTCCTGGTAAGCTTTATCGTCCTTCCCAGCAGCACTGCAATCCCACATTTCCTTCTGGGTGCAGCTATTCTTTTGACTATGAGTGTATGTACAGTCTAATAAACACGTCACGCTTCCGGGTTTTCCTGGCTCCTCCGGACTCAACTTCCCAGAGGGCATCGCTCGATGACGTCACACCCACGTGTCCCCAGTCGCCCAATCAGTTCCGCTTTAGGTAGTACACTCCAGTACTAGCCCAGCTGATTCCAATTTACTGTCTGCATATAAAGCTGACCAAACGCTCTCTCGCCGCGACGTTTTGCCACACCTTAGTTTGCAATCCTGAGCGGTCCATCTGACCCGTTTTGTTCTCTGACTCTCGAGCTCTTCTTTGTCCGCTTTGGCTTCGATCTCATTGATCTCCTGGCTTGTTTAGCTCCTCTGACTGTTCTCCCTGACAATAAATTAAAAACTGGAATTTTCCAAAATGGGTTGCTTAGTTGGATGAAGCACAAAACCATGTAGTTGAGTTATAATTCATAGGCTTATTTATTCTGCACTATTACTCTTTACTGTATATACTGTACATCTGAACTCCTGGACACTCCACTCCACCTAAATACCCATATATGCACATGATTATTATGTTAATTCGGTCATTTATCTGCTGATAACTGCGTCCCTTCATGCACTTTTTATTTTTTTTTTTTTTTTTACTATTGCACTGTCTTTTCTACAGTCTACAGTTATATTTGTATTCTTGTATATATTTCCTTGCGAAGTGAGATATATTTACATATTCATCAATAGTGACTCATACTATGTATAGCTTATATTTTATAGTTAACAGTTAATAATACTGCTGCCGGTACCGACCCATTTAGCTTTTTCATACTGCACATCCCTGTTTTTATTTTTAATTTGTATTTGTATCTGTGCTGTTTTTTGTGAAACCGCTACTGGCTGCTAAATTTCCTTCGGGATCAATAAACTATCTATCTATCTATCTATCTATCTATCTATCTATCTATCTATCTATCTAGTAGATACCCAAGGTAAAGTACCAGTAGTACTCCAGTGTCAGTAGAAGTTCCTCTCTTTAGACCTCCACTGGAGGTTTATTATGGCTGTAATGTCCTATTATCATTTCTGGAACAGGACTCATCATCAGCTCAGTGTAGGTGAAGAGACTTTAGTGTCTCTCAGTCCACCAGTCTTTAATAGAAGCTCCTTCATTAGTCTGACACTAACGTCTATTACAATCATCATCAGCACAGAACACTGAAGGAGAACAGGTTCTAGGTTTAGCTAGAACTATACAATAGCTTTCTGCAAACAGGCAAAGTTTCAGTGTAATAAATAGTGAAAACTTTAAACACAGACTCACAAATGAGTTTTCCTTTGCTGAACTGCATCTGATTGTACACGGGCGTATGCCAACAAAGGCTTACAAATGACTAATTTCTCATAAAATAGTGAAGTAAAAGTAAGAATACTTCAGTAAAGTACAGATACACAGAGAAACTGCTTAAGTACAGAAACGAATTACATGTACTTCATTACTGTCCACCTCTTCAGGACTTACACAGCACCCGCCTCACATGTAAAGCCCTCCGCTTGGCAGGAGATCCTACCCACCCACTACACAATCTTCGGCCATCATGGAGGAGACTGCGGCGTCTCGGGACGAGGACTAGCAGACTGAAGGGACGGCTCCATCCACCAGGCTTCCAGGATGCTTAACTCTCTCCCTACTCTGCCCGCCCTCACCTTTCTGCCCCCTGCATACACAAACTCAGCACCCTGAACACCCCATCGATACCAAACTGGGATGCACTCACACACTTTAAACAGCTTTTAGGATTTTATCCCTGAACACCAACTTAACCCCCCCATTAACACCGAACTGGGACTGTGAACTGGTCTGCACTCATCACTTTAAACAGCCGTGATGTTATTCGACCTGCACTACAGTTTATACTGGCACTGTCGTACCACCTTAATCCTGATCTTAATCTTAATTCTGCTAGTGCACACGTCACTTTATCGTCCTTACTGTCTTCAGCTACAGCTTGGGACGGAGAGTAACCATTTCAGTCCTCTGTATGTCTTATACTTATTGAAGTATTGACAATAAAACTACTTGACCTCCTGGTTCTTGGTTCTGAATGCTATTTGAGGATTAATGCCTCACCAGCAGGTGGCGGTAAAGCATCATGGTTAGCAATGGTTTCCTAACAACACCACCACCACCACCATCCAAACACACACCCCTGCCGTGTTAACCTGCACAGTTTCAGCCAGTTAACACATTGAAAACTCAGTAATGTTTATGTATTAACACAAAGTTATGTTTACATGTTAACACCAGGATTCCCCCTATGTTTTCATCCCAAAGGCCTTCGGTCTCAGCTCTTAAAAGACCGGTCATGTGAGCTCCTGCTTTATTGGAATGGAAAACTGAAGCCAATCTGGCAGTTTGTTGGTCAGATTGGAGGCCCCAGCAATAAAACCACTATGCTAGGTAGTCAAGTAGTTAGCTAACGAACCCAGACAACACAAAGTAAAGCCGGTCGGTCGTGAAATCTGCTGGTCAGTAAAAAGTAAAAGCACAGTTTACAGCTATTCATTAGGTTAGGCCTGAGAAGCAGGTGTGCTTGATTAGAAACCTAAATTCGACTACCTGGAACAACCAGTACAACACCAGGGAAGGCTTCCACCAAATCTGGCACAGGTGACTCATTTTTGACTGCTGAGCTTATAATAATGTCTAAATGTAGTTATGACTAATAATAATAAGGTTTACTGTTGTATATGTAAGATACAGTGGTAGGATTTAAATCGGAATGAGCAATAAAAATAATAATAATAATAATAATAATAGATGTTTATTTATAGAGCACCTTCCATACCATTGGCAGCTCAAAGAGCTTTACAGACAGTTTACATCAGCAATGACTAAAATAATAATTAAATAATTAAATTAGTACAATAAATTCTAGATAATAACAATAATCAAAGTAAGATAAAATTACAAACTAAAATTAAAGTTAAGACTAGTCATAATAGCTTTATAGCCATAATAGCATAATCGTCTTAAATATCTTAATGATGTTATTGAGATATAAAGCACTGATCTGAAAGACCTACTATTCTAACTTCCTTTACATTTTCTCCTTCACAGGAAGAGCTTTTATTTATGGATGAGTTATTATTATTAGTAGTAGTAGTAGTAGTAGTAGTAGTAGTAGTAGTGCAAAGATGGTCTGGATTTCTGGCTTTAAACACTGTAACCTATTCATTCTGCTCCACCTTAAATTGCTGCTGTAGACACAATGGTTCACCTCCAGATGGCAGCGATGAGTCAGTTTTCATTATTCATTAGTTAATCAGTGCAGTGCTGTCTTCTTACACCACTTGCTCAAAACATAAAGAGTGTTCTTTGACGTAATGACCTGAATACCGAAGTAATTAAATAATAATGGTGTATATCAGAACTTGGCTTGGCTAACCCAAAAAGCAGGCAAAATCATTTTTATGTGCCACCCAAATCACCTTCACATCTCCTCACGTCTGGAACTATATGTGAGATTTTTAGATTAAATTACACCCAAAATGAACTAAGATGATTAACAGATAAGTGTGAAGTAATAACAGATTTGACTGTGTATTAGACTGTTGTCTATGTATTGTGTTGTAGATACACTGTATATAATGCGGTTAGCACGCTAACCTGCTAACTCCGGGCCGTCCTGTCTCGCAGTACCACTTTGTACCTCAAGTGAGTCACTGTAGCGCTGAGTCAAATCAGTTCAACTAGAGAGGATGAAGAAGTAGCACTGCTGCTCTGGCGCTGTAGCGATAAATTATATTTTTATTTATGTGACAAAACATTTTACTAAGCCTGATATAGGGGTCGCTAGTTCACTGATAGACCTCATGTTTAATCCCAATAATTATTTAGGATTATATAGGCCGGTTTAGTTGAATTTAGTGCAGCACAGAGTGTGATTACAGCATACTGCTTCTTTTCAGGGTGTTCCAACTTATCGGACTAAATATTGTGATGCCATATTTTTCCTTGCTGCGATAAGGGACTTTGTGTTGACAGCCAACATTGAATACGACGGAGACTTTTATTTTGACAGCTCACATTGAGTAACACATGGCTTTTATTTTGACACCTCACTTTGAGTTTACGCCTAGGAAACTGAAACAAACAGCTGAAACCTGTGTTGACATTTAAGTCGTCACGTTCGGATATTCGGACGAGTGTTTTGAGTGTATGAGCCCGGACGGGACGGACTGACTGTCTTAACGGTGTTCTTCTGGGTAATTATGAGAGAAATAATAATCGTAAACTCGCTGGTGTTTGCTGTCAGATAGTAGAGTATAGTGTAGTGAGCTAAGCTAAGCTAAGCTAGCTGGCTAATGTTCGATTCTCACATCAGTAAAGTTGTGCTTATGTCAGCAGTTATCAGAGCTGACGTGTGACAAAACCTGCTGCTAAGCTAAAGATGTTCTTATTTAAATCTCTACATGTCCTTCAGCTAGATGACATTTGGATTTTGTCAGGAAATAGAAAGCTTTGCCCTTTCTTATCCTTGGATGTAGCTGTCGTAGCTAATGCTAGCTGTTGGTCTGTGTGGGCTGTCAACAGCAGTGTGATGCATGTCAACAGTGTAGGCTGTACAAATAGTGACTCTTCTTGTTCATCGTCGTCTTTTGCTTGTTTTATGTTACATTATTGTTATTATGGTTATTAGTGTTATTATTGTTTTACTTAGTCGCATCTCCAGATTTGAGTCAAATTATTCATTATTATGAATTATTGTAATAATTATTATGACAAGCTGGTGGTGGCAGCGTTATTGTCTGAAGGAATGTTTGTGTGAAATTCTCTGGGCCCACTCATCCATATGGAAGGCACTCTCATCCGATTTGGGTATGGATGCATCCTTGCAAATCACTTCTCTGGGATGGGATCTTCCAGCAAGACAATGCGACATGTCACACTAGAATGACCGACACTGATTAGAAGAGCATGACCAAGATTTCCCAGTACTACCTTGGCCTCCTAATTTCCCAGACTTGAACCCAATTGAGCATCTGTGGCACAACCTTAGCACTCCAGCAGCTGTAGAACACACTGTAGCCAGCATGGCTCCACCTGTGCCAACCTACCAGGACCTTATTGAGTCACCTGCAGCCTGTCCAGCTGCTGCCTGTGCTGCACACGGCGGTTACTCAGGATGCACAGGAAGTGGTCATAATAATGTGACTCACCTATGTAGTTTGTAATGCCCTTGTCACCTGTTTATAAGCTTAAAGTGGCAAACCTGGATACAATTTTAGCTTTAGAGACTCTGTTGGGTCTCGCCTGAAAGTTCATAAGATGTTGATTAACAAGAAATATGATATCATGAAATTATTACTATTAATAAACTGTTACATATAAGATTATCATTAGTAAACTAGTTAATTATTTAGTATACATGTCAATAAATACTGCACAATTTGTGAATATCTTGAGATGTTCTTCATACCAATCCATTACATAGCAGTGCACTGCTAAAAAGTCCCCACAAGGCCAGTGCCATTACTACAGAAATCTGGATTGCTGAGGGGAATACCATCAGAAACATATCCAGTTTCCAGTGAGGGTGATGGGAACCAAACGCTTTGATGTCTATGACTAAAATACAGCCAAAGACAAAAGGAGGTTAGGGAACCAGCCTTGTGACTGGATAGTCGCCGGTTCAAGTCCCTGAACCGCCAGTAACGACTGAGGCACTTAACCCCCAACTGCTCCCTGTGTGCCGTGGATAGGGCTGCTTACCACTCTGGGCAAGTGTGCCCACTGCCCACTAGTGTGTTTGTATGTGTGTGTTCACTAGTGTATGTTGGTGTTTTACTTCATGGATTGGAACGAAATGGCTCAAACAACTCACTGAAATTCGGATTCTAAATTGGGTTGCAAAGGTTGAGATTTTCATGATCACGTCTCTTGAGATGTCGGTGTCACTGTGTACAGTATTTCACAATTAGTAAAATCAGTACTGTGCTGCTGTAGCTGGTGGAGGCTGAGCTCTTTAACGGTTTTCTATTTAACCGTTATTTTTATTATGGAATATGATGTATATTCCATAATATAATGACTTTTTAAAATAGAAATTCTAAAAATAGAAAGAAATCAGGCCACTGCCAGGAAAGGTGTGTGTGTGTGTGTGTTTATTATTTAAAGGGTCAGATCGTGGTCAGTGTGTGTCTGTGTGATATCAGAGGTTACTAAAAGTACAATGTGGATTAGCCTCACTCAGGAGCCAGGATGTGGGAAACTCTTTCAGTGGCACTTTTGTGATGGTATTTATACATGGGTTTGACAGGCAGAAGGAAAAGAGAGGCACAGGTGCAGGGTATCGCTTGGACTCGGCCTAGCTACACATTTCCTCTCCAACCAAGAGAGCAGAGAGCTTTAGGGATGAGAAATGAGCAGATGAGACACACTGAACACATATTTACAGTATTCGAACTGCTTAGTTATAAGCCGCTTAACCACGTAAAGCAGGACTGACTTCCTCTGCTACCTTATATCCAAATATATCCAGAACCTCCAGTGAACCTCCAGCGTCCTCTGAGTTCTATCTGGAACACTGATGGTAAAGCAGTGCGAGGTTTGCTAAAAGTAAAGTCTTCTTTGAGGACTGTTTTGCCTCGAAATGCCCTGCGTGCCAATCTCCATAAGCAGTGATTCTCTTCAGACGTTTGGTTTCCATCACCGTGAACAGTGCTGACTCGAGTGAATGCTAGAATGAAGCCTTTAACACCAAACATTTCTGAAGTGCTTCATGATCACCTTACGGCCTTCAAATTCTGCAGATAAACAGTGAAGTTCCCCCGACTAGATGATGAGTACTAATGCACTAGTATGGGAATGGTTGGCAGAATGATTTCTTGTGCACGTATCTGTCAATGCCACCACGTATGCCAATACATAAACGTTTATAACATGTAGAAATGTGTATTACAGAGAGGACATATTTTTCTACAGGGTTAAATGCAGTACATTAATAAATATCAGTAACCCAGCTGCACCAAGCAGTCTGCTTATCTAGAGTACAGTAAATACATCAAACACTGAAAAAGTGTTCAGATGGTCACGTTAACTTCAATTTACCTCTTTGTGTTAATTGCTTTTGCCCTTTGCAGGTGTGCCTGACCAGCAGGGAAGAATGAGTTCTCGCTCAGAGCATAGGGGCATCCATGTGGATCAGTCAGCACTGCACTGTAAGAAAGGCTGTGACTTTTTTGGAAACCCTGCCTGGAATGGCCTCTGTTCCAAGTGCTGGTGGGAGGAGAAGCAGCATTCACGCTCCAGACAGATTGAAGAGGACCGGGCGCTGGCAGAGAGGTGAGAGTAAGAGCAGTACAGGAAAGTCCTGGTTGTCTGTTACCCGTGTTGTCCTGTTATGAATAAAAAATAATATAATTATAGTAAAATATAATAAAATAAATAATATTTTTTGTACTACAGCAGCATTATTCTAATTGGCTGATCAATCATGCCTCCCAGATGTCTGTATTTGATGGCTCTGAAACTCTGAAAACCCTATGCAATATCTTCGTGCAGTATCAAACAGTACTCAGCAATGCCCCTGTGAGTGCACCCAATGAGTACCCAATGAGTTTGCAAGCTTGCGTTGCATTATATCCTGTTGTAATCTTCTTCTTCTTATTATTTTTATTTTTCTCAGCTAAAATGAATCAGACAGGAAACTTGGGGCACGAAATCAGCTTCATCTGCTTCAAGGGGTTGCTAATAGTGCAGCATAACATGTTTGGCCTGATGTATAGAGAAAAAAGATTGCTTCTTCTGTTTTAAAACGTGCCTACAGTGTAGAAAGACAACAGGTGCATTCCAGTTAGTTAGGTCAGAAACTGACAAATGGAGATTTCCAGCAAATAGTATGTATCAGCCAAACTGTATTTTGTGTGTTACAATGCATCACATATTTTTTTTTTTTTATGATGGTCGCCCAGGCTGCAGAAAGAGGAGGAAGCCGCCTATGCCAGGGCAAACTCAGAGACCACCCCTGCCAAGCTGGGCAAAATTGAGAAGAGAACTGGCCAGAAGTCACGCACCGTCCCTGCGGTGAAGAACTTCTTCACTTCATCCTTAAAGACCAGCCTTGAGAAAGGTAGTGCCATGCTTCTAACATTCATACGGCTTATGCATTCATATTTGATAGAGGGTTAATTAACAATAGTTTAACAAGATAATGATTTTTAAAAATAGGACTGTGATCTGAAAGTCTCACTGCTTTCATTTTCTATTCTGTAAGAGTACTGAAGGAAACGGTGGGTGTAAAGTTCAGCACACTGTTTTGTCAGCATCCTGACCTTTTGTTGCAATGACAATCTGAACACACCCTTTAAGTTCCTGGCAAAAGTCTTCTGTGGCTTTGTTTGTGAAATATGTGGCGGTTTTTATTTTAACCAGGGAATGTTTCAGGGAAAAGGGAACTTGCAAAACTGTAGGGCAGGGTAGTTGGGTATGCTGACGCTACAAGGGCCTTTCTAGATTGTGCTGAGTCATAAGTGTCTCCATCCGGATGTGTTTTGTAGTGTTCTTGATTCTTAACGTGTCACGATGCCATTTGGATTACTCTTGCGAACATAAAAACTGGGACTCTGTGTAAAATAAATAACTAACTAAAAAAATAAACAAACAAACAAACAGGAGGCATGCTTGTGTAATTGAAAGTAGGAGTGCGCCCCTTCTTCCCCAGTGTCGATACGAATACCTGTTCCACAAATAAAGCCTAACCTGTAAGTCTTATTATTCATTCAATTACATTTTTTAAATATTTCATTTTTGTAAAGAACGTTGGATTACACAGACCAGCCAGAACATGGTTTTATCAGCTCCACTTACCACATAGGAGCACTTTGTAGTTCTACAGTTCTCTGTATACTTTGTAATTCCCCTATTACCCTGCTCTGTGGTCGTCAAGACCCCCGCAGGACCACCACAGAGCAGGTATATGTGGGTGGTGGCACTGCAGTGACACTGATTTGAAAACCCCTGTTTCTCCGACACCCTACGTGTTCCTGCTAGACCACCAACCAAATATATTCAGTCAACAGCTACAATGAGCTATCGTCTCTGACTTTACACCTACAAGGTGTAAACCAGCAAGGTAGGAGTGTCTAATAGAGTGGAGAGTGTCTGGACACAATGTTTAAACACTCCAGCAGCACTGCTGTGTCTGATCCACTCACACTACAGTGCTGAGAATGACCCACCACCCACATAATACCTCCCTGTGGTGGTCCTATGGTGGTCTTGACCACAGAAGAACAGGATAGCAGTCAGATGCACTACAGTCTGTGATTGTAGACATACAGAGTGCTCCAATATAAACTTTAGAATATATATTTAAAAAAATTACAGTACATATATAAAAAAAAAAAACAAGTTTCAAGTTGAACGTAATTTTTTTTTTCAACAGGTAGTTTAAATTTTTATTGTCTTCCAGTCGATCTGCTGAACTCCCTACGTTTTGTTTATTTGTGAGATTATTATGGTCCTCAGATATTTATGGAAATGCTGTAAGGTTGTTCTGTGTTTTAATATATTTGCACCAAGGCTGATGTATTTGCATTTATCTGTGTGAACCACCATCTTTATTGAAGGGCAACAAGTGATGTATGCAAATTAGTATAGCTGATGTCAGCCCATCCAACTGACTGCGCTGTATATGTGCTGTATTATGCAGTATAGTAGCTGTTTTGCCTGAGATGCTACATATAAAAGTTCTGACCCCAGATGAAAGCATACAGTGTCCATGCAGGGCCTTTGTACAGTTGTTCAACCAGAAGGAAGGAAAATGGTGACATGGAGTAACATGAGAGTCAGTACACAATAGGATGTAATGGAACTTTCTTTCCTCAGATGCCACAATTCCAGAGACACATTCCACCCCAACCACCTCTATTAGCCGGCAGCCTGTTGTTGAGTCGGACCAAGCCACGAGACAGTTCATCGACTTTCTGAAGAGGACGACCCTGCAGAGGCCTGGGCAGGAGATTTTTAAGCAGTGTCATGGCTTCTGTCAACATGTACTTTACAAAAAGGTACTTGCGTTTACATCTCTGTATATATCTACCCAGTTATGGTCCCAGCACCTGAAGGGGATGGGTTGAGTCTTGGCTCTTCTCGAGGGTTCTTTCTTCTTCTCGGATGAAGTTTTTCCTTGCCACTTTTGCCTTTGGCTTGCTCACTGGGGGCCTGGATTCTCTGTAAAGCTGCTTTGTGACGGGCGTTTTATAAATAAACATGACTCAAGTTCAACATGATTTTTATTATGGACCGTTTTTAACAGTAAGTTCTATTTTTATGTGTACTAGTAAAAGGAAAACTGAACAGCAGCCACTAGCCGAGTGTTAAAAACGGATACACCTAATTTTTTTTCCCGTTGTTTTATTAATTTTGTCGCTTTTCATCATTGCAAAAATTCAATAGGCTGTATGCCAGATAGCAAGCAGAGGTGGGCCACATCTGGCAAACACTGTTGGTGCTGACCATCTGCTGTTATTTGGCAGCTTTGTAATTGGCAGCACTAACACTTAAGCAACAGTTGAGGTGCCTGAATCCGCTATTAGAATTTGCTCTGTACTTCATGTTATATGCACTTATTTATGGCATAACGTTTTGGCGGTTATGATAAAATTCATGCCTGAGAAATCAGTATGCTTCTCACAATGTCAAACTAAACAGAAGAAGGACTGTCTTCATGGTCATATTTGAGAAAACAAGAAACTTTCAATTATCTCCATTTTGTTTATCTGTACTGTTTGACAGCCCTTAGTAAGACCATCTAATGCCTTTTGTATCGTCTCTGTAGTGCAGGCGTGTCAGTTTCCAGTCCTGATCAACACTAGTCCTGAAGAAACCTGGACCTGCACATTTTAGTGCCTTCCCTGCTCCCAACACACCTGATTCAACCAACTGGTTTATATACGAGCCCTTTCAGAGCAGCAGAGCATGTGTACAGCTAAACATTCACTGAACTGTGCACAACAGGGTGCCTCAGGACCAGGGTTGAGAAACACTGTTCTAGCTCACTGAGCATGTCTAATGTCAGAAGCTCAGAAGCTGTTTAGCCAGGCCTTAATTAGCTGAATGTTGGATGAGGGGAAAGGCAAATCTCTGCAAGACCTGAGTTTGTCATCCCTGCTATAAGCTTACTAGTTTATGGGATTGTCTAACAACTAATGATCTGTGTTTCTCTGTGTTTTCCCTCAGGATCTTGGTGCTGAGGAGCTTTCTGAATCTGTGCAAGACTTTTACCAGAGCCTGTCTGACCGCTTAAACACGTTCTACAAATGTACGTATCACCAGATCCTATATAGGTCAGGAAGGTTGAAGTTCACTCCTTTATTGCTGGAGCTAAATCTAAACAATTGATTGACTGCACTGCATGGTGTTACATAGCAACATTATTATTTTATGGTATTTCGGTTACATGGTTTTACAAATGCAAGTGGTCTTAAATGATATGCTTGCTGTGTCCACATGTGTGTGCTGTCCAGGGACCCCAGATCGAATTGAAGTTGTAATGGATGAAGTAGAGAGGTACATGATGCTCCATTTGTACGAGCAGGCCTTCTGCCCCGAGTCTGCTGATGATGAGGTCAAAGACCTGGCTATCCAGAAGAGAATCAGGTGGGTCATCAAGGGTCAGCAGCCTACAAGGGCACGCTAATGAGAGGGGCATATCTAGACGAAGAGGCTGAATAATAACAAGGCTTAGCCTTTAGTCTCCTCGTCTTTGATGGGATTATAATGCTATTACATTGTTGAGGGTTGGAACAGTCATTTTGTTATGTTGCTGAAAGCCATGTAGGCTATATTTTCACTGAAGGATGTGTGCATGTGTGTGTTCAGGGCTTTACATTGGGTCAGCGTTCAGATGCTGTGTGTCCCACTGAATGAAGACATCCCTGCAGTGGCAGACAGTCTAGTAAAGGCCATAACTGGTAAGGCAGCTGTGTTGAATTTCAACTAAAGCCTGTTTTATTATGCACAGTCCAGCAAATATGGTGACAGTGTTCATATAAAATGAGCATGTTCAGCGATTACTACTCTCCTAACATCTACATGGCTAAAATGGTTTCTGTTGGTTTTTAGTGTGCTACAGAAAGAGCATGGTGAATCTTTAAGTTCTGTCAAAATGTAAAGACGAGTGACGGATCATACACCGTCCTCCACAGAGCAATGAGGATTTTATGCAGTATGTTCAAGAACTGGTCAATAAGGCTGATCATAACAGTTGGTCCAGTTGTTTGAAAATATTTGCTTAGTTTTAATGAGGTTGGCATGAGTTGGTAATATTGTTATTACGGGGGCAAATACAAAGTGTTGGAACCCTCTTGTTTTTGTTAGTTATCTTCTTCTACTTCCTTAATTTAACGAATCATGCAGACCGTATGGTGTACAGACATGAATCTTGGTCAGTAGGTCATATTCCCTCCCGCTACTTGGGCACAAGACAAGACATTTGACTTTTAACATGTTTGGTCTTGTAACTCTTAAAGGAAATTTTGCACAGACAAAATATTTCTTCTGATTCCTTGGAACAATTTGACATTTGGACTTATTAGTTCTGCCAACTTAGATTTTTTGTGAATATGCATAATATTCAAAACCTGCTCTTTTAAACCAGTGACTACACTGTCACTGCTCTTCTCTGTGTATTCAAGTCCAGGAACTGTTCCAGGTTTTCTTTTGTATTAAGCAGCAAAAAAGTTATTAAAAAAAAGCATAACATGCTTCATCTAGTTTGTCTTAACATTGCCAACCGCCCTTGGATATGTAAGCGGTTCTATAGAAGTGTAATTTATTATTAATTTGCTGTATTCAAAATGGAACACTACTTTCCTGCACACTGTATACTACAGTATTTTGTACTAGTTTGTACGCCCCCTCTGTGTGGTATACAGTGCAGTAACACGTATTACACTTACAGTGTAGTACACTAATACAGCCACATGACCAGTTACCTCACATTTACCTCAGAGCTGTTATTACTGTATCCACAGTTCAGAGCTAGCTGTTGCTAACGCTGCTCAGTTCACCTGAGCCTAGCTGTTAGCTCCCCTCGGCTATTTCAATCTAAAACTGGTCCTCTAAAGCGAGTTCATCTTTTATTAATCTTTAGACCTGTTTATTTAACTTTCTGAGGCTCATTCTGATGAAAATATACCCCACTACAATCACTGCACTCACATTTACCTCAGAGCTGTTATTACTGTATCCACTGTTTAGAGCTAGCTGCTGCTAACGCTGCTCAGTTCAGCTGAGATACGGTTAGCCTAGCTGTTAGCTCCCCTCGGCTATTTCACTCTAAACCTGATCCTCTAAAGCAAGTTCATCTTTTATTAATCTTCAGACCTGTATATTTTAACTTTCTGAGGCTCATTCTGATGAAAATATACCCCACTACAATCACTGCACTCACATTTACCTCAGAGCTGTTATTACTGTATCCACTGTTTAGAGCTAGCTGTTGCTAACGCTGCTCAGTTCACCTGAGATATGGTTAGCCTAGCTGTTAGCTACCCTCGGCTATTTCACTCTAAAACTGATCCTCTAAAATTAGTTCATCTTTTACTAATCTTCAGACCTGTATAATTTAACTTTCTGAGGCTTGTTCTGAGGGAAACATACCCCACTACAATCACTACACCCACATCACTACC
Organism: Prochilodus magdalenae; assembly: GCA_024036415.1. Lineage (NCBI taxonomy): Eukaryota > Metazoa > Chordata > Actinopteri > Characiformes > Prochilodontidae > Prochilodus > Prochilodus magdalenae. Next base: position 140,966 of record JAMWET010002557.1, read on the forward strand.
CGCCACCATTTTCTCCAGCTGAAGCAGACTGAGAGCTGGTGAGGCCGTGGCGCACGGTATGATGCAGTACACCATGAAGATAGCTCCCCGTGAATAGAAACTCTAACTGGAATAGAACACCATCCAGGGATCTTCAGTGGACTACAAATTTACAATCTGGTCACATACTGCATACTACATACTACTTTTAGGTCATGTCACATAGATGAATAATTTTATTGTTGTGGAAATCATGGATATTTGTGATTATGTACAGAAATCTATGTACAAAAACTTGCAAGAACACAAACACAGATGCTTCAAGCAGCGCAGGCAGGATTTGTGCACCTTGTAATTAATTTCCTTTATTGTCATATTTCTGTTTCTTGTTACAGACATCATTGAGATGGACTCAAAGCGAGTCCCTAAAGACAAGCTGAGCCACGTCACCAGATGCAGCAAGCACATCTTGGCCGCTATCAAACGAAGCAAGCGTGGGGCTGCCTCCGCCGACGACTTCCTGCCAGCGCTCATCTATGTTGTGCTAAAGGCTAACCCACCCCGCCTACAGTCCAACATTCAGTACATCACCCGCTTCTGTAACCCCAGCCGTCTCATGAGTGGTGAAGATGGATACTACTTTACCAACCTGGTCTGTTTTCAATTTTAAGTCTGGTCTTTTGTAAATCTGGTGTTTTTTTTTTAAAAGTAGAACAAAAAAAACGTTTTACTTGCTATATCTGGGACTATTTGTTGCTTATGTGCTGTTGCATGGCTCACCAATCATGCGGATCCCTCCACCTGCACAAAGCAGTTGTCTTTAGCAAATAATTATTTTATTAATTAAATACATAAAATTACATAATGCTGAGGAAAACAAGTTTGTGTCTGTAAACATACATTCACATGATCCTTCTGGTGTGTCTTCATGTCAGGTTCACCCCTCAGAGATTTCCAACATTATAGCCAAGGTGGTCTGGAAATCAGCCAAGGATGCAATACGACAGGTATTGAATCTATGGCTGATTTCCAGACCACCTTGGCTATAACGTGGTAAAACCTCTGAGGTACAGACACAGCTACTCGTGAAAGCTTCTCCTTATGTTAATCTTAATGCTTTACTTGAGAATACAAGTGAAGAACTTAAACTATAAACTAGCACTCACGGAATTATACAGTCCACCTTAAAAACCTCCAGAATGGGACTTTACAGGAGTTACAACTTTCTTTTCAATGGAGCAAATTATTATATTTCAGTTTTGGAGCTAGCATCTCATCAGTTGGAACTGTTAAGTGTAGGCCTGAGAGTCTTTAAGATCACCACACAACTTCCATTTAGTTGGTAGGGTCTACATTTGACTGGTATTGTACATGTGAGAAAAGGTAGGGTCTCATATATATTACAGCTTATGAGAATAGTTTTCTCACAGCCCTGGAATACAGTACTATCATACAATATTTTGAGACGCTTTACTTTTTTAAATAAAAAATTTATTACTGAAGGGAGCTGTAATAGCCAGCCTCATGCTGAGTTAAAGACGTGGTTTATCCCAAAACATCTAGCACTCAGGCAACAACACAAGTGACAGCTATGTATGTTTGCAGTAACAGATGGGTGTCAGGTGGCTTTGAAAACGATCAGCAAGGTGCAGATTACCACCAGCTTAAAAAGCTGTTACCAAAAGATGTTGAGTTACATATCGTTGATGTCTAAAGAAAAACACGTATCTTTATTTTGTTTATTTTTTTCTTTTTATGCCTCATTCGATTACATGAGCTGCTGTTTACACTGTGTGGAGATTTCATTAAGAATGGACCAACAGAAATGACCCAGAACTGCTTGGAAACATGTCTGGTTCCATTGACTTCCACTCAAATTAAATGAGGTTTTTGGCCTGTCCTGTAAAGTTGCCATTTTGGAGACACATGTTTTTCTTTAGACAGTGACGATATATATTTCATGACTGAAGAATATTAAATCTTTTAATGCTTAATGGCTCTTAAAGCTTCTAAACTGTGACCATAAACAATGATTTTGTCTGATGTCTCTTTCTGTCTCTCAGTGCTGTGCGGTGGCTTTCGTAGAGAAGTTGGATGCCCAGTCTCTGAACCTCAGTCCGGAGGACTTTGAGCTCTACATGTCCGGCCAGGCATCTCCCAGTAAGGTGCAGGACCCTGGAGACTCTTCGTCCTGCGTTTCCTCCTCTTCCTCACGAAGAGGAGACCCTCACAAAGCAGAACGGGCGAGTGGCGGCAGCACTGCCGTGACAAAGACCTATAAACAGCTGGACCTTCTGACAGGACTGGAGACAAGGCAAGAGAGAGTATTGGAGGGGGCGCACAGGCTGGAGAATGACCTCATTGAGTGGAAGGACGGCGTGGAGCAGTCCGTGCAGGAGGTCCTAGAAGGACTTCACTTAGAGGCTCCCTCCACGTCTGCATCCGCCATTGATTCAGACAACGTCGACAGCGAGGCGCTGCCCCCTCCTCTACAGCCTCAGGTGTTTGCTGGGTAGCTCCACAATCTCCTTCCCACTGACCCATTCAGTGACCCAACCACACCAAATGGCAATCTGACTGTTAATATTTAACCTGTCTGTCCGTCAGTGCTCGGGACGTGCTGACTGCAGGCTCATTTGGAATGGGTGATGGTTTCCTCCCTTAATCTACCTTTTTGTCTTTCCTGGACTGGGGGAAGTATTTGCACATTAGTCTGTTTATAGTTGAGTTCCTCTCAACGCATTTAAGTAAAGCTTTGATTGCGACAGAGCTGGCCAACACAATCTGAAGATCATCAAAGGCTGGGTGGTTAATGTGGTCGTCCAAGTCTTCCATTAGGAAGAGGGAAAGATTGAAATTACCAATGATCAACAAGCAATAAGCTAAATATTCTGTTACTACTTGAACCACAATAACAAGGAAGGTTTAGTTAATGGTAGTCATGTGGTGACGAGGGAGTGGTTTGGTGTGAAATGCTCCGTTTTAGAGAAACGGAGTTTGAAGTGTTCACAATGGTGGTGAAAGAAACCAAACATCCACCTCTAAAAGCTCCCTCATAAAATCTTTATGAATACACCACCAGGTGCCTGAGCCATTGTTGTACCGTCATCGGGGAAATCTATTAATCTGTTCACATCTATGGAGTTGTTTTTTACCCATGTAAGGAATATCTACAGTCAACCAATTTACTCAAAACCTCTCAGTAACTCTCTGTTAATATTTGAACATGGAATATGCAGAAACCTAAAAAACGAAATCTGTGGAATTAGTCTCACCAGACAAAAAAAATTAGTCACCTGTGACTGAAACGTACCTAAAGGCATTTAATACACCACCACACGCACCAGTAACAGCTGCAATTCAATTTGGCATGGACTGGACAAGTTTCTAGAAGTAGGCCACATCAATGTTCAAACACTCTTAGATCAAAGCATTGCACATTCGGGCCGGATTTGGTGGATACCTTCCATGCCACAATTCCGAGGAGAATTCCCTGTAGACTGGGATTTTAGCCACTGCTGGTAGACCCGTATGGCCCTACGCTTCCACACACCTGCTGATTCAGCTACTTCGTTCACACTGTGGTCTTTGGCCACGCCCACATGTAGTCACTCCTTTTGGCCAATCATTAACATCTGCTCTTGAGCCATCTACCACACATGGAACTTGCAGCTATTTATAGCTCCAGCATCCTCATGCAGCAGTTTCATTTTTGGTCTGGTGAGCATAGATTTCTGAAATCGTTTTAGTTCAGTATGCAGCAGTGTTAGTTGGCGTGTAGCAAAATTCTTGTTGCAGCTCCTTAAGGACACCGGAATTCAGAGGATCTGGTGACAGCTGGTGGAAAAAAACGTATGTAGGATAAACATATTAAGTTTTGAGCCATTTTATTAGTGGTGTTTTTCAATACCTACCTAGTTGCCATAGTTAGGTCAAGTTTAGACCAGGGGTTTCTAATATGGACATGATGTAAGTTACATCAGGGTTAACTGTGCAACCTGCCTTGTGACTGGAGGGGAACAACAGTAGCAGTTAGGGCTGAATGATTTGGGGAGAAATATAGAAATTGTACTTGATTTTGACTTGTATTGATCCATATTGAGACTGCAATTTAAATAGCAATTATTTATGATTTTCTCGAAAGTTAAGTTCAGGCTTGTTATTTAGCCAAGAAGACCAGTTCACTTTCCGGGCCTGAGATCTGAACGTACTGTTTCAGTGTCACAGTTTATGGTTTTTTGGTTGCGTCTCATCAGCCTAACTCATCTACAGGCTGTTTATAAGCTCTGCCCTAAGGGTATTGTTCACCACCCAGGCAGCATTGTTGATAATACCGGCTATCATTAAAATAGCAGCTCCTACAATTTATTAAGAAATCGCTCTCTTTCAAATTGCAACTTCAAAAATTGCAACAAAAACGAATCTTTTGGCCTAAGTGGCAGTACGGTCCCGGCTCAGTGAAGTGTTGGCCAACTCTGTCTCAAAATCATCCTCTCTGTCTCTGTTTCAGTGAAGGCAGGTCGGAGTAGCCATTCTTATGCACTTTTAATATATATGTATCAAGTATATACAGTCCAGCCTTCAGTTCACATAGTCTTAGCCTGAATTTAAATAGGATATTTTTCGTCATTGCTTCTAATTTGTAAGGAAACATGAATTCAAGGTCACAAGGTTTCGGGTATTAATCAGGGATATTGCTATTCTGTACAGGCACTTGGGATCCGGTCTTGTAAGCGTATTTTTTTATTATTTATTAGAGTATTTAATGGATTTATGTGGTCATGAAGTGAGGCTCCCAAGTCACTCCACAGATCTTTTTGGTTTGAATATTTATTCGGTTGAATGTAAACAATCAGAGTAGCTATGATTTCAGATTTGTACTCGGTGTGGTTACTGTGGTAGAACCTTCATGTGTTAACAGGTGAGCTGTGCTGTATGCTAACCTGCTGGATGATATGATGCACTGTGAACAAGTCGAACACCAGCTCAAACCCACATGTTTCACTTCAAGGACCTTTATGGCTTGCATTCGTCTGTGACCGTGATGGACACTACAGTTTACAAGCATAAGGAGCTCCGAACGGGGGGGCTTCTTTCAAAGGTAATTTAAGGTCAAGTCACCGGAGTTCCATAACGCCCTGGTCAGGGTCTGTCAAAATAGCAGCTGTCAGACTGTGCAGTGGTCATAGACTATTTCTTATTCATTCATATCCAGCCAAACAGCCATGTAGTACAAGTGATATTTCCATGAGATGCTTGGTAGGTGTTACCTCTGTCGTTTCTCTTTATGAATAGAGGTTACTATTCATCTACAGCGATCAGATCCCAGACAACTTTAGACTGACATAATGCCGTTCAATTCTCACTACCTAAAGTATCTATACTGTTATTGTTTTTGTTTTTTTTAAGCCTCCGTTATTATTATTTTTCTTTATTAGCATAAGATGACAGTCTTAACGTAAACCAGATATTTAATGATGTTCTAGCTTCACTAGCTGAAAGAACTGAATTCTGACCATCTTCATGATGCTTCGACCTAAATGGTAGTTGAAGGGCATGGACATATTCATGATAGTTGTAGTCCCCCAACTGTATATGGATGTTTAAATAAACTAATAAATAAATAAATACATAAGTGAGACGGTAACTCTTAAAAACGTGGCTGCCGCATGCCAACAGCAGCCCCTGCCTATGTTATTGTAACCCGAACGGACTGCGCCCGTGGACTGCTCTTTCTTTAAGGGCTCTGTAGCCGTTTTGTCCAGCAAAACCTTCAAGTAACGAGAATTAAAGTTTGTGAATGAATGAAGCAAGAAGTAGGTTCTGTGTCGTGTTGTAATTGCAGTTGACTACGAATAGATTACATGCTTCTAGACATTCCTCTCGGGTTCCAGGTTACTGTTATCCTTGCGCCATAAAGGAAGAAGCGCAAGTAGCCTTTTCCTGTTTTTATGCGTTCCAAGCACAAAAAGAGGAAGCTCTCCAGGTCTATTTAAACCGACGAAGGGTTTAGGGTCTGTTACACAGATCGCGAGAAGCAGCAACCAACGCCAGCGCCATGTACCTCTTATCTGGATCTATTGGTGAGTGACTGAAGGCTAAGCTACACATGCATATGGTGTTTGATGTGGTTTGGAAAGATTCATATATTAATGTGTAAGTAATAATAAAACTGCTTTCTTCTCTTGTTTTCGTAGCCGTTTTGACCTTGTTTACAAATGTCAAGTCTGACGGTATGTAATAAATCTGAGTATTATTATTATTATTATTATTATTATTATTATCATTATTATTATTATTATTATTATTATCGTTATTATTATTTTTATTATTATAAGAGACATTAAACTCTGCAGATGTCTGGTTCCTATCACCACCACTGTGAATGATTCTGACTGTCCAAGTTCCTGCAGATTTTGTTCCAAATCACTCTTTTAAGACCTTACGATTTAGAATTATTGGTGGAAGATTGATTTAATAAAGTGTTTGGGGGTTTTCCAAGTGTGCTATATTATGTTGTAATTATTACTGCAATATGAGAATTACCAAACTGCTCCAAGCGTTTTGAGTGCTTTGGGTCAAATTGCCTTGCCTTTTAAACTGCAACCAAATCCATTCATGTTTTTTTAATACGGAGTGGTTCACTGTGAGGAAACTCCCAGGCTATAGATTTCTCTATAGTGGTGGTGATGGTAACCAGGGGTCACTATGCCTTCAACACAAATAGAGCCATCTTACTTACCATCCAAAATCAGCAGTAAAGCCATGTGTATTTGCACACACACACACACACACACACACACACACACACATATATTTATATATATTAGAATGGGTATCTCATCTTCCTATCTATCTACTAACCTGCCCTTTGAGATGTCGTGGCAAAATCTCATTTATCTATCTATCTATCTATCTATCTATCTGTCTATCTAGCTGTCTGTCTGTCTGTCTGTGTGTGTGTGTGTTATTATTTATTATTAATATTTATTATTATTATTTATTTTTGATTTTTGGCTCGACCACTCCAAAACCTTTATTCCTTTTCCTTTACGCCACTCAGAGGTGAACTTGCTTGTTTGCCCCAGATCGTTGTCTGCTGCATAACCCAACTGTGCTTGAGCTTTAGGCTTCAGACTGACATGCTGACATTCTCCTTCAGGATTTTCTGATAAGTCATCGTTCATGGTTCCATTAATTATGACGAGTTGTTCAGGTACTGCAGAGGCAAATCAGCCCCAGACCATCACACTACCACCGCCTTGTTTGGCTGCTGGTATAATGCTCTTCAGGTGAAATGCTTTAGGCTTTATAGATATAAGCTTTATGCATGACAATGGGACCCATGTCTCTGGAGTCATTTTGGCTGCTGGATGATGAGACTTTGTGGTTGTTTTGGGTTCTTTGTCTGGGTTTTTTGTAACCTCCTGGATAAGTTCTCAGTGCACTCTTTTTGGAAGTCTGGTCAGTCTTTGGAAGTCCTGTTCCAGGTTTTCTCCGTTTGTCAATAATGGCTCTCACTGTGGTTCGTTGGAGTCCCAGAGCCTTAGTAAGAGTTTGTAGCCCTTTCCAGACAGTAGATTTCAATGACTTTGTTTGGCATCTAGATTTAATTTTTTAGAACGTGCCATCACATGCTGTTTTCTGAGACCTTCTAGGCCGCTTCACCTTGCCTGGCAGGTTTTAGTTAAGTGGTGTTTAGGTTCAGCAGGTGTGGCAGTAACCATGCCCGGGTATGGTAGTGAAATTGACCCCAGTAGCCTATTGAATTTGGTTAAGAGGACAGGACAGGTCTGAACATCGTTTCATCATTGACAAAAATGCATTTTGTGTGATTAGAAGTACTTTGATTAAATCAATGGTTAAAGCATGAAACATTCGAGTGTATATTGAGTGGTTTAACTCTGTCCTTACTTTTGCAGAGGCCAAGCCCACACCTCTTCCAGTGAGGGCTAAAGTGAGCGTGAGCCAGGGTGAGGCCCGGCTGTTCTCAGGGGAAAACGTCCAGCTCACCTGCAGCATTCCAGATCAACCAGAAACCAAATGGAAGTATCACTGGTTCCGAAATGATCTGCCTTTGGGGACTGGAGATGTGTACAGCTTGCAAAAAGCTGCTGTCCAACAAGGGGGCAAATATACCTGTTCTGGAGAGAAGGACATTGACACCTGGCCCTATTCACTCCTGTCACTTCCAAGTGAGCCGCTCACTGTGTATGTGGATGGTAAGTTTTTCTGTTCAGTTGAGTTGATCAGGATCAGGACTTGGGTACTTTAACTGGAAAAGTGCATTTCCTGAATGAAACATCTAATACCTGGGCAGCTGTAATGGTTCCCACTTCCTGCTTGGCTGTTGTTGCTATGGGGGGAGCGAGGGATCAATAAACGACACATAAAGGCTTGTTGGTCAGTAGGTCGGAGGAAATGCCCTTTGGATTTGGGTGGGGCTGAAAATGAATGAGAGTCTATGGGAGGAACGAGGGATGAATGAATCACATATATATGAGTGAGGGTCAGTGTGGCTGTGGATTAGAGTTTGGGGATCTGTCCTGAGTGAGTACATGAAGTTTGGTGGCTGTAGTCTAAAGGAAACAGCAGGGTTTGGGAAGGGCCAAAAATGAGTGGGACTGTATGGGAGGAAAGAGGGATGCAAAAAGAAAGACAAACAGACAAGTGCAGGTCGAACTAACACTGAATTCGTGCTCGGGGGTCTGCCCTGTTATAGTGTATCCAAAACTGCGTCTCTTGGTCAAGCAGAAGTACAGTAGATGGCTGGCACTTTTTCATGCCATTCATTCTTAATGGGAAAAAAATACGTTCCTTTCAGGAAACCTTCCTCTTCCTTTCCTTCCGTTCCTTTCGTGCATCCGATTAAAAAGCTGTATACAAGCACACAATTCCTGATCAGGCTGAATGTTTTTGGAGTTAGAATGGTAACAATATCTCAAAAAGTGCAGGATGAGTTAGTGGACAATAAATCAGTCGAAGAAGAAGAAAATGAAGAAGAAGAAGATGAAGATGATGATGATGATGATACATTGGATAACAGATATTGTCCCCTTCTACCAGCACACCACACACTAAGACACCACCACCACATCAGTGTCACTGCAGTGCTGAAAATGATTCACCACATGCATAATACCTGCTCTGTGGTGGTCCTGTGGGGGTCCTGACCATTGAAGAACAGGGTAATACAGTATACAGTGAAACAGATAGACCACAGTCTGTAACCGTAGAACTACAGAGTGCTCCTATATGGTCAGTGGAGCTGATAAAATGAACAACAAGTGCCGAAACAAGGAGGTGGTTTTAATGTTAATGGCTCATCAGTAGACAAGTCATTAGGACGAATTATTTACAATGGTGGCCTGGCAAGCAGCAAAGCCTCTTGAGTAGGAGAGAGAGAGGAATAAAATAAACAACAGCAAGGAAGTAGGAGGGAAACACAGAAGTAGGAGGGAAAAAAAATTTAAAATAATAATAATGATAATAATAATAATAGTTTAAATGCAAGAAGAGGGAACATATTAGAAAGTCTGGCTAACGTAAAATTCATATACTGGCTTAATTCCATGTGTATCTCTACAGGATATGCATTCTAGCTGCGATGCTAGATGCTAGCGATCTGTGTTACTTGTATAGTGTGAGTTCATTGTTTCATGTAGTGTACAATTTCACTCATCATTAGGTGGTTGGGCCCTCCTGCGAATCCCAGCTGAGCCTTTGCTCATTGAGGAAACGATGACCTTGACCTGCCGCATTCGTGACGAACCCATACTGGTGGAGGTGGTCTTCTATAAAGATGGAGTGGAGATCCAGAAACAGAATGACAAAGACCTGGTGTTTCCAGAACTTGCGCTAAAGGACCAGGGCACTTACTCGTGCAGAGCTACGTGGGTCCAGGGTTTTGATTATCACTCTGCCCAGTCCCTGCCCATTTATGTACCTGTGTTAGGTAAGACATACTCACATTCGTAATCACATCCAAGCTGGGAGGGAGATAATTTGTGAATGTGCAGTGAGTGTAGATGAATGAAGATGATGGTGTCCATTGGTTTTGTTGTTCCACTTGTAAACGCACTCATCGTCAAAGAAATAGTTGCACAAGTAGCCGCACCAAGAAGGAATCAACCATCAGGAATGAAAATTTCACGCTCAGCTACGCATGCGATGTAAGCAGGAACGGGCCTTATCACCGCACACGACTGATCCAACAGCCATGATTGTGGATAACTGGCGAGCAGTGATGTCCTCCATTAGTCATCCTGTCAGTGCAGCACAATTGGCAGATGGCTGCACGAAACAGACCTACGTGCACATAGACTGTCCTTAACACGTCAACGTCACCAAAGACTGCATTGGTGTCGTGCCAGACTGTCATGATTTGTCTGGTATTTGTCTTGTTAAAGTCTCTCTCTTAAATAGCATATTACTCCTGGATGCCCTCCCTGGCACAATTCCGAGGAGAATTCCCTGTAGACTGGGATTTTAGCCACCGATGGTAGACCCGTATGACCGTACGCTTCCATACACCTGCAGATTCAGCTACTGCCTTCCCACTATGGTCTTTGGGACGTCCAAATGCAGTCACTCCTTTCAGCCAATCATTAACATGTTCTCTGGAGCCATTTCCCACCCATGTACCGAGACATTCCCTGCACTGTACCACCTCTACTCAATCTATGAACCCCGTCACTCACACCCCACATGTATTTATAGCCCCATCATCCTTGTGCAGCGCCATCTACAGGAGCCTGAAGTTACTACCACCTTAAATTCTCTAAGTGACTCCTTTTTGATCCGGTGAGCTTATCAGCGCTCTTTTTCTTCTGTTTGGTTGCAGATAAACTGGATACACCGGTGCTCGAGATTCAGCCAGATAACACTGTGGAGATTGGGCAAAAGGTGGTCCTAAGATGTGTGACCCATCTAAATGTAAAAACACAAAACCTGAGTATACTTTACTACTTCATGAAAGATGGCACCAAGCTGGGGCCTGCCTCGTCATACAACATGTTCAACATCCTAAAGGTAGACCAAGACGATGCGGGGTTCTATACCTGCAAGGCTCGTGTAAGAGCTCTAAACATAGAACGATCCAGCAGCAGGGTGGAGCTAACGGTTGAAGAGTAGGTGAGTGACCAAGACCTCATTTATCCAACAGCTGTACTGTACTGTCTGTGTTGCTTTTAAGTGGGAGAAATATTAGGAATACTGCAATATGATTCCCTGAACGCCCACCTACATGGTGTGCTTTGGTTTGTTTCACCTGCAGCCCATGCATAGATTACAATAATGGACCTGAGTTATGAGCTAATGGGGAATTCTACCCATTTCTCAATATTACCACTGCATTACAGAAAGTGAGCAAAGTCATTTGAGTTGTTTACTGTGACTTGGTGGGTAGGTTTGACTTTGTGAGACATGTGAATGGATCAAGTTTCACGCTCGACCATGTGACGTAAGCAAGGATGGGCCTCGTCACTGTACCTGACTGATTGTACCAGCCACGATTGCGGGCATTTGGTGAACGGCGATTCCCCTTCATGAGTTATCCTGTTAGTGCCGGCACCATTGGCAGCCGGCTGCAGGAATATGCGCACACAGGCTGTTACAATGTCTGCTCTGAACACCACGTCAACGCCAACCAATACTGCAATGGTATCGTGGCAGACGCTCATGGAGTGGCTCAGAATAGCAGCGGGTCATCTTCAGGGACGAGTCCCACGTTTGTCTATACTTGATTCATTCATGATTTTGGAGAGGAAATAAAATGACGGTAGTCATCATCACCCCTGGTTCGTATCATCACCGCTCTAAAAGAGTCTCTACAGTGAACCACTTCATATCGAACCGCTCCGAATGAATGTACATCTCGGCCAACTGCAGGAAGGGGTGACAGTCCTGGATCTTCAGTAAACGAAACTCCATGTTGGTTAGACCACAGTAAGTGAAAACCAGTAAAGACAATCAACGACTCAGATGCTGGGCGTTATGAAGGACGGCCCGTAAAACTATCCATGCTGATATAACACCAGGAGCAGATGTACCTTACTGCGTAGTTGGGTTCATTCCATATCAAGTAGAGCTGAAAGTAAATTGAGCAAGGCAGAATTCAAGAGAAGACCACCACCATAAGTACACAGTGTACACTGGGGACTACTGTAGGTCTGAAAGGTGCCGTAGGATTAATTTATTCAGCATTATACTGTAAATTACCGTCTGATGTCCTACACAGCAGGAATGTGATTTGGGTCAGAGTGAAAAGTGCCCAGATGAACTGTAACACACCCATTTACACCCATGATTCGGCCCTGGACTAAACGGAGCCGTTTTCCCTGTTTTGTTGAGCTCATGGATAGTTTACATAAGCTCTGCACTGATTGGCTGGTTCACAGCAAGAAGCCATAATAACCAGACAGACGCAACATGTAGAAATAGACTAAATAAAATAAGCCTCTGTGTAAATAAGCTCCACCCTCTTAGTTTTTCATTGGCTATGCTAGTTAGCTTGGAGCTACTGCTAGTAGGTAGTTGACTACGCTAGCTACTGTCCTCCCATCTGGGCATCACAACACACAATACATTAAAGATGATCTGCCTCTACCACCAAACACGGATACAATCAGACAGCATGGCTGATACCTGCAGGCTATTGTTGGGGTTGTGATGCTATAAATAAATGCTATAATAAAGGTGGAGCTGCTTCACTGTTCAATCTCCCTAGTGTTAAATGCTAAGCGAAGCTGCTCCATATTGTCTAAGAGTTTGAGAAACTGTCTGGAGTAAAAGGTTCAGAGCAAACTAACAACTCTGAGTTAAAGCCGTCCAGAGTCTTGTTAAAGATGAGGAAGCTGAACTTTTGACCAGCTTGTTTTTTTAAAATGTTCGGTTCCACCTTAAATGGTGCCGCAGTTACATGCTGGTGCCTGTATAAGATGTAGGAACGGAACATTTAGTTACGAATCTGACAGACAGGAGGCCAACATGAGCCTCGTTTAAAGATAAACATCAGCCATGCTTGCTGCCAGTTCGGGTTCCTCGGAAAAAGCCTCAAAAGTGCCCTGTGCGTTTTCATTGCCCTTCACAGCCTTGAGCGTTAGTCCTTCCCCAAGTTCTACACATAGGCCTCCATTTTTTTCTCAGTCTACATTGTATGTACATTTTGGGGGCATACATATTAATGAGTTAAGGTTGTTACATCACAGACTAGAAGGTTTGAGGTTTATGCTGTGTCAGTTGTTGGTTCCTTGTGCCTTATTCAACAGAGCCCGTGTAAATACAGTCTATCATTCTATGGTACCTTTAAACTGAAATAGCACATACTTTAAAAATCTGTATGATTAAATGGCTAATATGTAGCCAGGTTATCAGAGTTCTGTGTGCTGCTATACTTAAGTGTACCTAGTATACTTTCTTGCACTCATGATTAATGTATTGACAGTGTGCTAGTTTCAATATACAGACAATGTACTTAGTATGCTACATATATCTCATTAGTGCTTTTAAAATATACTCAAATAGAACTAATTGTACATAACTGTAAGACATGGATTTACTAAAATGTAAAGGTACATATTAAGTTCATTTCGACATTACATCAAAATACACTAATTTTTTCCTGGGTGTGCAAATTAGTTAAAATGATAAAATGTCATTTGAATTATTACATTTGTAATATACACTCACCGTTAGCTGCACCCAGAAGGAGGTGTGGGATTGCAGTGCTATTGGGAAGATAGATAAAGGTTACTATGAACAATAAATGATGATAGATTTAGACTGATATGGGGAATATTTATTGAGCTACACATACAGAAGTAGCGTCTTGTATGGCTAACGCAACCATAGTTCTCGGCATGGAGTTGTAAAGGGTCCTAATAATAAATCCCATGCAACTTGAATATTTTCACACAGTTCCTGCAGATGTGCGGTAGGGGTGGAGGTGGAGTGACACCAGGCCTTCTGGACATGTGACAACAAACCGTTGATCTTGGTGCTGACCACAGTGCCCTTTACACATGGATTCGTTGGTCGTCTCCACCAAGACAAAAGCGGGACTCGTCAATGAAAATGACCTGCTGCCATCCTGAGTCACTCCATGACAACCTGGCAGGACACCATTGCAGTCTTTGGCGAAGTTGACGTGGTGCTATGAGGTGTCGTTGAAATAGAGTCGTCTCTAATTGGTGTTATAGACATGTGACCCCTGGTTTAATATGCTCGTGGGCTCTTTTATAAAAAGCATTCAGGAGGAATAGGCCTTCACATTTTATAAGCAAGGATAATAAAAGTTCAACGTGGTTTACATTGACTGTGTCTTCTTTGCTAGAGCAAAGGCCCAGACCTGGAGCACACCCCGGATGTCGACTGCTGACTTTCACCCAATTCATGAACAGTGCCACGGCCACACAGGACTGGAGTTTTAAAGACCATCCATAAATGAGGTTTTATGCATGTGATCCTAATGGACCTCTGAAGTGGTGCATCATTTGTAGATGATATGTTGCCCGTATTGGGAACTCGCCATGGTAGCGTTTTGTTCTACTTGCATTTTCCCTTTCAGGCCACTGGATCTTCTGGAATATGAGATTTTCTCAGCAGTAAAATTATGAATAATGCTGAAACTGCTACATGCTCTGAAATGCTGTGTGTTTAAACTCTAGGATTAGTAAATACTAACACCAGCTACTCAAACAGAGGCTTAGAACTACCACAAATCCCTTGATGACATGCACATATTGGTGTACTGGCTTGACAAGATCGCTGCCACTACTGGTCCTGCCTCAGACCACCCAGGTTACTGTCCAACCTACATGATCAAACAGGTTTTAAATGTGTATAGTGGGTTTAATAAAATGTGTATAATGGTGATTAATTTTAGAAAATTAAACCAAATAATGGTTGAACCAAAACAAATATTACAAACAATTTCAAATGCATTTAATTATTAACTAAATTATATACAATTATCTAGTTAAAAATTAATATTATTATTATTATTAATGTACTCCTGTCTGCCACAAATCTCAGATGAAGCATACAATGCCCAGCCCTACATAGTCGAGTCACATTATTATGACCAGCATCTCACAGCTGCTAGAGGGGATATGGGGGAGGTTCCATACAGCGAACAAAATGATTGAGGTGGTCCCACAGATGCTCAGTTGGGTTCAAGTCTGGGGAAACAGGGGGCCAGGGTAGTACTTGGAGGTCTTGGTCATGCTCTACCAACCAGTGTTGAAAATTCTAGTCGTGTGATAGTAGTTGCATTGTGTTGTTGGAAGGTCCCATCCACCCCAGGGAAGACAATCAGCTTGTATGAGTGTAAAGAGTCTACAGGGATGGATTCATACCCAAATCAGTCGAGAGTGCCTTCAAAAGTGAGAAGTGTTATAATAATGTGACTTGACTTAACTGGCTTGACTTAACTGACTTGACTTAATACAGTTCAACTTTTTCTACACTGTTTTCTGTCAGATCTGTAAAATTGCTAACCAGCAATTCTCATGATATTCACACCGTTTCAACTCTAGATGGTTCTCTCTGATCGGGAATTGTGTGATTGTATGCAGTACAGCTCCTTGATCAGACGGCAGATCACATTCATTTATCTTGAATTATTGTCCAATTTTTTCCCCATTGAAATGAATGGGGGCAAAAGTTTTCATACTCATCTTAATTCACGCTGATAGACATTCATTATCATTAGGAACCACTTGGGCTAACTTGCCTAGCAACACCTTAGCAACCACTTAAGAAACCATCGCAAGCACCCAGCAATGCTCTAGCAATCACTGGGAATACCATAGCAACACCATACTAACTATCTGAGATACCATAGCAACTGTCCAGCATCTTAGCTAGCTTCAACTGCGCAATCCCTCTGCATTGTCTTCGGGAAATACACATTTTAGTTTCCTCATTTTTGTCATTCAGGATGTAAACATACTGGGCTATGCAGGTCTGGTACTGGTTTAGCTGCTCACCCTGTATGATCATGCTGGATGACCAGCATACCAGCATCCAAGGCAGAACTTGTGGCAGCCTATGATGGTTTTTCAAGGAGAAACGTCAGCTAGTTAGTCAACTGGTCAAACGTCTCCCTCTCCAGCCTAAACACTGCATGTTTAACTGCAACGCATACAAGCCAGCACACCAGCATTACCTTTCATGCAAGATTAGTGTTATGTTTTCATTGCTCCTATATAGTTCCTAATATGAGCATGACGCCAGCTACAAAACAACAGCATGCCTTCAGAGGTCCTTTCGTTTCATGCTTCAACTGGATTGAGGCCATATAACTATCACTCTGAGACATCTTCATTCGATTTTTCATGCCGTATAATGGTGCCAGAACAGATGTGGAGACTCGAGAAGGATCATATTTCTTATGTGATTTTAATACATATGCACAATTACCTGATTTACAGCTCATACAGCAATACTGTGTGTTTACTGGAAACATGTATATCATAAATGAATTTTACACACTATCAGTAATAAACATAAAACCTGTCCTACGACGTACAGTAACAACTAATAAAGAGAATCAAATCCTTCATCATTATAAGGCATATAACAAGCCATGATGTCCGAAACTGTTGGTGATATACTGTATTTATATTCGTCTGAGTACGTAGCGTTCTGAAATCGGAAACTAGTGAACGTCTTATTGCTGTAATTTGCTGATAAAGTTACATGGATCATCCGAACTTGACCCTGTAAGGTGCTTTCTGTCACAGCTCTATTCAAGACCTCAAAAATGGATTAACCCCTTGACCCCTAGACTTAACTGCAATTCATCTAATTCCCAGTCAAATATTCTTAATTGAAATTCCAGCCCTTTTCTCTGTTACAAGATGATGTCATCTCGTTACACAATTTTTGTTGCCCACCTACCAGTTAGCTGGTACTACCCACAGAGCTAAAACAGTAAAAGCTGACCACTCTACAACGTCTTGTGAAGGTGGATTAGATCTAACAGATCGGTTCTCCCGAACATCTAGGATGGGGCACTGGCTCATACCAATAAGGCAGAACCAACACCACTGTAAGAACGGGTACAAGGGGACAGAACATGTAGCAGTATGCTGCTCTGGTTGTTGACCAATCAGAACAGAGTGGGCGAGCTGAGCATTTAGAACACACAGCTCAACAGGAGCTCTAACAGAGTGTTTTAGACAGAGTGTGAATACAGAGGTACACTAAAGCAGGTTAGTCTATTCTAGCAGAAACCAAACATAAAACTATGAACGTTGAAAATGAGCACGGTAGGCCCCCCACAAAAGCTGTGGAGAAAACTGGATGGTTAAAATGACCTGGATCAGCTGGTAGACCACCAAAACATTCCCCATAAGGTCCACAGCAATCAAAGCTTTTGAGAAAGAGGAGAACATCAAGCTCCACACCTGCTTCCACAGGTGGATATGTCCATCCTTACACTTAAAGAACTCAGTACCATGGATCTGAAAGGATGTGTAGCTGTTCAAGAAGCTCCTGCCCATGAAAAGAAGATACAGAGAGGAGCGTTTGCACTAGAACACTGAAACTGGACTCTGTGTAGTTCTGTTTGTGATGAGTCTAAACCTTTAATTGGCATTCCCTGGATTGGGAGAGACAGAAAGTACAACCAACTTTGGAGAAGCGGAAAAATATCCTTCACAGACGGAAGCTCTAATAAGTGGAGCATGGTGAATTAGATACTGAATACACAGTTTAGATATGGAAATACATATTACATATAGTATGTGAGGCTAAATGTGGTTCTGCTGGTGCTAAATAATAAATAACTTACTTATTATGCACTTAATAGCTGTTTCAGTGATGGTTGGGGGAGGAGTAAGACCTTTGCACCGGACTGTACTATGTACTACTATGTGGCAATGCGAGCAAAGAACTGGAATGTGGGCTTACAGTGGATTAAAATAGATTACATTGAATATAAAACCCCTGTAACCTTTAGGGATTATCTACAATTCCTTGAAACACACAAACGAGATTGTAGCTGCTTATCCGCTGCATGGTTCCAGCTTGACTCCACTCTATATTATGTTTTATACTTTTTTGGTCCTAAATTTTTTTATTTTGCTACATAACTATGCCCTATATGGGAGCACAGGGGGCAGCAGGTGCTCAGGTGGAATTTGAACTTGTGACCTTTCAATTCCATGCTCAACTTTCCAATCAAACATCAACATCCTCACTAGATATGCAAATCAGTCACAGGATTTCAACATCTAACCTTTTGGTTTCAGGCTCACCTCTCCTACCATCAGGCAACTGACCTCCAACCTACTTGCAATCCTTGGTTTTCTATTAGGCGACCTGGTATCTGGTGGTATTCATGGTATCACCTCTGTCAAAGTACCAAGCGAGATGAGCCGAAACCCAAAGATGACATGACAGGTTGCAGACTGTTGATTGGAGAGAAAGAATTCTTGCTAGAGCTGCTTTTCCATATGCTAATGCTAGCTAAGAGGTTAGCATACCCAACAGGTTACAATCCTCTCATTGTTTGAACTGAAATGTTGTATGTTGTATGTCCCAGAGTCTCTCTGTCTTTTTTTGTCTTTCCTCGCCTCTTCTGAACAAAGTTCGTCTTCTTCACATGACGACACTTTCATGTGGTGTTGCAGTGATGAGCAGCTACATTAGCATGTGCTGAACTTGGTGTGATGAGCCGGTACCGAAAGCAAGTAGAGTGGAGTCGAGGCGTACCATGAGGTTAAAAACACAATTTGTGTTGTTAATTTGAGTGTAATTACCATGTATTTTAGCAGATGGGTTTATGGGATTAATAATAGTTTGCATTCAGGCCTTACAGGCAGTGGGTATTGCAAGTAAACCGGCAAATCTCAAATGCAGTTGCTTCCCCTACAAACATACAGGGGTTGGACAATGAAACTGAAACACCTGTCATTTTAGTGTGGGAGGTCTCATGGCTAAATTGGACCAGCCTGGTGGCCAATCTTCATTAATTGCACATTGCACCAGTAAGAGCAGAGTGTGAAGGTTCAGTTAGCAGGTAAGAGCACAGTTCTGCTCAAAATACTGCAATGCACACAACATTATGGGTGACATACCAGAGTTCAAAAGAGGACAAACTGTTGGTGCACGTCTTGCTGGCGCATCTGTGACCAAGACAGCAAGTCTTTGTGATGTATCAAGAGCCACGGTATCCAGGGTAATGTCAGCATACCACCAAGAAGGACCAACCTCCACCAGCATCACGTAGTGACCTGGCCACTATCCTGCAAGAAGAATGGCTTAAACTCCCTCTGACCACTGTGCAGGACGCAGTATATGTCATTCCCAAGACCAACTGACGCTGTATTGGCCGCAAAAGGAGGCCCTACACCATACTAATAAATGATTGTGGTCTAAAACCAGGTGTTTCAGTTTCATTGTCCAACCCCTGTATACACAGTGTACGCCAACTCAGAATATCATGAGTGAGATTTTCTGAGAATGGCTATTGCTATGAACCTAAAGAGATGATTCGCTTCTCTGCACTTTGATGAGGTTCAGCCCTTCTATCACCCCATGCTTCTGGGAACTCTTGTTGTCCAGCTAAATAGCTGGTGTTTGGTCACAAGTGCTTTTTCTGGATCTAGGTTGGAGCCATATTCTCAGTAGAATGGAAAGTCCCAGAACCAAGGCTGGTCCCCCAGGTTAAGGTGTAGTTATAAGTAGAGAGTTATATTTATAGTTATAAATATAGTTGTAATTATAGTTATATGTAAGCATAAACGGACAGCTCCTTTTTAGAGCCGATAAACGAGCCTTCACACAACGACCAGGTAGATTTCAGTGCAAGATCTGGTTTTGCAGTTTGGAATGGATATCAGTCAGGATAGAGAAGGAATCCTGAAAACGTGCTGTCGTCCTCGCTGCTTGAGTACGCGCCATTCCAGTCCCTAAGGGTCTCCACCCATACTTGATCTCCAGCAGCAAGCTTCAGAATCACCAGGCTGGAGGCCTGGTCAATGTCCTGGCCGTACAGGGTGTCACGTGAGCGGAGTTTGCGTATTCCGTTGACCACCAGTGCGGCGCGCAAGGGCTTGTTCCTTACTGTTAACTGGTAAGAGAACACGTATACTCCCGGGTGGGTACAGTTGAACTTGCTGGTGGCGACGTCGTAGTGGTTTTCTCCATTGTAGAATATTTTGTCGAAGCGGACTGGAAAGCCTGACGCTGGGAAGGACTTGCTGGGGTAGAGGCCTACGCTGAAGGCAGAGCGCAGTCGCCCTACAGTGTCACCCGATGTACCTTTCATTCCTCGAAGCCCACGATCACCTCGTTTCCCTTGAGGACCCCTGTCCCCCTTCACTCCTCTTAGACCTCTTATACCTTTCAGTCCTGGAGGGCCTCGTGTTCCTGGTTCCCCTTTGGCTCCTGGACTCCCAGGTTCACCACGTTCTCCAGGTATACCAGGGTTCCCATGCATTCCATGTTGCCCCGAAGGTCCGGGATCGCCTCGCACGCCTGGTGACCCGGGATCGCCTGGCTCTCCTTTCTGTCCTCTGTCTCCTAGCAGACCACATTCTCCTCTTTCACCCTTCTCACCCTTTTCTCCAGCGCTGCCTGGGGCTCCTGGAGGTCCATCTTTACCTGGTCCACCCTTGTCCCCTTTAGTTGTATTCTCACTAGGTTCACCTTTTTCGCCTTTGGCACCTTTGGGTCCTGGCAGACCACCTGACCCTTTCTCACCTTTGGTGCCAAAATCACCTGTTTTAAAAGAAACAATGAATCACAAGGTTTGTTGTTTATGAAGATCATACCATCCGTGGATGCATGGCTCTATAGCGCTGTAATAAGTCTGAAATACACCTTTCATTCCGGCCTTTCCTGTAATGCCTGGAGATCCCACTGGTCCACTGCTTCCTTTCTCACCCTTTTCTCCTACAGCATCGCACATACATGAAATTAAATTTCTTTATATGAGATCATGTAATATTATTATCCAGCCTTCTAACTGTACTTCACACCTCTCACCTTTGTCTCCTTTGAATCCTGGAATTCCACTTAAACCGATAGGTCCTGGAGGACCTTTGGGTCCTGGTTCCCCTTTTTGACCAGGAGGCCCTACAAAGCACCTCAGACAGATTAGCCATACTCACTTTTGGAAGAATCCATACATAGCTATCAGGTTAGTTCTGCCACAAGTGGGGACAGTATGCTGAATGCAGTTGGGAATAGAAAGCCGTGATGAGCCAGTGGTCTCATCACACCAAGAAGGACCTGGCTTAGATTCCCGTCTGGGGCATCTGGTGTCTTTTCTGTGTAGGGTCGGCATATTCTCCACGTCTGAGTGAGTTTTCTTTCCACAGTCCAAAGACATGCAGTCAGCTGAACTGAAGATGCTAAATTGCTCCCTAGGTCTGAGTGTGTGTGAAGGCATGTGTCTGCCCTACGATGGACTGGAACCCTGGAGTCCACAGTGTTCCCTGCCTTCTGCCCAACGAGTGCTGGGAGCACACCCAGTCTCCAGCAAGTGAGACACAAATATATAAACAGCTTAGATGATGGATGAATGAATGGATGAATGAATGAATGAATGAATGAATGAATGAATGAATGAATGAATGAATGGATGGATGAATGGATGGATGGATGGATGGATGAAAACATTCATTGTGAAATTGGTGGATGTAACGTGTTCCAAACCAAAATGAAGTCTTTATGATTTTATGATTATGACCATCAAACAGCACTGCATAGAACAGTAGTCTCAATAAACACCGGTCCCTGCTCCACAAATGCATGCCGAGACTGTACTTCCCTGGAATACAACTCATCTGAAATGGACTGATGTCA
Source organism: Prochilodus magdalenae (assembly GCA_024036415.1). Lineage (NCBI taxonomy): Eukaryota > Metazoa > Chordata > Actinopteri > Characiformes > Prochilodontidae > Prochilodus > Prochilodus magdalenae. The sequence goes on from JAMWET010002557.1 coordinate 162,764, forward strand.
GGAGAAATGTGTATTATGGTCTGATGAGTCACCAAGGTGATATACATGCTGGTGATGTTTACAGTGGTAAACATAGGGATGTACCGATCCAGCTTTTCCAGTTCCGATACCAGCATGGTACATAAACTTTGCATATCTGTCGATACCTGATATTTATCAGCATGCTGTAGACTTCACCATGTTGGAGCGACGTATGGCACCAGGATTGACAAACACTACTTTGCTAAGCTCACTCATACAGCTGACTCTCAGACTCATTCCATGTTGTTGTTCCTATTCGTAAGTCAAGTCTACTGTAAGATCTCGGATTCCTGCAGATCCACCTCTGGCCACTCGGGGGAGACAAAGAGCTAACAATGAGCAATCAAGCAGCGAACACTAACTAACAACTGCAGCTCATATTACTTAAGTGTGAGTGTGCTGGCTCTTGGTTGCTCAGTGCTGAGGTCACGGTGCCACGTGCGCATGCCTCTCGTGATTAGCCGGTAGAAGGTTTTGAGCCTCTCGAGGCAGGTTGCTTTCACCCCTCTTCAGAGCGCACTCGCGTCGCTAAAGTTGGGGGGTTTCATTGTGAGCTCATGGCAACCTTGATTTGTTGTTCCCCATTTGCAAGTTTTTCCTCTACTCATTGAGGTCACGCTGTCGGGGAGTGCTATGCCATCGACGCCATAGCGCACATCGCAAACGTATTAAGGTGGGGATCGCCCCCCTGGATCGCCCTGATCGATACCCGATCCAGCCAATTTCGTTAATATCGGAACTGATATCCGATCCTAATATCAGATCGGTACATCCCTAGTAAACATGCTCCCAGCTCTTTTCCAGACATCAAATTTGGAATGAGTGTAAATTAATAATAATTGTTTATATGGTAAACATTAAATAGATTGCGGTGCGCAAATCTACAAATCATTCTATCCCACTGTTACACATACAGTCCCAACTTTTCAGGAATTAAAATTTGTGTATTTGTTTCTATTGCTCCACTCACCCTGATGCCCCATGTCCCCTTTGAATCCCTGAGGGCCTCGTTCTGGAGGGCAGCACTCGCAGAAGTTGAAGTAGCATTCGTTATAGTCCAGAGTGTAGTTGTCCTGTATGCCATTCGGTGAGATTGTGGTGTCGGTGTGGTAGTCCACATAAGCGTCGGCTGGGATGGTGGTACTTTCTGTGACAACGACAGGAATGCGCTCCTTCGGCTTGGTGTAGTCCACAATTCTCGCCGTGACTGTGGGCTTGCCTGCATATGTGGTAGTCTGGACCAACTCTCGGGGAGGCTTCTTCGTGTACTGGTATTTTGGCCGTTGAGTCGGCTTGATTGCCTCATGGGTTGCTGACAACAGCAGTACAATTACTGCTAGGAGGATTGATCGAATACAGAGTGCACTCATTTTATGTCTGTGGATAAAAGAAAAGAATAATCTAAGATCATTGCAAGTGTTGGAAATTGTTCAGCCACTCCTTATAACATTCTCAAAGTCATTTAAATTTACTTTTCAATTTACTGACCCATAAGTTGAAGATAGGACTGGATAAATAATTAGAAAATAATGATTCCCTGTTCATCGTTCTGATTAGGATATAAAGTATTACAATAAAGATTCTGATAAAATTCTTATTATCAGTCTGTCGTCAACCTTTGACCTCCCATCAACCATCAGTCTTCAGCTCAATTTGTTTTTTTTTTAACCTGTTTTCCACAATTCTTTAAAATATGGCTTAGAAAAGTACCACAAGGCTCCATGCTAGGCCCACTGACAAATCACATGGCCCCAGCACAGAGCCCTGTGGTACCTTTCTAACATGTTTGATCACCTGTTGCAACATAGCCTCTTTTGTCAGACATAAATTTGCATAAGCTATACAAATGCAGTCATTGCTTGTCCATTGCAGCTTTGAATAATGACAGCCCTGCAAATAAGGGGCAAAAGGGAGCTGAAAAAGACGAAGCGAAAGGGGGTCTGAAACTCAAAGACACACTAATCGTCTAATGCCCCAAGACTGGGCCATGCGGAACCCTGCCACAGTGGCCAAGTTTCTTTACCTCTCTTGTGTATGGTGCTTTTGTGACATGGGATACAGCAACCTCATGAATCACCCCATCCAGCAGACAGCAAAAAAAGGCAAGAAAAAAAAAAAGAACTAGGCTGGCAGCTGGACCGGGGGCAATGGGACTGGTCATCCGATATGGGAAGAATTCCATCAGCACCTACCCAACCCCAATGAGTGGAAGAGTGCCAAGCGTAGAGGTTTTAGGGTTATTGCAACGCGCTAGGGCCCTGGGCACTCAACAGAAACATCAAAAAAGGAAGAACCAAAAAAAAACACGTGTGCAAGATCAGTGATTTGTCTCGTTTCAGGCTGAATGGAGTTCCATTATTTATTCATTATGAGTATAGATATAGAGTCGATGCTCAAACGTGCCATTTCGTCTCCTTGTTTGGAACTTGGCCACTTAGCTGCTGAACATAACATCTCAGACAAGGAATCGGTATCGTTCCAATCTATTTGGTGACACTCCAAGAAAGCTTTTGCTCAAAAGAGCACTGATAATCTCAATCACTCAGCGTAGTCTAAACCTGAGCTGTTTTTAGACGGAAAGAGCTTATCTCCTGCCGCGTCTGTCCAGGTAAAATAAAGGTTACTAACAGCCACCGTCAAGGGGCAACAATTTAAGTAGGGATCAAAATCCCGCCGGTCGTCAACGACCACACTCACGGCTGGACCTATTGACTTCCAAAGCTCTGAAACCATCCAAAAGCACTAGAAGAGCAACCCGCTCCCCTTAGGCACGAGAGTCTCTGGAAAGTGAAAGGGACATATGATCAGTCTGTGGAGTCCAGACTAGGTCTTCTTGGTCCACGGTATATAAGATATGCATCAGAAGCATAAGCGGTAGAGGTCCTTCAGGGCGGTAATGCTCCACCTCGACCTGCCGGTGTCACCCCGCCATTCAGTGGCCCTAACCACGGTACTCACTTTACCTCTCTCCATGGACGGCTGAGGCGCCTCCGGGCTGCCCCTACGCTTAGCACAGGCGCTCAGCTTTTGCCGTCTGGCCACCCAGGACCCCTGAACCAACCCCCCACCCCCACTCCTTGGGGAGAATCAGGGTACATGGCAGGGGAGAGAGCCTGTGTTGCAACCTCAGCAACACCCAGTCAGGTGCAGCCAAACGGGTGGTGCTGAGTCAAAAGGAAGTGTATAACTTTGATTAGGAAGTGTAAAGTTGTGGGTATTTGTGTTCCCAAGATTAGAATCTCTCTGAAATTAATATCCTCAGTTGTATTCAATCAGTTTGTCACGGATGTATGATACAATACCTCACAACCGAAATAATAATTTTTTAGATGTCTGAAGTCTGAAGCTCCGCCTCCAAAGTTCAGTCTTGGAAGTTGGTTTAGTGTTTTCTGCTTCCCACCCTCCTAGTACTAGTACCTAGTTCAGTGATGTTGAGGTCTGGACTCTAGGCTGGTCAGTCCATTGTTCTGAGAACACTAGCAGCTTCTTTGCTTGGTTTGTTCAGTGTTAGGAGTTGTTTGTCTTGAACAGCTACACATAGCACTGAGGTGTCCTCTCACAGTGGAAGGATGGACAGAAGCACCTGTGGATGTTCACAGATCTGAAGCAAGAGTGGAGCTTAATGTTCTCCCTTGTCTAAAAGGTGGAAGCTTTGAGATGAAAGGACAGTTTTGGGGGTCTACCGGGTCTTCCAGGTGGTTGTTAAGTGTCCCGTTTTCTCTTTTTGAAATTTTTGAATTTTTGGAACTCACTTTTCTCTTCCCTCCTCAGAAATATCTTCAGAAAAATAAAATAATAATAATAAAAATAATAATATTTATGTTTTGACCAGAAATTGAATTATTGAAGGAAGGTCTTTGACTTGTACATGTTTACAGTGTATTATTAATATCCAGTTAATTCATGCTGAGGGTCTTGTGTTATTAAATTATGAAAAGTGATTCTAAAATGAATGGTAGTGTGTAATATTGCACTAGATGCTTGGCCTCCCCTGCTATTATGTGCCCCTTGGTGGTGAGGGTGGAGGTAGGGGGTGGCGGGGGTTTGTGGTGGGGGCTTGTCTGCCACCTGAGCCTGAGGTGTCTTTAGCCTCTGGTAGAGTAGCAGCTCAGGCTCTGCTCGAGTGGTAAGCTCTTAATGGAGCTCACTGTGACCCTGTGAAGAAAGGAGTGGCTGTTGGACCATTTGTGTAAAAAGCCTCTTTCTGCTTTTTTTCGGCCCTCTTTCTTTCTTTCCCTCGGGTTCTCTAAACTATCCCATTAGTCGGAGTTCGAGGCGGATCTGTGAAAAACAGCTCGCAAAATTTGCCTGCAAACTGTCAGTAACTGCTTGGCCCATTCAAACTGGCATGTTCAGTAACCCGTATAACATCTGCATTCTTAACGATGTAGAATCCGAAAAAGGGTTCTATAATTTACAACAGCAGCAGAACCCTTTGGGAAGCTTAATAGAACCATGTTCATACATTCCTTAAGGAACCACACCCTTAAAACAAAGTTGCATGCATGTTTTTTTGAGTGACACCATAAAAGAACCAACATTTATTTCCCGATAGAGCCGTGTTTGCAAAACGAGCTTTGGAAATGTGAAAGAATGGAGGCATTTTGAAGAACCTCCACATACACCCTCAAAAAAAAAGGCAGTTATGGAACCACTTGGATGACTAAATGACAACCGTTGTACAGGGTTCTTTAAAAATGGGCCAATGTAGCATCATAATGGGTTCCACTACTGTTATGAGCCATAAGAACCTTTTTTATAGAACCTATTTGGCTTAGAGTCTAACGTAAAGGTCCTTTACCAATAAAAGCATTACACCAAGGTTCTCAAAAAAGGTCTTCACACTCATACATCTCATTTACAACATTGGTTCTCTAAAGAACCCTCCATTCAAAGGTGGTTCTTCTATGGTATTATGCCATAGAAGCCATAAAATACCTTTTTTGAGTGTATACACAACAGATTTTGCGGCATGGTTATAAACAATAACAATAACAGCAGCTACAACAATAATACAGCCAATAATAACTAACCATAATGACCTTCTGGTGACACTTATGGGATATTTAGAGGCACGCATGACAAGACCAGCAAAGAAGCATTACAAAACTGAACACTGTTTCTTTGCTTTATCATGGTTCAGTGTACAGTACTGTGCAAAAGTAAGAGACCCCTCCTTGTTTAGTTAATGTCCAGGCAAAGTGAACATTTAGTACATGTTGTTTGTATTTCAGGAGTTTTTGGCGAGTAGATTAGACTAGAATATTATCCACCTTCACAAGGAAGGACACAGTCAAAGGAAAACTGGAGTACAAGAACTGATATATGAGACTCCTAACAACCACCTGGAGCACCTGGTAGACCACCAGAACTGTGCCCATCAGATAAACAGCACTTAAAGCCTTGTGAGAGCGGAGAAGATCAAGCTCCTTTCTTCCCTCAGATCTGAGAACATCTACAGGTGTTTCTACCCATCCTTCCACCGTAAGAAGACAGCTCAATGCTGGACGGTCTGAAAGGATGTGCAGCTGTTCAAGAATGTCCTCACTGAGAAAAGAAGACGTGAAGAAGCTGCTAGTGTTCTCAGAGCAATAGACTGACCACACTAGAGTCCAGACCTCAACATCATTGGATGTGTTTGGGTCTTCTGTTGGGGTTGCAGAAAATGCTAAACCAACTTCTAAGACCTTCTAAGTCAGATTTCTTGGGGAAACTGAAAGTGAGTCTCCTGAGAAGGATGGAAGCTGGAAGGAAGGTAAAGAGTGGTCACGCTGAACACCGGAGAAGCGTAGTTCTTGAGGTTTTTGCATTGATTGGCATGTGCGGTTCTTCATTTCATACTGGAACTGAAAAACTTGCAGTATGTGGAACGGCTGCACCCTATATTCATGCACTGCAACTCAGAAGAGACGGATCCTGTAGATCTTACATGATCAGACTGGTCAGCTTCAAATGGCTAAAATTGCTAGATAAGCAAAGCTGCTCTTTTCCATAAGCCAGAGTCATACACTCTATATATTGATAGGCCCCTTAACCGACGACGTGCAGGAGTGGTGCCAATTATCAATATCTGAGCATGATTAATAAAGTATACTGCAATAGTTCCGAGAATACAACAACAACTACAGCCCAAATAACGCACTCCCCTTCACGCCTTTCATGCATCCATAGTACAACCTATACACGGTTTGCTGTTTGCACCTAATCTCGACTATGCCAGGTAAAATATAAGTCTCCAGATGTTATCCGTTACCCAAGATCACTGAAAACGATTTACCAGATGTTGTTGTCTTCTTCCCTTTCCAGCTGTTTCCACCAGATAACCACCAGAACTGAGAGAAAGAGCTCAAAAGTTCTGATCAGCTGAGATATTTAAAGCCATGCATGCGTGGGGAGGCGGGGGGAGTGTCACCCACGTTCACTCTCTCTCTTCGCTCCTTGGTCACACCCCTGCTCGCACCCCCACCCCTTTACAAGCCCCCCTACTCCCTAGGAGGGAGGACTACATTGGTTCTGGCCCAGTGCTCTACAGTCACCCACACTGAACCTGAACAAAGTGCTGAGCGCCACTGTTACTGAGAGTGACCCAGAAACCTGACCCAAACCCACGGTGCACTGTGCACTTCATTCACCTGTTTGTCCCCCTCATGGCCCTCTCTCTGGCTCTTTCTCTCTCTCACTCTGCCCCTCTCTCCGGTTTGTTAGCTCCTCCGCAGCATTGCTAGCAGTTCAGTCTATGAATACCACATACTCGCTACGGCGCAGAATCATTAATGCAGTGTGCATAATGCTGTCTCCACTGCGGCCATTGCACTTAATGCTTGTGCCACCATTATACCACTAGAGGGAGCCGTTTGATGGATGTGTAGCTGTTTTGTTTTTCTTTTTTTTCCCCACTCACAGATCTATGTCCTGATTTTTCTTTCATTTCTTACTTACTTTTATTTCATAAATTACTTTCACAAAGTGAGACCCCCACAAGACCACCACAGAGCTGGTATTATGTGGGTGGTGAATCATTCTCAGCACTCCAGTGACACTGACGTGGTGGTGATGTGCTGGTGTGAGTGGATCGGGCACAACAACTGGACACCTCACCTCACAAATCAAAACTATCCAGGGAGCAGTGTCATGTGTGCAGCATCATGTGTGCAGCATCATGTGTGCAGCGTCCTGTGGGCAGCGTCCTGTGGGCAGCGTCCTGTGACTACTGATGAAGAACTAAAGGATGACCAACACTGCACTGTGCAGCAGCCGATGAGCTATCGTCTCTGACTGTACATCCACAAGGTGGACCATCAAGGTAGGAGTGTCTAATAGAGTGGACAGTGAGTGGACACAGTGTCTAACACTCCAGCAGCACTGCTGTGTCTGATCCACTCACACCAACACCACACACACTAACACACCACCAACCACCACGTCAGTGTCACTGCAGTGCTGAGAACCACCCATCGCCCACATACTACCTGCTCTGTGGTGGTCCTATGGGGGTCCTGACCATTGAAGAACAGGGTAATAGAGTGTACAGAGAAACAGATGGACTACAGTCTGTGCTTCTGTCGTGCTCTAATATGGTCAGTGAAGCTGATAAAATGGACAGTAGGTGTAGATAGAGGGAAGGCTACTGGTGTGTGTGTATATATGCAGTATTACCAGTAAACACTGCCGTGGGCGCTGAGCTACCCTTGTTTACGGGTGTTTTGTTTGTTTTATTATGTTTATTTAATGGCTGGAAGAAAACTCTAACAAAGTCAACGTCATTATTGACTTTGCTTCCAGAGAAGCAATGCACTTTCTGCATAAACAGACTACAAAGTTTTTCCTGTTTTTTTTTTCATTTAATTTTATAATTGGGGTGACTGTTGTGGCTGGGGTTACTGGAGTGGCAGGGTGGCTGGGATGAATGGGGTGACTGGAGTGGCTAAGGTGGATCAGATGGCTAGGGTTATTGGGGTAGCTGGAGTGGATGGGATAGATGGGGTGGATGGGACGGCTAGGTTACCTGGGGTAGCCAGAGTGGCTGGGGAGGCTTGAGTGATTGGGATGAATGAGGTTGTTGAGTGACTGCTGAGGCTGGGGTTACTGGAGTGGCAGGGGTGGATAGGATGGCTAGGGTGGCTGCGGTTACTGGAGTGGCTGGGGTGGATAAGATGGCTAAGGTGAGTGGAGTGGCTGGGGTGGAATGGATGGCTATGGTGGCTGGGGTTACTGGAGTGGCTGGGGTGGCTGGGATGAACGGGGTGGCTGGAGTGGCTAAGGCGGATAGGATGGCTAGGGTGGCTGGGGTTACTGGAGTGGCTGGGGAGGCTGGAGTGGATGGGATGAATGTAGTTGTTGGGGTGACAGGAGTGGCTGAGGTGGATTGGATGGCTAGGGTTATTGGGGTAGCTGGAGTGGATGGGATAGATGGAACGGCTAGGTTACCTGGGGTAGCCAGAATGGCTGGGGAGGCTTGAGTGACTGGGATGAATGAGGTTGTTGGGGTGACTGGAGTGGCTGGGGTGGATGGGATGGCTAGGGTGACTGGAGTGGCTGGGGTGGATGGGATGGCTAAGCTGTTTGGAGTGGCTGGGGTGGATGGGATGGCTAGGCTGTTTGGGGTGGCAGGATTGGATGGGATGAATGGGCTTGTTGCAGCATAAAACAGCATGAATCAATTTCTTAATATTTTTGCAAACCAAACGTAAATATCATTGGGGTTGCTGGTGTGGCTGGAGTAGCTGGAAAAGCTGGGGTGGCTTGGTTGGCTGTGCAGAATGGAGTGGCTTGGTTTGTTGTGATGGAGTGGCTATGGAGGTTGGAATAAATATGGCTGGGGTGGCTACAGTGGCAAAGGAGAATGGGATGAACAAGGTGACTGGAGTGCCTGGGATGGTTAGGGTGGCAGGGGAGGCACAAATTGACATGGGGTTGGCTGAAGTGGCTGTAGTGGTTATAGTGCCAGGGGTGACTGAAGTGGCTGTGGTGGCTGAGGTGGGATGAATGGAGTTGCTTGGTTGGTTGTGATGGGGTTGCTATGGAAGTTGGAATGAATGTGGCTGGGGTGGCTACCGTGGACATGGGAGAGTGGGATGAACGAGGTGACTGGAGCACCTGGGGTGGTTAGGGTGGCAGGGGAGGCAGGAATGACTAGGGTGGCTGGAGTGGTAGGGGAGGCTAGGGTTTCTGGAGTTCCTGGGGAGACTGGGGTGGCTGGGGAAGCTGGGATGAATGAGGTGGCTGAAGTGGCTGTGGTGGTTTTGGGTGCCAGGGGTGGTTGGGGTTACTGTGATGGCTAAGTTGGCTGGGTTGACTGAGGTGGGTAAAGCCCTCCACCTATTCAGTCCTGCGCGGTCATTCAGTAAATGGTCCATGCAGCAGCATGAATCAGTTGAACACAATGCGTTTCTGTTTAAGCTGCTTTGTGTACTTACTGAGCTTTAACTGTCATGTTCTTATGCCGCTAACAAAAGAGCGTCTTAGCTAACCAACAAAAGCAAACAGTGTGGACGGAGAGACAATTGCAACCACCCATTAAAGCGAACTTCACCATGACGACGGGCAAGGAGAGCCTGAAGGGTGCACATTCCAAAACAATAGCATGGAGGAAAACATTACTCCACTGATCCGGTCCACCTTCACCACACTGACTGTACAGAGTTAGGTCTGGCTGCCTGGCCACAATTGACCCGGTCAGTATGTTTGCTCACCTGGTTAAAGCCATGGTCACTCCCTGCTGCCAGTTAACCACGTGCACAACATGCATGACAAACATTGACTTTCTCTGATTCACACAGATCCTTCACTCTTAGAGACTGATGTAGTCATGATGGGTGCTGATAACATTGTTCAGTATATTGTTGTTGATGATAACTTTTATTACCTGAGGTTTGTTATGCTTCTTAGGCTAAACTTATTTAATGCTTCTTATGAAAAAAAAAAAACAGGCTCAGAAAGGAGCTGTTAAAGCGATTCGTTTCTATTTCAGCAACAACAATAGCACTCGTTCTTATTCAGTACTGAGGGAGAATCACTTCCTGTATAATTCACTGTTCAAATTCTGAGTGGGTTTGGTGTTAAATGCTCCATTCTAGAGAAACCTACAGTCCGAACTGTTCACAGTGGTGGTAATGGGAACCAGACGTCCACTTTTAAAGATCCCTCACTGAAAGTTGTTAAATGATATGCTTAGATATGATATAGGTTCAGATACGATATCCAAAGAAAAACATGTATCTCCAAAATGGCAACTTTACAGGAGAGGCCTCAATTAATTCTGATGTAAGTCAATAGAATGAGACTTCCATTGGCTTTTACGCAGGGTGTAAAGAACAGCTGCCATGTTCAAATGATGCCTAAAAGTAAAATTAGAAATTTTTACATACCATCAAAACTGATATTTGTTCTCATTTCATTCATTTTGGTTATTTTTAGTTCCTTAAGCTAAAAAAAATATACACATTGCACCTTTAAGCTGGCTAATGGGTATTATATATCAGCATATGAAACTGTAAAACGTAGTATGTATATCGTCGCTGTCCAAAGAAAAACAGGTATCTCCAAAATGGCAACTTTACAGGAGAGGCCAAAAACCTCATTTAATTTGATTCTTCATTCTTCAGGAAATCTCCACACAGTGTAAACAGCCACTCATGTGATCAAATGAGGCCTAAAAGTAAAAATCAACAAAAATGGAGATACATGTTTTTCATTGGACAGCGACGATATGCTCTTGAAGCACTGTGATGTATTGTTCTCTACCCAGTACTGCAAATCAGCTGCTCATTTTTGATGACAGAAAATTATTGCATCTATATGGTTTATAATATATAAAGCACGTAAGGATGGGTCTTATCGTTGTACTTGACTGACCTAATTCACATTTGTTGATGTTCAGTGAGCAGTGATGTCGAACTGTTAGCCAGCACCATTGGCAGATGGCTGCACAACGCAGGACTACATACACACAGATGTTTAAAACGACTGCCTTGAAAACCACATTAACATCACCAACAGCTACAATGGTGTTGCCCTAGACTGACATGGAGTGACTCTTCAGTGATGAGACCCGCGTTTGTCTTGGTGGAGACGACCAGCAAATCATGGCACCATGGTCAGCACCAAGATGAATGGTTTGTTGTCATGTGTTACACGTCCAGAAGGCCAGGTGTCACCCCGCCTCCACCCCTACCGCACCATCTGCTGGAACTGTGTGAGAATATTCAAGCTGCATGGGATGGATTATCACAGGACACCATTAGGAACCTCTACAGCTCCATGATGAGAGAGTTGGCATGTTGGGTGAGCAAACATGATGTCCTGACGCCAAACTAAAGGACAGACTTCTGTATGTGTAGCTCAATAAATATCGATCATATCAGTCTAAATGTATCATCAGTTATTGATCCTGGTCACCTTTATCTTCCTTCCCAACACCACTGCAATCCCACACCTCCTTCTGGGTGCAGCTGCTCTTTTGACGATGAGTGTAGATTCCTGTAGAACCATGTGATGAAGAGGTGTGGTTTTCCCTGCAGGGTCTTTAACTGAAGCCCTGAATGGTTCAGTGCTGAACTGAATGGCAGTGGAATTGGGGTGGGGTATAGTAGAGGCCTTGCAGCATCTCTTATGCCACCTGAAGAAGCTGGCTGACCTTCTCTGTGCATTTGAATTTGCTTTCAGCAGGAACTGCTTGCCTGGCACCTCGACCCTGCCAACTGAGGCTATTTTTAAGCAGCCGGGTGCCGCAGCCACACTGCCTGCTTCAGGCCTGCTGAAATATTGATTCCTGTAAAAGAGAATGCCTGTGCCTTCCCTTCTCTGCATGCAGACAAAGGGTCCTGATAGTCTCAGGTTGTGGTGTCCCATGGACTGTTATTAGGGTATTCGCTCGTCTGCCTTTACACTCATATGAACTTGAGTGACATGCCATTCTTAATCCATAGGGTTTAATATGATGTCAGTCCACCCTTTACAGCTATCACAGCATCAACTCCTCTGGGAAGGCTTTCCACAAGGTTTAGGAATGTGTCTATGGGAATTTCTGACCATTCCTCCAGAAGCTCATTTGTGAGGTCAGACACTGATGTTGGACGAGAAGGCCTGGCTCTCAGTCTCCACTCTAATTCATCCCAAAGGTGTTCTGTCAGGTTGAGGTCAGTCCAGTTCTCACTCATCCATGTCTTTATGGACCTTGCGTTGGGCACTAGTGTGCAGTCATGTCGGAACAGGAGGGGGCAGTCCCCAAACGGTTCCCACAAAGTTGAGAACATGAAATTGTCCAGGATCTCTTGTATGTAGGCTGAAGCATTGAATTCCTTTCACTGGAACTAAGAGGTCAAGCCCACCTCCTGAAAAACACCCCCCCTCTACCATACTTTACACTCGGCACAATGCAGTTAGACAAGTACTGTTCTACTGGCAATTACAAAACTCATATTCGTCCATCAGAATACCAGACATAGAAGCGTGATTGGTCGCTCCGGAGAACACGTCTCCACTGCTCTAGAGTCCACCAAAGTAGAGCTTTACACCACTGCATGCAACTGCATGGTGATGCAAGGTTTGGATGCAGCTGCTCGGCCATGGAAACAATCACTGAAGCTCTATACAGTGTTCTTGAGCTAATCTGAAGTCCACATGAAGTTTGGAGGTCTGCGGAAGGTTGTTGGCTGCAACTGGCCCTGCCATTTTACGACTTGTTGTCGATCCCATTGGCTTCCACTTTGTTATAAAACCGCAGTAAAGCCAGAATACTGACAGTCGACTGTGAAATATTTAGTAGAGGGAAAATGTCACAACTGGACAGGTGCCATCCTATCACAGTACCGCGCTGCAATTCACTGAGCTCCTGAAAGCGACCCATTCTTTCACAGTCTGCATGCCTGTATTATATTGAGGCCATAAATTATATATTTAGACTATAAATTAACTGTATTGAGGACACAAATTAATATGTTGAGGCCACAAATTGCTTTATTCAGGTCACAGATGACTATACTGAGGTCACCAATTCCTACTAATTGCTACCAAAGTCACAGTGTACTATAGTGTGACCACAAATGAATGTATTAAGGCCACAAATTACTATACTGCGGCAACAAATTGCTACTTTGCGCACAATAATTACTTTTCATATAATTAGGCCACAAATTACTGTATTAAAGTTACAGTTTGATCATTTTGTGGTAACTCATTACTCTATTGAGGTCACAAATAAATGTAACAATGCTACAAATTATTATAATCAGTCCACAAGTTACTATATTGAGGCAACAAATTACCATGAGTCCATATATAGGTTTAATGTGGCCACAAGTTTCTTACTTCAGTTCACACAGTACTATATTCCGGCCATAAATTAATTTATTGAGACCCCGAATTACTACACTGTGGCCACAAAAAGCTTCGTTCTGGTCACAAAGTACTATACTGAGTCTACAAATAATTACTCTCCTGAGTCCACAAATAATTACTGTACTGAGTCCACAAATAATTACTGTACTGAGTCCACAAATACTTACTATACTGAGTCCACAAATAATTACTCTACTGAGTCCACAAATAATTACTCTACTGAGTCCACAAATAATTACTCTACTGAGTCCACAAATAATTACTGTACTGAGTCCACAAATAATTACTATACTGAGTCCACAAATAATTACTCTACTGAGTCCACAAATAATTACTGTACTGAGTCCACAAATAATTACTATACTGAGTCCACAAATACTTACTCTACTGAGTCCACAAATAATTACTCTACTGAGTCCACAAATACTTACTATACCGAGTCCACAAGTAATTACTATACTGAGTCCACAATTACTCTACTGAGTCCACAAATAATTACTGTACTGAGTCCACAAATAATTACTGTACTGAGTCCACAAATAATTACTGTACTGAGTCCACAAATAATTACACTACTGAGTCCACAAATAATTACTGTACTGAGTCCACAAATAATTACACTACTGAGTCCACAAATAATTACTGTACTGAGTCCACAAATACTTACTGTACTGAGTCCACAAATAATTACTATTCTGAATCCACAAATAATTACTGTACTGAGTCCACAAATACTTACTGTACTGAGTCCACAAATAATTACTGTACTAAGACCACAAATAATTACTGTACTGAGTCCACAAATAATTACTATACTGAGTTCACAAATAATTACTGTACTGAGTCCACAAATAATTACTATACTGAGTCCACAAATAATTACTCTACTAAGTCCACAAATAATTACTGTACTGAGTCCACAAACAATTACTCTACTGAGTCCACAAATACTTACTGTACTGAGTCCACAAATAATTACTATACTGAGTTCACAAATAATTACTGTACTGAGTCCACAAACAATTACTCTACTGAGTCCACAAATAATTACTATACTGAGTCCACAAATAATTACTATACTGAGTCCACAAACAATTACTCTACTGAGTCCACAATTACATTACATCACTACAGGTGTTATGATATACATTCATTTGTAATCAAGAAAAATAAATAATGCCCATAACATCTTTGGAGCTCAAAAGATATAGGCCCTGTAACGCAGCACTGCAGGTGTTGGTTCAGGTAACACCATTGGCTTCAGTTTAAAGCAGTGGATGAGACAGCAGTCTAAACATGGCTGTCTCGTTTAAAACGGGGGTTTTACTACCGAGCCGGACTACATTATGTAAGTCCAGCGGCGGTCAGCATGACAAAAATCCCAGCCTTGCCGTCTAGTGTTACAGCACACGGCAGAGCAGAGACAGCAGCTTCAGCGTTTTCAGTTCTGCTCCCATCCATCACTGCTCCACCCGTATTCCGGCAAACCACGCCCCTAAACTATGATAAGTTCCATTATATTCCCCTATGATTGACTTTGTGTACATGTAGTCCGTCAATTATTATATTGAGCATTATTATTGTTGTTGTTGTGGTTGTTGTTGTTGTCGTTGTTGTTGTTGTTGTTGTCGTTGTCGTTGTCGTTGTCGTTGTTGTTGTTGTCGTTGCTGTGGTGTTGTGGTCCAGCACTATGAATGACCAATTAGCTCGTAGTGGCACTGGTAGCCAATCCTAACACAGGACGCCAGCTACTGTCCAATCGCATTGTAAGGGGCGGGGCGTTCCGGAAAACGGGCGGGCAACAAAAAACAAAACAAACGGAGGCGCGCAGGCCGCGTTGATGGACGATGACGTCACGCGCCGTACTGCAGCATCATGACCGAGGAGGCGCGCGGGGAGGAAGGGCAGAGAGACTCTGCGGCACCAAGGAAAAGTTGGCGCGTGCGGCGCGCGCTCACGGCTGCTTGCACGAGCAGTGCTCTCCGGGTGAGAGAAGCGGAGAAGGAGACGCCAGCGTGTTTTGTTTCTCGGAGAACCGGGGTGGGGTGGGGTCGGGGGGAGATGAAAGGGAGGGGGAGGGGGAGAGGCGGGTCTGAGTGGAGGGGCTCGTCTCGTGGACGGTTTACGCGCGGACTGCTTCAGCGTATTTACTTCTCTAGGACAGCCTCCGCGTTTCACCTGCATAGAGCCCAGGCGCGCGCGCACACACCCACGCACGCACGCACGCACATCCATACATTCGCGCGCAGACCTCTGCGTTTCACTTTCGCGCGTGCACGCACATGTACACAGGCTCTGCAGCACACCTGCAAAACAGACACTTGCGCGCGCGCACGCACGCACACACATACACACACACAGGTGAGGCAAGAAAGGAGACGTGGGTGGGTGTGGTGTCCGGCCTAAAGTCGTGGAGCGCTGCACGACCTGCCATTCTCGAACTGGTCGAGCAGCTTTGCGTTTCAGCAGAGCAGTGGAACTGCAGGACGTTCCCCCCCCCGCGTGCCTAGCATCCTGCTGCAAAGTTTCTCCGAGGGGCACCCCCATCTCAAGGAGGTGAGTGGTCGTTCAATTTTGCATTGTCTCACAGTCCTGAGAGTCCTGAGCAGATCTAATGGCCACTGCATTAATTGATGAGGTGGGTGCTGTTTGGACAGGACCAGGATCTCTTCTGTTCTCCAAGCACTCTGTTGACACAGACAACAGAAATGATCAGATATGTGTTAAGAGATACACTACTGGTTGTTTGGCTTCTGTGGTTAGAAGTAAAAGGACACTGTTCAGGTTCAAAGGATGGAAATGGTCCAAAACCAGCCCTCTAAAGGGGAATTCCACCAATTTTTCCTCGGAATTCAGCACAATTCTGCCTCTGAGATGTCAACAAGCTAATCCAGAGTGGTAAGTGAAAAGCTAGACTCTAAAGAAACTTGCCGACTCGGATTTCTTTACAGTGAGGGTGACGGGAGCCAGGCGTTACATTGTCTACAACACAAATATGAGCCATATTATTTCCCATGCAAAACCACCAGTGAACCTACACACGTCTTCTGAGGTTGAAAAGAAAGCATGTTCTCTTTGGGGACTGTTCCTTTGGGGCCATGAATAGAAAGTATGTTTCAGGCAAAAAGCCTGGCCTCTCTGACATCAGGCATCATATTCATAAGCATTTATTGGGCTGTCCTCATGTGAGGGAGCTCGTGGGGGCATCGTCTGGAGCAGCGTCCAGTTTCTATCACCACCACTGAGAGCCGAGTCTCTTTAAGATAAGATAATCCTTTATTGATCCCACAGTGGGGAAATTTACAATGTTACAGCAGCACAGAGGAAAGAACAGAAGTGTCAGGAAATCTACAAATAATAAATAAGATCTATATATACAATAATTACAGAAAATATAAATAGTAGAAATAGAAATAGATTCCTGAGTTTTATTTAACATAGGTGAAATAAAAATGGAATATTGAGTTTTATTGCACATATTTGAAATGAACAATTGTAGAAACAGACTAGTGTAGAAATAGACTACTGTAGAGATAGACTAGTGTAGAAACAGACTAGTGTAGAAATAGACTACTGTAGAGATAGACTAGTGCAGAAATAGACTATTGTAGAACAGACTACTGTAGAAATAGACTAGTGTAGAAATAGACTACTGTAGAAATAGACTAGTGCAGAAATAGACTACTGTAGAATAGACTAGTGTAGAAATAGACTAGTGCAGAAATAGACTAGTGTAGAAATAGACTACAGTAGAAATAGACTAGTGTAGAAATAGACTACTGTAGAATAGACTAGTGCAGAAATAGACTACTGTAGAAATAGACTACTGTAGACATAGACTAGTGTAGAAATAGACTACTGTAGAAATAGACTACTGTAGACGTAGACTAGTGTAGAAATAACTAGTGTAGAAATAGACTAGTGTAGAAATAGACTAGTGCAGAAATAGACTAGTGTAGAAATAGACTACTGTAGAATAGACTAGTGTAGATATAGACTACTGTAGAATAGACTAGTGCAGAAATAGACTAGTGTAGAAAAGACTAGTGTAGAAATAGACTAGTGTAGATATAGACTACTGTAGAATAGACTAGTGTAGAAATAGACTACTGTAGAAATAGACTAGTGTAGAAATAGACTACTGTAGAAACAGACTAGTGTAGAAATAGACTAGTATAGAAATAGACTACTGTAGAATAGACTAGTGTAGAAAAGGACTAGTGTAGATATAGACTACTGTAGAATAGACTACTGTAGAAATAGACTACTGTAGAATAGACTAGTGTAGAAATAGACTATTGTAAAATAGACTACTGTAGAATAGACTAGTGTAGAAATAGACTACTGTAAAATAGACTACTGTAGAATAGACTAGTGTAGAAATGGACTACTGTAGAATAGACTAGTGTAGAAATAGACTACTGTAGAAATGGACTACTGTAGAAATAGACTAGTGTAGAAATAGACTACTGTAGAAATGGACTACTGTATAAATAGACTAGTGTAGAAATAGACTACTGTAAAATAGACTACTGTAAAATAGACTATTGTAGAATAGACTAGTGTAGAAATGGACTACTGTAGAATAGACTAGTGTAGAAATAGACTACTGTAGAAATGGACTACTGTAGAAATAGACTAGTGTAGAAATAGACTACTGTAGAAATGGACTACTGTAGAATAGACTACTGTAGAAATGGACTACTGTAGAAATGGACTACTGTAGAAATAGACTACTGTAGAATTAGACTACTGTAGAAGTAACCACAGCTACAGTTATAGCTCCTAGTACCACAGAGGCACCCACACTGAAAGCATGTGCCCAAAGGCTACAGCCTCTGTAATACGCAATATGTGTATTCAATCTGTAATCTGTAACAAGCTTACTTATTACTCCCTGGAACGTCATCTAATTGCTCAATATTGACTTTCAGGTTACTCACTACAATCCACACATGTGTTGTAACTGTACAAACCCAACACTTATGTAGATACAGCAATCACAATAAACATCACGTAAAAGGCCTGTTAGTATCGCTGGACAAGACAGCCAAAGGCAAGAAGCTAGGGCTGTGCGAGAACACGTATCATAAAGCAGGGGTTACAATTCAATATACCAAATACACTCATGGTCAAAAACATAGCTGCACAAATAGCTGCACCCAGAGGGAATCAAAAGACAGGAATGAAATTCGGTGGGTGGGTTTGACATAGCGAGACATTCAAATAATTCAAGTTTCATGCATGTGACGTAAGCAAGGAAGGGCAGCACTGGCAGACGACTGCATGACCCAGGACTACATGCACACAGACCGTTACAATGACTGTCCCTAACACCACGACAACGTCACCAAAGACTGTCATAGTGTGACTCAGGATGGCAGCGGGTCATCTTCAGGGACTAGTCCCACTTTTGTTTTGGTGAGGACGACCAGTGAATCCATGTGTGGAGGCCTGGTGTCACTCCACCTCCACCCCTACCGCACCATCTGCAGGAACTGTGTGAGGATATTCAAGCTGCATGGGATGGGTTATCACAGGACTCCATTAGGAACCTCGACAACTCCATGTCTGGCTTGTTGAGTTAGCAAACATGGCGGCCCGACACCATCCTGAGAGACAGACTTCTGTGTGTGTAGCTCAATAAGTGTTCCCCATATCAGTCTAAATTCATCATCGTTTATTGTTCCTGGTAACCTTTATCTTCCTTCCCAATAGAACCGCAATCCCACACCTCCTTGCCTTGGAACTGTCATTTTATTGTACAAAAACCATCACCATGTGCATAGCTTTGCTAATGCTAACTTTAGCAGTGCACGCCTGTACTACTTGTTTATGTTGGAGTGGAAATGGAGTCTAATGACTGAAGAGAGACTGCAGCACTCGTATCACGTGGCCAGTGGTTTGGACACAGCACAGAATGAACCCACTAGTCTTTTGCTGGGGGAGCCAGTGGCCGCACACAACCGAAGTGCCACCGAGCAAGGCACCTAAGGACCTGACTGCTCCTTGGCTTTTTTAGATAGGCCTGGACAAGTGTATTATGTAATGCATACAGAGCTGCTTTGGTCTTGGAGACGTACAGGGGTTGGACAATGAACCTGAAACACCTGGTTTTAGACCACAATCATTTATTAGTATGGTGTAGGGCCTCCTTTTGCGGCCAATACAGCGTCAGTTGGTCTTGGGAATGACATATACTGCATCCTGCACAGTGGTCAGAGGGAGTTTAAGCCATTCTTCTTGCAGGATAGTGGCCAGGTCACTACGTGATGCTGGTGGAGGTTCGTCCTTCTTGGTGGTATGCTGACATTACCCTGGATACCGTGGCTCTTGATACATCACAAAGACTTGCTCTCTTGGTCACAGATGCGCCAGCAAGACGTGCACCAACAATCTGTCCTCTTTTGAACTCTGGTATGTCCCCATAATGCTGTGTGCATTGCAGTATTTTGAGCAGAACTGTGCTCTTACCTGCTAACTGAACCTTCACACTCTGCTGTTCCTCTTTGTTAATTCTGTCTGTCTCTCTCTTCTCATCCGGGTTCGACCTGAGGAGGTTGGGTTCCGCCCTTGAGCCTGGTCCCTCTCGAGGTTTCTTCCTTACCCAAGGGAGTTTTTCCTCGCCACTGTTGCCTCTGGCTTGCTCAAGGGGGGCTCGGACCCGGTTTTTCCACTCTCACATGTCTGTACATTAACCTTGTGGTTTTTTCTTTGTATGACAAATTGATTTTTTGTGAAGCTGCTTTGAGACAACGTTGGTTGTAAAAAGCGCTATATAAATAAATATTGATTGATTGATTGATTGCTCTTACTGGTGCAATGTGCAATTAATGAAGATTGGCCACCAGGCTGGTCCAATTTAGCCATGAGACCTCCCACACTAAAATGACAGGTGTTTCAGTTTCATTGTCCAACCCCTGTATAGACAGCGCAAGTAATACATTTCTTATGAGGCAGAACTAACTATGCATTGCTTACTACAGTGTTACCCCCAACACCGCATGCGATCCATTTACAGCCTTAATTTGTTCAGTTAGTCTCCCATAAGTGGAATAACCGGACCGAAACAAAGCACCCTCACTGATGCTAGACCACCAACTTATGATACAGATAAGTACCTGGATTGCTTCCAAGTATCGCTCTCATGTGTTGTCCCTGCTTGGGTCTGGCACATGGTCGCTGAGGAATGTTCTAGCAGCTACCTGCCTCGACTGACACAGGTGAACCATGACACCTGCCCTTGACATATGCATTAGGACTATAAACCATTAACTACAACCTCTTGTTCTAACAAGTCGCCTGACGTTGGCCCTGAATAACCTGGGATTTTTCCACGAAACCCACCAGTAATGGCCTTATTGCACCAAAGGACCATCGGAATGCCTTGCTTTCCCATTAACCACCTGTACAAATCAAAGCGAGGCACAGTCGTAAACGTGTACGCTTGTACTAACAGCTTCTGCATGCTTGTTAATCAAGTTTCCCCTGTGCCACAGTGCGTTCGGCATCTGGACTCCATCAGCGAACGGCAAGCCGAGAGTAATCTGATAAGAGGTGAGCGGGAGGACTGCAGGCTCACGGTGTAGTAATAACCGATTCCACATAGTGTGGGTTGAGGTTAGAATGAAACAGCAGATTCATTTATTTATGTTGTGCATGTGGAGAGAATGGGATGGCCCCATGGGTCTCAGCTGGTGCTGGAGGTCCTACCACAAGAGTAGGAGATATTACAGGAGTGTTGCGTCTCTAATTGCCCTGGGGTGTTCCCGTTTTCATTCAATGCACTGTTTCCATTGCAAACATCACATATGGTCCCCGGAGACACGAGGTGCACTTACGCCATGCAGCACTGCAGGCACAGTAGTCAGAGACTTTACAGTCAAATCAGCCTGTTAGTTCAAGTTATTTATTATATAGATATAGATTCCCATGTGTAAGCATAAGGAATGGCAATAGTAAACAATAGAAAACAACAGAGTTCCCAATACTGTGGTATCAGATGGGCATCCTAACTAATCCTCCATGTAAGTAACCAACTTCCAGTCTTCATTAATTGCACATTGCACCAGTAAGAGCAGAGTGTGAAGGTTCAGTTAGCAGGTAAGAGCACAGTTTTGCTCAGAATACTGCAATGCACACAGCATTATGGGTGACATACCAGAGTTCAAAAGAGGACAGATTGTTGGTGCACGTCTTGCTGGCGCATCTGTGACCAAGACAGCAAGTCTTTGTGATGTATCAAGAGCCACGGTATCCAGGGTAATGTCAGCATACCACCAAGAAGCACAAACCTCCACCAGCATCATGTAGTGACCTGGCCACTATCCTGCAAGAAGAATGGCTTAAACTCCCTCTGACCACTGTGCAGGACTCAGTATATGTCATTCCCAAGACCAACTGACGCTGTATTGGCCACAAAAGGAGACCCTACACCATACTAATAAATGATTGTGGTCTAAAACCAGGTGTTTCAGTTTCATTGTCCAACCCCTGTACATATATATACATATATAGATATATCATTAAAAGGGTACTTGCACACTCTTTCTGCGCATTGGCAATGTCGCCAAAGACTGAAAACATTTTGTGCCAGACTGTAATGGAGTGACTCAGAATGGCAGGAGGTCATCTTCAGTGATGGGTAACGCTTTTGTCTTGGTGGAGACGACCAATTAATCCGTTTGTGGAGGCACCATGGTCAGAACCAAGACGAATGGTGTGTGGTCAAGTGTCACATGTCCAGAAAGCCACATCTCTACAGCTCCATGTCGAGACGTCTGGCATGTAGCATTAGCAAACTTGGAGGCCCGACACCATACTGAGAGACACTACTTCAGTGTTTAACTACTCTTTCAATGAGCATATATATATATATATATATATATATATATATATATATATATATATATATATATATATGTATGTGTTCTGTAGCTTCTGTTTTTTTCTGATGCTGAACAACTTAATGGCTGAACAACTTAATAGATCTTCAGAACATCAGTATCGTATTGTCCCAGGTGCCTTGTTCCTTGTCCGGTGGTTGTATGTTTTCCTAGCAGTTTCTTGCCGCCCCCTTGGGAAATTCCGCATGTTGTTACAGGTCTCCATCCATGGAATATAGAGCAAAGATATTCCTGAGGGAGAAACGGGGAACCGTTCTAGGCAAAACACCTTCATAAACACATCCTTGACATAACCTGTGTTTTCTCTTCCATGTGCTGCTGGTACATCGACTCCTTCCAGCCTGCCTGCTGACCACTTTCTTCCCCGTGGGGTAGACTAAGACCACGGCATGGATGTAAAGAACATGCGAGAGTACATGGGCTGGCTGTACTACCAGTACCTCCTGCTCACGGGCATCTACGTGCTGGAGCCCTGGGAGAAGTCCATCTTTAACACGGTCCTTTTCACCATGGTGGCCATGGTGGTCTACACCTCATACGTCTTCGTGCCCATCCACGTGCGCCTGGCCTTGGAATTCTTCTCCGGACTGTGTGGGGAGCAGCCTGAAAGTACAGTAGCGCTGATGAACTAAAAAAAAAAAAAAACAAGGGGAAAGTGGGCGGGGCTATTTGTTACCTTCATGTGCTTTTGGATTTATGGTACATATGAGTTCCCAACCTCAAAGCTGGACAAAACACCTCAAGCTTTCTCCTTACAATTAGCTCTCCCCAATTAAGCCAGAGGCTCCACAGAGGCCTTCAGATCCAGACTCTGAATCCAGTTTCTCCTCCTGTATTTTGTACTCCCTTATACCTAAAGCTGGAGTCCAAAGTATGGATCGTGCACCTAATTGTGAACCATCTGCCGCTTTTCCACCAAAAATAAAGAGGTTTAGAACCCGAAACGTTTTGGAACCAAGGAACAGCAGGTTCTGTAGTTTGAACCGTGATGACATATGTTGGCGCGTTTGTTGTTAAGGACAGAGAAGGCAACAGTGATGTTCCTTGGTTCCAGTAAAAGCTGGTACAAACGCAGGTTGGTTCCCTGGATAGCACCAATGTTCTAAGAACCCTGAATGTGAAGGTCCTTTCGGCCGAAAAGGGATCTATTTGACTTGGTTCGTCTGCATGCAGTTACTACCTTCCACCAGAGAGGTCTCCAAATCTCCAAATCCTCTCAAGCTTTAATTGAACTGTTGATGCATCGGAGTGTCTGCAAAACTTCAAAATCCAGGACCAGAAACTGGAGCCAAGTTCTAGATTTGAACAACTGAGAGAACTTTGCTTGCTGTAACACTGGCTTGCACCAGGGGTAATTGTTCGGTAGATAGCGAAACACATCAGATCAGCCAACTAGCTAAACACTAGCCTAACAACGCCATTCGAAAAGCACCTGAAAGCTCCACAGATAGCTTCACCCGCTCAACTGAGCAAAGCCGCCGCCTTTCTTCTCAGGAACATTGTGGAGGAATGAAAGAAGGTTCAATCAATGTTAAACATAAAAGCCATGTCCAACCTCACCTCACCTCACCTCACCTCTTCTGAGCTAGCTAATCTTGGGTACCAGCCCTTTTCCCATCTATGTAGTGGTGTTTATGCATGATGGTGCAGGATGGGCTCCTGGGTGACTGCACATCATTGATGTTTTGCATGATGGGAGCAGTCCCGCACTTGCTACCATTTGCATGCCAGTGCTTTGCCACTTTCCCATTGTGGTCAGGTTGACAGAAAGTTCTGGTTGATCCCATTGCTGAACCTGCTGCTGGTTAGCACAACAGGCTGGGACACCCGAAGTCAGACCGGGGCCACAAAATTCACAGTGACACTTTAGAACCCAGCTACGTAACACTGACATAAGTATGCCATGCACATGTAATGGCAGAAATCATCAGTTGTCGGTAGATTCTGAACAGTAAACAGGGCTATGATACTGTTAGCTAGTTTTTGCTAACTCTATTATGGTACGCCGCCATGGTGTCACACATTACAATCAATGTCTTGTAACCGAGTGCTAAAATTAACAGCACTGTTCTGACAGCATATGACATTTGCCATGGACATGCTATGCCTGTGTTACGTAGCAGGGTTCAAATAGGCCAGTTATAATTTTACATGTTCACATTTCCTATGCAACGAGGCTGCTCCAAGTGGGTAAGAATGTAACTGTTGGGCAGTCAAAGTAAGCCACACTGCACTTGTGCAAATATTAATAGTCCTGTGTAAGTCTTGGCGCTCAACAGTTTTGTTTTCTCTCCATCTCACTTTCTCTTTCTCTCTCTTGCCATGAACTTTGATAAGCCAAAATAGCTGGAATGAAAAGAAAATTCTTGGATCAGCAAAGCCAAGTGTCTTCCTTCCCGTCTTAAAGCCACTGAAGAAAACACAACGCATGCACTCAGATTTACACTGAAGGCTATGAACACCTTTCACCCATCTACGTGTGTTGTCTTTACCAGAGCTGATTACTGTTTGGGTTGCCATGTTGTCTGTATTTATATCACCTGTCTATATATTTATATTTATGCACTGTATACTGCAACTTTGGCTGGTTACAATGTCAGTTCTCAAACATTGCTTGCACTTATTGGTGTCCTCTATATGCCATACATGTATTTATGCCACGTTTGGTTTGGAAATCAGCTTCGTGAGACTGAATATGTAGGCTCAGATTGTCACAACATTTCAAATAGCTTGATTTTGACTTCTACATCCAGCTAATATGTTTATTCATTCAATGTTGTTTTTTTATTGGTTGATTTTTCACAAAATAAAAGTCATTTTACAAGGTTTCGGTGCCAGCTAGCTTACCAGTGCATACGTTCTAATTGCGATCCAAGTGTATGTGGTCATTCAGTACAATAGTCAATATACAGAATGCCTAAAAACATGAGCTCACCGGATAAAAAAAATGAGCCACCTCATATGACTGGTAGTACCTCCAGGCTCCTGCAGATGGCGCTGCACGAGGATGATGGGGCTAATTACCTGCAGGGTGTGAGTGACGGGATCCATAGATTGAGAAGAAGTGAAATGGTACAGGGAATGTCTCATTTAATGTGTGGAAAATGGCTCCGGAGCAGATGTTAATGATTGACTGAAAGGAGTGACTGGGCATTTGGACGTCCCAAAGACCATAGTGTGAAGGAAGTAGCTGAGTCTGCAGGCGCATTGGAAGAGTACGGTCATACGGGTCTACCAGTGGTAACTAAAATTCCCAGTCTACAGGGAATTCCCCTCGGAATTGTGCCAGGGAAGGGATCCACCAAATCTGGACCAACTGTGCAATTCCGTGATACAAGAGTGTCTGAACATTGATGTGGCCTACATCTAGAAACTTGTCCAGTCCATGCCCAATCCGATCACGGCCGTTACTGGTGCTAATGGAGGTGTTACACGCTGCTGCATTTTGTTCACAGGTGACTCATTTTTTCGTCTCCTTAATATTCAGTGATGTTGATCTCTGGACTCTGTGGTGGTCAGTCCACTGGTCTGAGTACACCAGCAGTCTCCTTTTCTCAGTGACGAGCTTCTTGAACAGCAACACATCCTTTCAGATCCATAGCTCAGACCCCGTTGAAGTGTCTTCTCACAGTGGAAGGATGGACAGAAGCACCTGTGGATGTTCTCAGATCTGAAACAAGAGTGGAGCTTGATGTTCTCCTCTCTCCCAAAGATGAAAGTGCTGCTTGTCTGACAGTTGGGGTTGCGTACCAGGTTTTCCAGAAAATCGTTAGGAGTCTAATTTCATCTCAATAGATTTGAATCTGTTTGGGAACTCCAATGTCTCCTTCAATATGGACTTTAATTTATATCTAATCTCCTCAGAAACTTCTCTGGAAGTTGTATATGTGAGGAGTGCTTCCTGGCGTTTGCACACCACGGCCATATATTAAAAATCCACTGCAGCAGAATGTCTTTATGCAGTGTCCTGGGACATTCCTTCACTTTGTCTGGCAGTCCTAGCCATTTGTATGAGAAACGGCATGTGATCTCCACTTACAATGGCCCAGCAGCACGTAAAACAGTTAGCTGATGAATGTGCGGATAAAGAAACCATAAACTAGCGGAGCAGCCCAACCGGTTTCACAAGCTCTCTGTTATAGGTGCCCTGAGGGCCTGTCTAAATGAAATAGTGGAATGTTAGTTCACTTATTTTCCCTTTCTAGCTGTTATCTCTTTCTAACGGCTCACAAACACGCCAGCACCGGCATTACATTATCTACAAGCGCTCTGCTGCACTGTTCAGACAACACTGGAGGATTTCAAACACAGATCTGTCGTCATATGCCTCACCTGTCGAAATGAAGAACAGCGAAAAGGTTTAACCAGAGGCATCCTGCACAATCCATACAGTGGATGCGTGGACAGGATCTTTATTTACATATCCTTATAGGAAGGTATGGGACTCGCCATATACCTCGACTCGACTCACGGATGGGTTAAAGGGTATATAGTTGTTGCATTTGACTACACAAACAGAATATCTTGGGTGAATGAACACATAGTAACCCAGGAGAAATATACAGTAGAGAGTAGAATACTTAATTTAAGTATACGTCCTTGATTAATGCACTCATGATTAATGTACAGAATGTGTACTGCTACCATATGCTAATTATGTACTTAGTATGCTAAATATATAGAATTAGTGCCATTACAAATATACTTGTACTTTATGTGATTGTACTTAACTGTACTATATGAGACACTACGATTCACTTGGATATACTTACGTGCATTTTACAATACATTACTATAGTACATTAATATATATTTATAGGTATACTTAGTATAGTCTATAGTGTACAGAGTTACAAAGTACACTGAAATAAAAAGTGCTTGTAACTATTGTATTACATATACTGTACATGTACTTTAGATGTGTGTTTTGGGTCATTATCCTGTTGCAACCCCCATGACCTGCGACTGAGACCAGGCTTTCTGACACTGGGCAGCACATTTCTCTCTAGAATTCCTTGATAGTCTTGAGATTTCATTGTACCCTGCACAGATTCAAGACACCCTGTGCCAGACGTAGCAAAGCAGCCCCAGAACATAACAGAGGCTCCTCCATGTTTCACAGTAGGGACAGCCCCAGAACATAACAGAGCCTCCTCCATGTTCCACAGTAGGGACAGTGTTCTTTTCTTGATATGCTTCATTTGTCCGTCTGTGAACATAGAGCTGATGTGCCTTGCCAAATGTTTCATTTTTGTCTCATCTGTCCATAGAACATTCTCCCTGAAGCTTTGTGGCTTGTCAACATGTAGTTTGGCAAATTCCAGTCTGGCTTTTTTAACAATGGTGTCCTCCTTGGTCGTCTCTCAAGTCCACTTTGGCTCAAACATCGACGGATGGTGAGATCTGACACTGATGTTCCTTGAGCTTGAAGTTCACCTTTAATCTCATTAGAAGTTTTTCTTGGCTCTTTGGTTACCATTCGTATTATCCGTCTCTTTGATTTGTCATCAGTTTCCCTCCTGCGTCCACGTCCAGGGAGGTTGGCTACAGTCCCATGGATCTTAAATTTCTGAATAATATATGCAACTGTAGTCACAGGAACATCAAGCTGCTTGGAGATGGTCTTATAACCTTTACCTTTAACATTCTGGTCTATAAGTTTCTTTCTAATGTCCTGAGACAACTCTTTCCTTTGCTTCCTCTGGTCCATGATGAGTGTGGTACACACCTTGTCACCAAACAGCACAGTGACTACCTGTAGCCCTGTATATAGGCCCACTGACTGATTACAAGACTGTAGACACCTGTGATGCTAATTAGTGAACACACCTCGATTTAACATGTCCCTTTGGTCACATTTTTCAGGGGTACCATAATTTCTGTCCAGGCCTGTTTTATGAGTTCATTTTTTAAAATAATTCTGTTGAAGCATGGTAGAAAAGCAATGTCTGACTTTCATTTGTTCATTTTCATAGAATTTTTATTTATTATTACTTTTGTCAGATTTAAGTTATTTCTGTTACCAACAACAACAGGGGTACCAACAATTTTGTCCTAGTGTGTGTATATATACACTTCATTTATATATATATATATATATACCAGATAAAGCATACCAGAAACTGTTTCAAGGTTTTGGTATTTCTTTCCATGCTGTATTTAAGTGCCAGTATCACCAGCAGCACTGATGTAGTAACAGATATGGTAATATTTTGTAATAAATCCACCTCTGCCAGCACGTATCTCTCTTAAACAGCCTTACTAACCCTCTGCTGGGGTTTATTTTTGGCGTGGCCTATCAAAATCTCCCATCACACCCCCACTGACAAAGCCCCCTGCTGCAGGTTTCACCTCTCAGAATGGAACAGATTTTCAAGACAGACTCGAGCTATTCTTTTTTATCACCTGCAACTCAACACCTAACGCCGGCTCTCTCCAGGATGCAGCAACACAATACCACCATTCTCCTAACAGTTGTGGCGGGGATCAGATTTCGCCGACTAGGTAACAAGTCTACTCCAGCTCCCCAACAAGAACACCATGGGCCACCAAAACAAAGCGGTGGTGGTGACAGCTAGATGACATGACAGCTCATCATTGCAACAGGATGAAGGTTCTAGAAGACCGGTTAAAGGTATAGGAAGCTTATGTTTGAACTGTTTATCAAGAACCTTGCCTGGAGGATCCTGCTCAGCCTTACGAAAGACTGTAAATAAACAAAATAGGGTGCGCTGCAAATGCTGACCCAACAAACACACCCAAAACAGTCACACAGCCCACAGCCGGGGGTGTTTTATGCCCCTCTGCAATCAAATAACAAGCGACAAACCCGTTTAGCAGCACTGCTATTGGTTAAATGGATTGAATGGTGTTTGTAATCTAATGTAGCTGGAGCATGAGTGCTCAGTTTTTTAGAAACACCTACCACACATGTGTACTTTGTAGGTCTGCCTATCTGTTGCAGCCCCCTTAACCCTGTCCATTTGTGAAAACGTCCAGAAATCATTATAACATTCAAGCGAAACAATAAGATAAATGGGGAAAACTGTACAGTTGAAAGTGGGGTCTACATTTATGCCAGAGCGACTCAAATTACACAGGTAGGCCAAGGTACTGTTAGGAGTCTTGCCCAAGGACTCTCATTCCCAAGGACTACTTCCACAGTGCAGGACAGCCAGGAGATCCATGGTGGTTAAAGGCATCAGTGGCTGCCAGTCAGAGCAGATGTAGCCACAGCATCAGGCCACACAGGATGGGCAGCTGTTCAGCTAAGACAGAGAGAACAGACAGACTGTTAGCTCTGACAGACACTATATGGTGTTAACAGAGTGCAGCAGTGACTCCGGCAGGCCTGGCTCTTACAGCAGAACTAACAGGGAGAGCCAGAAGGTCACACAGGCATGAGGGCTCCCTGAGAAGTCAGTGCCCCTCTTCTCCACCGTCAACAAACCTGAGTGAACAAGAAGAGCAGCGGGACGACAGCACCAACATTCCCAGCTTACCAAACACTCTCTGTCAGTAGACCCCTATACCAACCTCTAATACCCTGTTGGGGCACCTCTAGTCTGGATACAAGATGAGTTACTGTTGGGCCCGGAGGGATACAGGTTTTTACCCACAGATGTTGCAGCTGGGCCTGTAACTTTTATTAATAACTGTAAATTAGTGTAAACAGAGATTTTAGTGCTTAATATTGTATATATTTATGTTTAATTTATATGTTTGTATTGAGGTACTGTAAGAGACTACGCACCTAGGTTTTTCACTCACCTTCACACCTGTGGAAATGTGATGTGACAATCAAAGTTTGATTTGATTTGATGTACACCAATGAGTAAAGAGTATGGATAGATCATTAACCTCCTGAGACCGGACCTGCTTGGTGTGCAGTTTTAATTTCTCCTAGCTGTTTGTGATTAATAGGACCTAACAAGTATAAAAACTAAACGTTGTCTTTGCACAGGAAGCTGTTTTGGCAAAAAACAATGTCCTCATATGAGGCCAAAGGGTCAGCGTTTTAAAATGTATCATGGTGCAGAGAGGCAGAAATATAATGTCCTCATTTCCTGTTCATAGGTGAGACAGAGGTGGAGAGGGTGAAAACCTTCAAATTCCTCGGCGTTCACATCAGCGAGGATTTAACCTGGTCACACAACACGCACTACATCGTCCGGAAGTCCCAGCAGCGGTTGTATTTTCTGAGAAGGCTGAGGAAGTTGGGCATGTCAGCCCAAATTCTCAGCAACTTCTACAGGAGTACGATCGAGAGCGTTCTTACCAGCTCCATCACGGTCTGGTACGGAAACTGCACCGCTCAGGATAGGAAGGCTCTCCAGCGAGTGAGCAAGACTGCACAGTCTATTTCCGGAGCAGCCTTCCCCTCACTGCAGGACATCTACAGGACCAGGGTCATCAGGAGGGCCCACAACATCATCAGGGACAGTACACACCCCCAACACAGCCTCTTCATGCTCCTACTGTCGGGCTGACGCTACAGGAGTGTGAAGTCCAGAACAGCCAGACTGGCAGAGAGTTTTTATCCACAAGCCATCAGGCTTGTGAACACCCCCGCCCCTTCCGCTCTGAAACTGGCTGAACTCTGACTCTGACATGCACCCATTAATATGAGCCCAATACACATTCTGCTGCTACTGTTATTCCATACTGTTTACTCTTGTACTTGCACAGCGCACTTTACACATGCATATGCACCTTACTTGCATCCATACAGTACTGTACTCTCCCTTCCTTTACTTAGTGTTTTTCTTTACTTAGTGTACATATATATATATATATATATTATACTTCTTATTTTTCTCTCTCCTTTTATATTGATATTTATTTTTTAAGATTTTTGGGAATGGAGGAACTGCAAAGTAAGAATTTCATTGTACAATGTAACTGCTTGTTATTCTGTGCATATGACAATAAAACTCTTGAATCTTGAATCATATAAGGATGCTGGCGTCTCATGAGGTTATGATCGAATAGGCTGTTGGGCCTGTGCATGCTGTCCAAACAGCTCAGACCCAACATGGGCATGGATTCTACCCTGATATCTATTCTGAACTATTCTGATCTATTCTGAAGGCCAGGGCAACTTTGTACACCTGTTTACACCTGCCTGTTAGTTCGTAGGTTCACTGGATGTGTGGGAAACCTCTAAACTGTGTTGGCCACTGGCCACCGAGGACTGAAGTAATGACCCCTGCTGTACTATCTGGCACAAAGACGTTAGCAGCAGATCCTTGAAGTCCCTTAAGTTGAATGGTTGACCGCAAAGAGATTTGGTGGGGTTAGAGGCCAGGGCAACACCACAGACTCTTCATCATGGTCCTCAAGCTGTTCCATGCCTCAGTGTGGCAAGCAGGTTATCCTACTGAAAGACACCACTGCCATCTGGGAATATCATTACCATGAAGGTGTGTAGCTGGTCTATGTGGTGGCATGTGTTAAACTGACATCCATATGAATGCCAGACCCAAGTTTACAGCACATGCTGGTGCCACCACTTGCCCAAGTCGATGCTGTATACATGCCCAGCCGTCCACAAGAGCTTCATCCCCTACTGCAAGGTCCGGTTCTGATGTGCTCATTCCCATTGTAGCCTTAGACGGGGTTTAGCATTGGCACTCTGACTGATCTGTAGTTGCACAGCCCCCAAACGGATGGTGCAATGCTTTGATCGATTCCTCCAGTAATCATCTTGAACAATTTCTGTGACTTGTGCAACAGCAGCCCCTCTGAATATTAGATCGGTGGCCCTCATTGCTGCTTCATGGTGTGTGCCTTCCTTGATGACTGTTTGACTGGGAGCATGCTACAAACATTGCCACTGGCTGTTTATCAACGTCGCTCAGGTTATTACACCTATCTGTCAACTACACACAGCGTCTGTTTGGTTACCATCGTAATATATCCTAGACTATTGCTATTCACTACATCTGTTCCAAAATGTTTTCTCTCGACTCTAACACAACCACTCAGCTAATTAGCTAATTACAGACTAGTTAGTTAGGTCAGGTATTTTAAAGCCAGGAGGATGCTAAAACATAGATCGGGAGTATTCCAGGACCACAGCTCTGTGCTCAAACATAACGTCCACTTGGACAAAAGCTCTGTGTCTCTTGATGATAAAGGAACGAAGAAAGCATTTACATGAATGGCATGCAGACGCAGATGCAAGTTTGGCAGCTGCAAGTTCTATAGTGACATACAATAACACAACATCAAAGCAGCAGAGTTCATTCATAAAGTAGGTAGTCAAAATACATCAAGCTACTATCTTCTTGTGAGGTCTAAGGCCTTATGGGTCAATGTTAAAACACATACACAAACAATTTCATTAACACGAGCTGCATATCGTCACTGTCCAATAAAAACATTTATCTCCACTTTTGTTCATTTTTACTTTTATGCATCATTTGAACACATCAGCTGCTGTTTACACCGTGTGAGAATCTTATGATGAATGGACCAACAGAAATGGCTCAAAACTGTTTGGAAAGACGTCTGGTTCCATTGACTTCCATTAAAGTTAAACAAGGTTTTTGGCCTCTCCTGTAAAGTTGCCATTTTGGAGATACTTGTTTTTCTTTGGACAGTGACGGTATGTGGAAGCTCGGTAGCACAGGTAGGTAATGTAATGTTGATTTACACTTCTCGTCAAAAGAATAGTTGCACCCAGAAGGAGGTGTGGGATTGCCGTGCTATTGGGAAGAAAGATAAAGGTTACCAGGATCAATAAATGATAATAAATTTAGACTGATATGGGGAATATTTATTGAGCTACACATACAGAGGTAGTGTCTCTCAGTATGGCTATCACAACATGCCAAACATCTCTTGTTCCTAATGGTGTCCTGTGATAATCCATCCCATACAGCTTGAATACTCTCACACAGTTCCTGCAGATGGTGTGGTAGGGGTGGAGGTGAAGTGACACCAGGCCTTTTGGACGTGTGATGGGTGAAACCATTCGTCTTGGTGCCGACCACGGTGCCTCCACAAACAGATTCGTTGGGCGTCTCCACCAAGACAAAAGAGGGACTCGTCACTGAAGATGACCTGCTGCCATTCTGAGTCACTCCATGACAGTCTGGTACAACACCAGAGCAGTCTTTGGTGGTGCTGACATGGTGTTAAGGGCATAACAGTCTACGTGCATGTAGTCCTGTGTCGTGCCACTGTCTGCCAATGGTGCTGCACTAACAGGATGGCTCATGGAGGACACCACTGCTTGCTGAATGTCCACAATTGTGGCTGTTGGCTCAGTCAGGTACAGCGATAAGGCCCGTCCTTGCTTATGTTAAATGCACGGCTGGTCATGGAACTGGGATGATTCGCATATCTCTTGGATGTCAACCCTACTCACCAAGTTTCCTTCCTGTTAGTGGATTCCTTCTGGGGCAGCTGTTCTTTTGGTGATAAGTGTAATTCATGAAGATCACATTTGACTCAGTACAAAAGCTTTCTTCTAACCTCAGGCCGATTCACCTGGGCTTTCTAGATAAATATGTACGTGTTAACCGTGTGCTCAGACAGGGTGCTCAACAGTGGGGCAGGAAGAGTTGAGCCTAGTCTTCAGCAGCTTTATTTCTTTACGCCTTATCAAACTGAGGGAGTGGAGGATAATCTGGTTCTGTATCCAGTCATAGGGTATAAAGTAATCTCTGTTATTCTGCTTTCGCTCTTTATCTCATTGTTGACTCAAGGCATACTGTTGAAGGAATGCATTTAATACAAACAATATTAAAAAGGGTGTGGGGCAGAACAAAGAGCAGGGGCACTCTGTGGTCAAGGGTTACGTGCAGAGATCAGACGGCACGTCAAGTTAATGTTGATAACGCTGACAAATCCTGGCGGGTTGTACCTGTAGTAGACCTGACTGTACAGAGAACTTAACGCAGTCTGGCTTACACGGCATTCTAGTTTAAACAGGAGGCTCTATTCAGTAGACATTGAAAATGAGTCAGATACAGATCCATCACACTGGTTTCTGATCTTTTTCAATCAATCAGTAAATCAATTAACATTTACTTTACACATTTTGAGGGTGAACCTCATTTTCAGTGTAGACAAGCATTTATAATCTAAAGAGACTGAAAAATAAAATAAAATGGGATGTAATTTGGGTAAACTTAAATAAAACACATAAAAAAATCTGATAATAAAATCTATAAAATATTAATACATTTTATAAAATAAATATTTTTTATAAAAAGTTTTTTAAAAAGCAAATAAGAAGACTTAAATAAGAATAGCAAAAATAAAATAGAAAAAAATTAAAATTTGAAATGAATGGTATTATAAAAAAAATTAAAAAATAAACAGTAATATTTTTGAGATAAAATCAAATAAAATAATAATAAAATTAAAAAATAAAAAATCACAAAAAAAGAGAATAATAAATGTCTAAAATTAATTGATAAGGAATGATAAGGAAAATAATAATAATAATATCAGGAAAATCAGTTACAGTCTGTCTGAATGTAGCTAAAAATGATTAGTTCAGTTTGCTGCTGCACAGTAGCTAAAACCATGCAAGACCAAGTTACTCAACACCAACTGCTCCTTTAGTCACCCATCCAGTTAACCATCCAGTTAACCAACTTTAGGCGACAATCAAGATCAAATAAACCCAGATTTGATTATTACCAGAACCACTTCATCTCCAAAATTCCAGAAGAAATTAAAAAGTCAAAAATACCGATCTGGCTTTCTATGGCTTTGATTCTTCAGAGAACCCCTCAAGCCGTTATCTCTACATGGAGGAAACATGTAACATGAAGCAAAACATGAACTTCAACAGCAAAGGCTCAACTAGGAAATCAACAAAAGACCCCAGAAGAACATATCAGGCCATGCAGGTCTCACTCACCTCAGATAAGGTCAGCGCTTGTGATTCCATTGTTAGAAGGATACTGGCTAAATGGTACAACTGGGAGAGACATAAAGTTCCTCCTGGTTAATGGCTGTTTTGGCCCGGTAGCTCACCCAGTTTGAGCCTTTGGGAATGATGTTGTGTGAGCTGAAAGAGAGACTTTTTGGAAGACGGGTGTCCTGTTACGTCTGATGTAAAGCTAACACAGCATTCCACAATAAAACCATAGTACCAACAGCGAAACATGGTGGTGGGAGTATAATGGTTCAATTGTTGGAACCATAGAATCAATCGGCAGCGATCAGAAGCTTAAGTACCTGAACACAGGAGCATGTCAAATGTCACCTAGTCAAAGACCTGAACCCCAGATTTGGCATGTTGTTGTAGCACAGGCTGAATTAAAGCACTTCTGCCTAGAAGAGCAGACCAAAATTCCTTCACAGTGATGTGAAAGACTGGCCTCCAGTTACAGGAAGTGTCCTGTTTTATCACCCGGCATGACCATAACTTTTACACTGACCAGCGTCTGGCTCTGATCATATTCTTTCTATGGGTCGACTCCATCTTGCAGTTACTCCCTCCTGGACTAATCAGACTGTATCCGATAGATGTTCTTCTCCTGGTAGTTCTGTCTTTCTCGTCTCCGGGTTCGACCTGAGGAGGCTGGGTTCCGCCCTTGAGCCTGGTTCCTCTCGAGGTTTCTTCCTTACTCAAGGGAGTTTTTCCTCGCCACTGTTGGCTCTGGCTTGCTCAAGGGGGGCTTGGACCAGGTTGTCCCCCACCAGCCCATCCTCAAATGTCTGTACATTAACTTTGTGTTTTTCTTTTATATAACAAATTGATTATCTGTGAAGCTGCTTTGAGACAACGCTGGTTTTAAAAAGCGCTATACAAATAAACATTGATTGATTGATTGATGGAGTGATTGATTGATTGATTGATTGATAGGAAGTGTTGGTTGCTGTTGTAAAGAATATTTTATTTATGTCATGGAGTGACTCAGAACGGCAGCGGGTCAGTACCAAGATGGAATTAGGAACCTCTACGACTCCATGCCAAGAAGTCTGGCATGTTGGGTTAACAAACATGGCGGGCCAACGCCATACTGAGAGACAGACTTCTGTAGGTGTAGCTCAATAAATATTGATCATATCAGTCTACATTTATCATCATTTATTGTTCCTGGTAACCTTTATCTTCCTTCCCAACAGCACCGCACTCCCACACCTCCTTCTGGGTGCGGCTATTCTTTTAGTATTAGTAGTATTAATGTTTGGTTGAGGGAATAAGATGAGCTGGGATTACTAGAGCTGTCCTGCTCTACTATACATGCAATTATATAACCGCATTCCATATCTCAGCCTTTCAATGTCACATGAAGACAATATGCCCCCTAGACCGTCGCCTTTGTGCGGCTGGCGACAGACGGAATTTACCAGCGCTCATCACACCCTGAGCAAACTCTAGCACAATACCACAAAGGCTTTAAGCACAACAATCAGGGCACTACAGAGAGGGAACTGCCCAGCTGTATGGCCTTAACCATAGCCTTAAAGGGAAACGCCACTGATTTTTGGTTCATAATCAAATCACTCAAGTCAGATTACAGTCAAGTCAGTTATATATATACAGCTGTTTTTTACAACAGATGTTGTCACAAAGCAGCTGATCCAGAGAATCCGGGTCCAAGCTCACAGTGAGCAAGCCAGAGCCAACAGCGGCAAGTAAAAAAAAACTCTCTTAGAGCAAGAGGAAGAACTTCGAGGGGAACCAAGGCTTAAAGAGGGAGCCCATCCTCCTTAGCTCGACCCCGGATGGCAACAAACGATCATACTGCAGTCAAACTACAGTTATAGGGAGTACTGAATAAGAACTGTTAGTAACTGTTAGACGGAAGACTATGATGATAGTCTATGAGGAGTGTTGATACGTATCTGAGTTTTTGAGGCAGAGGAAGAAACGTCTTATTAGTCAGCTTAAATAGCAGGATTGTCGAATGGGCGTGCAGGATGCAGGTGATCCCTCTCACAGACATGAAGAAGCTCCGTGGTAGGCAAACTGGTCAGCAGAAAGACAGGCAGTGGCATCC